>BMAV01003550.1:142866-157579 GCA_019973955.1 Trichonephila inaurata madagascariensis
TTTTTGGAGGATTTTATTTTTTAAAATTTTTAGGTTCATTGACCTCTAAGTTAATAATATATAAAAACAAGTAATATAAAAAAAAATTAAGTCGATTCCTACTTTGAATGAATGAATAGAAAGTATTTTATTAACGATTGAAAATTAGAATAGGATATATATATATAAATAAATAAATATATAGGGAGAGAGTAAACTAATAGTAGGAACTGAAAAAAGAGCATGATTTGGCTGCATTGTTGTATAACAACAATTATTTTAACAGTTACATTGTTATAACAATAGAGACGAATATAAGTTGGTGTCAAAAACTGATAATTAATTTAATTTAATTTAATGAATTAATATTTGAAAAAACTGTATAAACATCAAGTGTCATCCCCACTACAAGTTTAAAAAAATTTATTTGAACTTGATTGGATGAATAGAAAGTATTTTATTAATAGTTGAAAATTTGAACAAGAGAAATTAATTGAGAGATTAAGCTAATAGTAGGAATTGAATAATTTACATCCCATTATTTATTCTGATAGTTTCTATTCCACAGCTCAGTATTAGTAAAGAATTACAATGCAGTTGTAGAAACCATGTTTTCACATACCCAATGTGTTTTTAAAATTCATTGAAGATTTCTTAATTCAGATTTAACAAATATTTAAATAAGAAAATTTTTCAGTGGAAATAAAATGGATGTGCGCATTAAAAAAATCTTTTAAATATTCTTTTTAAAATTATTTTTGTCTGATGATATACTTTATTCCCCATTCCTCACCAAATGAAATTATTTACTCTAGAGTCTAGACCAAGAGAGACCAACTTTTATGTAAGTATAAATGACATTGTTTACAAAATATGTCAAAATTTAACCACTACAATCGAATTTCCTCACATATTAACTAATCAGTAGGGTATTAATCCAGCATGCATCTTATTAATATTTATTAATTGAAAAGTAACCACAAAATAGTAAATATTACATAATTTTATCATTGACACAAAATCTGCATCTGCATATTTCCAACCAAAATGTCATAATTAAGTAAATATTTAGACAAAGAGAACGATGATAAATCTTCATTATCAGTAAGTAGAAAGCTTTCAAAAAGAAAGTTCCGATTAATATAACTATGTATATCCAAAACATATTTGGATATACCTGTTTCAAAAATTGGTGATATTGAAGAATTTTTCCCAACTGTGATGCATTTCAAAAAATCTGCTTCAAGTTATCAGGCTTGTTAAGTCATATTTTCTATAATGCATGTTCCCTTAATATTAAGTGTGTTAGAAATATTTGTGCAGTAATATGCTGTACATTTAATTTCTGTTTAATATAAAAAGACAAATACTGAAGAAAAATCTTACTAACAGATAGTTCATTCAAGACGTATTATAAAGTAATAAAAAATATTAAAAAGAATTCTGTGAAGGTTAGAGAAGGAGGAATTATTTTATAACCGCATAAACATTTCTGTATCTTCCAGTGTTATATGTGAAGAGTTTAAGATTATGATGATATGCAATAAAGTTGATGAACCAGGGTAAAGTAGCATTTATATGTTGAAATAAATCTACCAACTGTGATCAACCAAAAATATATTGTTTTGTCCATTCCTAATCTAAATTATACCAATCTAACTTTATTTTAAAAACATACTTTAATCTGCACATTATGAAATAATTTTAAAAATGCTGTATTTTGAAATCAGTAAAATCATCAGAAAAGTTAAACGGTTCAAGTGTAGTATGGGGGGGCCCCCACTTTGAATTTAGCAATTTTTCTTCGGATTTGGTGATTTTTTTCTAAATGTTATGGTGAGATATTGAATTCATTCTAAAATAAATAATAAATAATTCCGAAGAAAGTACCTTGGCGACCGGTTTTAGTCGCCAAAAAAAGGACAGCACCAAGTAGCCCCCCTATACTACACTTTAACCAAGTTAAACAATAGTAAACACTGCTCTTTCATTTCTAATTAAAAGAAATTTATTCAATAACAGTTATTAATGAAGTAAATATAATTCAAATATCAAAAATAACATAGAGAAAAGCACAATCTCAGAAAAAGGAACTTCATATATATTAATTTTTTTCCCCCCCATTTTAATTTACTCACTTGATATTGGACTTCGTGGATAATCTTTTATTTCCACAGAATTTCTAGCACTGCCAGGTAGAGATTCATCCACAAGCACAAAACCATTGTCACAACTACAAATATCACTTTCAGTACTAGTTCTGGAGCTGTAACTAGAATCACCATCAGATTGACTGCTTTTAAACTGCCGCCGCCATGGTTTTTGTATTCGAGTTTTAAGTTTTGGACCATCTAAATAGAAGCAAAGATTAAAATGGCCCAGATACAATAGAAAAAAAATTCAAACATTTCTGCAACTCAGTATTAATTAACAAATTTTAAATATTTATGTTGCATATATACATGTATCACATTCAAATTTTGATAACATGAAAGATGAATTATTTTATTTAAAAAACTTAATGCAATACTCCTTAAGGGTTTTGGCTTCGGCAAAGTTACTTTCAGTTAAAAATATAAAAAATAATTGTTCTTAATTAACCATTTATAGTACCATGCCAACAGAAATAAAATTTGTATCGCTGACATCCTTCACATCCTTTTCTTGATCTTACAGCATCCATATATTTTCATAAGCAATTTCTTTTAAGAATTTTTAAATATGTGATGAAAAAATAAATGCAAAAATAATAGAATAAAAATTTAAACAAATACAAAATTTATACATTTTATGTGACTATACATTTTCCAGTTCAGAACATAAAGTTACTATAGCTTATGAGAATTATGGAAATGAAATATACTTTTATAAAACTTGTCAAGGGGTTTTTTTCATGACAGTAATTAGCTTTAACAATGGTGCTTAAAAATTTCACACACACACACAATTATTTTAAAAATAAATTACTTCAAAGGCCAGTAATTCATAAGCAATTTCAGTTTTTTTGTAAGCAGGGAAAATATTCAAGGATATAATTTAAAAAGACATTCATGTTATTGAATTCAAAATAAATATTTGTTAGTTGTAAATATCTTTATTTTAAATAAAGTTAAAGTAAATACAATGTTTAATATTTAAAAAAAAAGAAACTTGTTTGATTTTTTTTCTCAAAACATTTTCAAAAAGATACGCTGAACATTATGATTAATCCAATTATGATTAGTTTTTTATCATCAACAGTATCATTTAACTTATCATAATCATGCCACTCTTAAACATTCGATACAATAAAATTGAGAAGATTTTGTTAATCTTTTTACCTGCAGCTGCAAAGGAATTTGATCTAGAAGTACTTCCAGATGTTCTTCGGCATTCCATAACGACTAATTCTTTACAATGTTTGTGAGCATTAATTCCACAATCTACATAAAAAATATATATATATATATATATTTCAATAAAAATAAATTCTTTCCCCACAATCCCTAATAGAATAAAATGTCTACAAAGATGTAAGCTAACACATTTAAAAAACAATATTTAAAAATCATTAAAAAATATCATAAAATTCAGGAGATGCAATGTGATTATGATACAGAAATAAATATTTGAATTTAAAATAAGAAACATAAATTGCCAACAAACTATCAAAAAATCAAACTTATGCATTTTTAAGTATAAATATTTCATCCAATTTTTAAAAATTAATATTGTATAATAAAATCTTAAGTATTAATATTATTACTGAAAACAGTCAATATACAATATATCAGATCTTACCTCTACATTTATAACCTTGTTTAATAAGTCCCCACAACTGAAAAAAAATTACAAATATATTATGAAAATACATTTGCATAGTTCTGCCAAAATATTAAAATCTATTTGTTCAGCCCTGATACTTTACAATTTCTTGAGAGAAGATAAAAGTAAAAATTTATTTTTCTTGCTTTCAATATAAATATAACTTTAAAGCAAATATGATCAAATGCTATTGAAATAGAATTTAAACAATATTTATAACAGTAAAAAATTCATTTATATTTGTATAAATATAAAATATTTTAAATTAATTTCTGTTCATCCATCATGTAATAAAACTTCTTAAAACAATTATTTTCATCTGCTTTTATGATGCTAAACTATCAATTTTTATGTATATCTTTAAAATATGGAAAAAAATTCATAAAAAACTCAATTTTGTATAAAATAAAAAAAAATTTCATGTTAATATTTATTATCTTACAAATGCTAATTAATAAATCTAAATTCTTTTAAAGATTTCCAGTAATATGTTTAATGCTATGAATACAGTATGATAGAATTTAGACTATTTTTTAAAAAGATTTATAGCAATTTAGTACATGATTAATGATTATACATAGTAAGAGCTACCTGAAATACAGTTGTATTTACATATTGTATTGCATTTACATATTTCTTTGATATAGAACAAACTTTGAACACCTTAAACAAGTTAATACATAATTTTAATAATTATGAAGAAATATAGTTTACTTTAGCAAGTTAATAAGCACTTATTACTTACAAGACCTGCACAGTGGGCACAGAATGTTGGTTTGAAATAAGTTGTTTCATTAAAATCATGTTGAAATGCCACACGAATAGCTTTAGAATTTGCTGTCATAAAATATGCAATAAACTCAGCTTTGCTGATCATCCCATCCCTGAAATATAATTCAGAAAACACATTCTAAATCCCAGAATCTAATGTTATAAATGGAGTATATTTTTAAATTTTGTTAAAACAAATTCATTTTTAAAAAAATTGAAGACAAAAATTCAGATTAAAAAATAAAATTTCTATTTTGTGGTTTTAACAAACAAATATTCATATATATCACTGTAAACACTGATGTATTAACTTGAATACATTGAATTATTATAAAGTAAAAAATATATTAAATCTAAAAATATTTAAATTTCAAATCTCAAGTTAAAGGTATTCATTGCATGTTTCCTTTCTCTCATTTCCTGCGCTTAAGTTTTTATATTTCATTAAAACAATTAAAATTTCAGTTAAGTTTAAGAGACACACAAGTGCTGTAAAATTCTTATTTGAAAAATGTATGGTTTTTATAATATTTTCTTACATCTACCATATTTTTTCCTCACATTGATGTGAATGACTTACTTTAATGGGTAATACAAATTAACATAAGAAACAAAAGATTTGATTCTAAATGTATCGTATTATTTGTAATAATATAGATTCCATATTTGATAAATATTCCATATTTGATTCTGAACTGCAATTTTTCATAAAATGGAATAATGCTAACATACCCATTTGCATCAATAACAGAAAATGAATCAATGTAAGGGAAATTCATATATGCAGCTTCAAATTCTTCAGCAGAAAGATAACCATCCTTATCTAAATCATAGTTTTTCATTATCACCTGGAAGTAAAATTTTAATAATGCTGGTAAAAATTGAGTTTTTTAAACATGGGTTTTCTTTCTTTGCTTAATAAAAAATTTTAATAAACATTAGTTCAAAATAGCAAAGTTTCACAAAACATATTTTTAACTTTAAAACTTTATGAGGGGATAGTTTAATTTAAGGGTTTCAATATTCAACTGTTTGCATAATTAGTTTTAATCAACTTTTATTAATTATAATTAAATTATCATATTCGGATCGAAAACAATTGTGTACAGAAAATTACAGCTCAAATGAACCCTTTAAAATGTAAGAAAAAAAAGCTTTTTAAGTTTTGACCCAGACATTGTGAGTAGAAGAAAACCCACTAAAAGTCACAAATTTTAAATACTGGTGGGGAGAGAAATGCAACTATATGTATAAATTATTCTTATTCCAAAAAAAATAATAATAATAAAGTTTAATACTTAATAGCTTTGTACAAATAGTAGCAAGGCATTTTGCAACTACAATAATTTTACTAAAAACTTGACATTGAACACATACAATCCACACAAAAAAAAAGGTGATTGATGAAAACAAACCTAAAACTAAACTTGAAAATATCTATATTATTCTGTTGAATTTTATGATAAGAAATTATAAGTTTTTTAGCTTCAAGAAATAAGATGTAGAATTACGATAATGAATATTCTGTCATAAGTGACTCAGATAATGAAAATTGATTATGAAGCTATTTAATTTTGTTTTTGAGTTCTGAAAATATATTACTTACTTCAACAATTGATTGATAAAATTTTTCTAAAGTTTCTGAATCAGCAGGCCCTCCAATACCAGCAGCCCATTCAGAAAATGCTGCTAGTTTGGTTGGAGATGATTGAGGCTATATCAAAAAGAGTGCATTTTTATGTAAAATAAAAATGCTAGTTTAAAAGGAATAAAATTAATTGACATTTTATCACATTAATTAGTATGAAGTACAATTTTTTATGCTGAACTACAAACAGTTAATATGACACATAAAAATATTAATTAAGCAATTCTAACATTTTTAAAAATATATTTTAACAATACAGCTTTATTTTTATTCTATTCTAAAGGCATAAGACCAATAATGCAAGTTTTTAAGCCTTTATCTTATTTACTTCAATTGTGAAAATACTAACTAGCTTTTTTTTAGATCAAAATATAATCTATATATAAGAGAATGAAGAACACAGCTATTTACTTTTTCTATTAACTCAATTTAAATATATCAATAAATGCCCTTTTTAAAAAAAAATTGAAAAGGCTTTTTGCAAAATATAATACAATAAAATTAACATACTGATGAAGAATTCCTTGGTTCCTTTGTAAGAGATAATTCATAAAGTTCATCTTCAGTATAAGGAGTATCCAAAGACAGCTAAAATATGTTCAATAATTTTATTTAGAAAATATATATAGTTTTAATTAATAATATCAAGGATTAACATGAATTCTTATCAAACCTACTCGTAATGTGTTCACTAAATCAGCATTAACAGCCACTTTAGGTACTGAATTCTGAAGTTCCCAAAGCTCTTGAAATATTAATGAAAGTTGCGCAATTTTCCGAAAATTGACAAGTTCATTCTCAACTGTGTCCGGTAAAGCAACATGAAGTGATATGAGATCTTTCATGTGAACACCTCTATGATAAAGAAAAGTATAAATTTAAAAACCCCTTACAATCAGCACAAAAAGTATAACATAATCCAAAGAATGAATTTATATACATGTTATTTGTTCTGAAAAATAAAAATAATCTATACAGGAGCAATTTGTAATGGACTTTATAATTATAATTTTTAGAATTGATCGAATGTAAAGGCATAATACACATGTCGGTATATACCCCTCTAATCTTCCACTACATAAAGACTTTAAACTCAATTGGATATAGTTTATTTGAGACCAATTATTTTACACATAGGTTTTCAGGAGAACCGATATTCAAATTTACAGCTCAACATGACAACCAAGACCAGTGGCATAACGTACACCCCCCGCAGTGTGGAGGGCCTGAAACCTGACTGACACCAAGTACCTACTCTTTGTAAAATCCAACTTGGGGGCCCAAAACCTTACTTTACAAGGGGGCCCAAATGTTCTCCATTATGCCATTAATCAAGACCCTTGGAGCATAATAATGGCAATCACAAATAGATACTGCAATATATATTATAGAGAAAAAAAATTTTAATGACTTTGTATTTTTTATAATAAATTATATATTATTTTTCTATTCTGGTCCACAAAAAACATGTTAAATAGAAAAACATAATGGAAGAGTAAAAAGAACTATTGTTATTGCACTCCAATTAGTGGGTTATATTCTTGAATCTGAATAAAGATTGATAGAAGCTCTTTGTCAAAAAAATCTGTGTATCATATACAATGAAGATCATATACAAGTACATTTGTCCCATTATATGCTCTGCAAGTATCAAAATGACAGCAACGTGATCTAGTGGGAAAAATGTGTTTGAAGTATTAAGAGACTAGTGTAACTGTTTAAATCTGTTATTGATTCATGAAATTTAATTTTCAGATTAATAATTCAGATTAATTTTCTTTGTAAGATAAACCAAGAGATTGTGGAGATAAGATATTAACAATCATCAAGCCCTATGATGAATGATCAACAAATTCAACTTTGATATACAGATTACCAATTAACATTGCTCTACAAAACTATACAAAAGTTGTTAGTGAGAATTTGTAATTTTGAGTCCTGAACAAGTGATGAAGACTATGCCAGAGGTGGCACACCACATTCTCTAAATTTCCACACTACGCCAATATGAGGACTTCAAGCTTCAAATTAAATATATGCATCAATCCCTGTACATAGAAAATCTATTTGTGGCACCAGAATTTCAACCCATGACTCAACAGATAAAATTCCAGCCACAAGTTTGCAACCATGAACACTTTGTTACCACAAACAAATCCAGCATTAACCTCTTTAGATGAGAGCTTCAAAGCAGAATTTCAATAGACAATTACTTTGAAATACATTAAAAAGCTTCTTTTTCAGATCAAAGCTCAGTATTTGGATGTCATATGAAAAAAGCAAGCATTTCAGTGGGCTGAGTTTCTTAGAGCTTCAAATATCACCTACCACTAAACCTTCCAATTACTCAATTAAAAGTAATTTTAGAATGTAAAAAAAAAAGCATTTTTACACCATGGAGAAATGCCACTGTTACGTCAAAAATAGGAGTTATGTTGTGTAGTAACAAAAGAAAGTTATGTTGTGTTGTTGGCAAGACCTCAAAGAAATATTTGATTAAAAACTATAAATTCTGTGAGATTTCCCAATTTTAGCTTTTGAGCATAAAAATTCATTGAAAGAATTGGTCTTTGGCAATTAGAAAATATGTCATCTTTCATCATGGCAATTCTAAACCCAAAGTTGTTTGGAATGTTACCAAAAAATTATTAGATAGATTGAGAAATTTTGTGTAACTTCCTTTCCATTATTTACCGATATTGAATTATTTGAATTATTGCCTATCAGAATGATAAACAATATTAGTTAATAAGGAAAATTATAGATATTTTTAAATACATTTTAACTAAAATAAAAAGAACATTTGTTGTTTTCTTTTTAAAAATATGACAGGATTTTTTCTTTTACTCATACTTTCCTAAAATATTTGCTAGTAACGAATTATTTACATTTTACCTAACCTTTTTTTACTACTGTTTAAAAGATTCTATAAGAACCAGTGGTACACACAAACGATTTTTGTCTACATTTTTTTATTGTACTTCTCCCGCTCCCATAAAACCATAGAAGCTTGAAACCTTGAAGCTTGAACCGTAAACCTTGAAATTTTTCAAAAATCTCTTGATGCATGAGAGGGAAGGATTTGGACTCCCAAGCTCCACCATTGTGTATGTTTATGGTAAGAAGAGTATTTAAATGTGTCATATAGAAGTTTGAAATATTTATCTCAAAAACAGTTCAAAACTAATTTTTAATCAAATAAAATCATTTAAAATAGTATAAACATACAAAATTGGTATCTTGAAACCTCTTGCCTCCATGAGAGCTTTCCTGTAATTGCTGAAGTTAGATGCAGATGCAAGTAGCTCACCAAGATCCGCCAATGTTTTCTTGGTCTCTGCAGGTACGCAAGCCATTGTATTGGTCAGTCGAGCAAGAGCACTGTGACTCAGGCCTCCAACCACAGACATTAGAGAGTTGAAGTTATTTTGCTGTAGAAGTTTCTGAAGGAAGAGAAAGTATTTATGATTATAAAAATGATTTTAATACTTAATGCATGTTTAGCATAAATATTTCGTTCATTTAAATTGAACTAAAAAATTAAACATAATAATATTCATAATTGTATAGAAAATTGAAAAAAAAAATTAGTACCATCTATATGAAACATTAATTATTATAAAACAAGAATATTAATTTAAGACTATATTTGAGAGTAATAAACTTTTTTGATGTATGCAGTTACATTATTCATCATCTTGCAAATAAATAAAAACTATAAAAATTCATTTGAACAACAAATGCAGCTTTTTATGACTTGTAGCTGTTACATAATTAGATCTTAACACATAACTATTAAAAAATTCATGTAAGAAATTTTTAATTTTACCATAAAAACATTAAGCAATTATCAAATAAAAATAATGTTCTAAAAGGATTAAACAGAAGAATAAAAAATAAAATACTAATGACATGTTAATTAACATCAATGACGGATATCAAATTGAAAGTAATTAGTCTACTTTAGTCTTTATGTAAAAAGAAATTATATTTCATTTGAAAAACAATGACTAGGAATGCAAGTGTCCTAGAACTCAAATTTAGAATAGAAACAAAATTTTGATCAAATTTTATGACAAAATTCAAATGGAAACTTTGTTTTGTAATTCAAATTATGAGTAGAGGTCTGAAAACAGATGACAGATATGGTCCTAGCTCACTAACCTACAAATGATATGCAGCATGCGAGTGAATATTGTAGGCAATTGAAAGCAATTGCAAATAAGAGGGGTGAAAGAGGATTTATGGGATACACTATAAAGACATACATCCTTTTTGCCGCCCCCCCCCAGTGGATGGTCAAGCACCTGGCTATCCAAAGTTTCTAAAACTCAGTTTAGTCCAAATTTGTAATTCAGTTCATTATTGGAAGCTGTAGTCAAAACATGAGACTTATTTCTAATTGTATGTATTTTGCATTCTTTTTATAAATATGATAATATGCAATGTTATCGTAAGAAATGACTGACCTTCCAAGTAAAAAATATCCCTCCTCTTCCACTTTATACAGCAGCCATCATCATTATCTTTTTTAAGGTAAATAATTTTTATAGTTTTAATTTTATTAACATTTATTGATATTTTAATTTAAAAATCTAACGCACACATTTTTATTGTTTAAATTGTACTGGAAAATTTAAGCAAGTGAAGCTGAAGAACAAATTAATCTAAAGGAGGAAATTATCACAGTATTCAAGCAAATTTATGAAATGTATTCAGTTCAAATTCCATATAAATGTATAAATTTTAGAATAACATTTAAAAGAACTATAATACATGATTTTCTCATTAGAAGTAAATTACCTGAGCAACATGTACAAACTTTACAATAACATCAGCTCTTTGTTGAGGCAATGACTTGCTTAGTACCATCCATTGTATCCATTGAGAAAGACCATTGAATAAAGAAATAGATCGTTCAAGTTTTGGGATGTCTTGAGGAGTTCCACATTCAGCATATGATTTAAAATCTGAAAACTGATTTTAAAGCATCTATAAAATCTTTCTATGTGTCTAAATTTTATACGTATTTACACAGCTTATAGAAAAATATAGGAACTGGATCACTTCAGTTCAAAAACTGAATTGTTATTAGAAGTTAAATACTAAAATAACTCTTATTAATAGTTGCAACTAATAATTAAGTTATCGATAGTTGTTCTTATAACTCTTATATAGTTGCAGGTAAAATCAACTGCAATTGATATCTTTAAATAATATTTTGAGCTATTTCTTCATTTTTCTTTAAAAGTGAAATGAAAAGATTTCAGATAAGCCCTTGACATAACTGATATCAAATCAGGTATACCACATAAAAATTATATAAAGTTGCACAGAATTCTCTATAATTAAAAGATCTATATCTACATAACTACATAATAATCCTTCCTTGTTAATTATGAATAATAATTTTAAAAGTTTTTGTGGTAATATTAAAAATTGTTGTATCAACGAAAGTATTTCTATATAAATATCTTTAATTTAAATACAAATTATTAAAAAAAAAATGTTAAAGTGTATTAAATGAAATAAATCATGAAAATCTTTTCCGGCAAATGTTTTCAATACTGCAATTGATTAAAAATTTAATTACTTCCACCAGCAATTTTACCTCTTAAAACAAAGATTTATCCAAAAATTTTCAACAAACTTTCATTATATATATATATTATAATACAACAAAATTAAACATAATTAACAATTAAATATAATTAATATATAATATAATATAATTTAAAATGTAACTATTTTTAAAAAATAGTTACATTATTTTAAAATGCAATAAAGAAGATGCTGCAATTTTATATATATATATATTAAAATGCAATAAAGATCGGTTTACAAATCATATTTTTTAAAAAAAACAGTGTTTTATAATTTTTTCTTGAATATCAAAATTGACACAGATCTTTAAAATAATTAGATGTTACAAGAAGCTGTTATGTAAAAGTTTTAATTCAAGTTTTAACTTTTTTAATGTAATCGTTTCTAGTACAATTTATGCTATACAGTTTTCTACTATATTTTATATAAATGACTAGTACAATTTATGTTTAAAAGTGGCAAGAGTAGAAACAACATACCAAATAAATTTTGAAAAATATATACCTACCTGATGAACATAAATTACACAAAGGAAACAAATTACAGATAAACTTGTAACCAATATTATAAAACTATACATAATTCGAAGTTTTCAACTTACTACCAATAAAATTTGAAGCAATGTTTCTAATAGTTAAACTTTTAAAAAGGGATTGCAGACCACAGTGAATAACAAAATTACTTATACTCATAAGCAATTTAAAAATACAGTAGATAATAAAGATTTTAGAAGAGTGAACAAACTAAAAAAATAACTTACTGTAATTCTTCGCATTACTTTATGTTCAAGAAATGTTATATGTTCTGCAAGTTCATTAGGTTCAAGATGATCAAATACTAAAGATATTTTCCTTGTGTGTTTGGCAGGTGGATTTCTAACAGACATACTCCTGGCCCAATCATATGAGGGTCTAAAACAACAAAATATTAATTTCAGTAACAAAATGATTAAATATTAGCAATTCACCATTATGAATACCCCAATAACTTCCAAAATCAATCACTTGTAACAAATTTATTTTCTTTTGAATTTCTCAAAGTAAAACCATATTTTTCCATTCTACTAAAGAGCCAAAAAAATTTTACATACTTACATGCAATTAAAAAATGTCCATATTATTTTTTTAAGTAAATTATCACAATTACCAGGTCTGAAAACAGCTATAAAGATCATGAAAATTTCAGATGAATTTTAATAATTTATTTCTATTATTTTAATTGTAAAATATACATCTTTATTAACACAAAAATATAATAAAAGCACAAAGAGAAAAATTTTGTACATGTTTCTTTTAATGTCAATTTATTTTGAGGAATTTGTAATAAGTTATGTATACCTTAATGAAATTGGCCTATTAAGGGCAGAAGAAATGAAATATTAGAAAAATTATATGTGCTTAAAAAATATTTATGACATTTCCTTCCCCTTAAAATATATATATATGCAACTAGTTAGCCAAACTGTGACCAAACATCTGTAAAGGTTCCAATCACTCACAAATCCTGATTTCACAGAACAGACTTTTGAAAGCTGGCTGTACATTAAACCAAACTAGGTTCAAACCATTTTCATGGAGTGATATAGAAGTCTGAACTGATTCAAACATTTCTCATCAATGAATTATATTTTGAAATTTGTTTCCAAAAAATCAATAAATTTTCACTTTGATGTTATATATTAAATATCGATAACTTTTACCCTTTTTCTTTTTAAAACTCCTTCATAAACAGGGTCTAATAAATAATAAATTAAATTACTTATAAATTAGGAATGATAATTAGTCATGTGAAACTATGATTCAAAAATTCAATTAGCAATTAAAAAACACTACAATTATGTATTTTGATTGAAAATTAAAATATATATCAATATAATATATATATCATTTCAGTAAACTTAATTAAATAGATTGAATTTTCATTCTCTCTCTTCATACATATATATTATTATTATTATTATTATTATAATCATAAATCAAAGTAATGATGGAAGGAATAAAATCAAAGGATATATAAAAATGATTTAATTTTTAAGAATAATTTTATCAGTTCAGTACTTTACATACATTTAACTCTGTACTGGACATTAAAAATTAAATATAAAGAAAAGATGATAAAATTTCCTTCAAAAACTTACAATTTAGATAAGTCGAGGTGTTCTGCTAATATACAAAAACTTTGGTTATAAAGATGACTTTGAAAATCTTTTAAAGTGGTCGTCAATGCAGGATTAAGATCAAAATGAATAGGAAACATGCGAATCCAATACCTTAGCAAAAAAAAAATAAAAAAAAAATAAAAGATAATTAAAAAACAAAGTATGGCCATTCAATAAACAAAAAATATATACATACAGTAAGACCCCACTTAACACTATTTTTGTTTAACATTATTTTATTTGAATTGTGGGATTCCCCAAATTTCAAATAAAAGAGCATTAAATTGAAGCAGCATTATAAGCGGGGTCTCTCACTCTATAACTCCTATATAATAACCTCTAAATAAGATTTTTAAAATAATTATTAGGTAATAATTACTAAAAATTGGTAAAAAATATTTAATTTTCATATTTTAATAATGAAATTATGTGCAATAAGCAAATTCAAAGTATCCAAAAATATTTATCTGAACAAAACAAAAACAAAAAAAATGCATTAAAAAATCAGCTAAGTCAAAATTTCTCTCAGATTGTAATTTAAATTATTTATACCCAATTTATACATGCATAATTTTTTTTCATTGTATTTACATATTTCTTTAAATCAACAATAACATTTGAATTTTGAATTCTTAAAAATTACAGTAATAAACACTTATATTTTCTATGCATTAAAGAACTATCAATAAATGGAACATTTATATTTTCAGAATAAAACATTTTAACAATTTTATGCAAATAAAAACATA
>BMAV01003550.1:171368-182824 GCA_019973955.1 Trichonephila inaurata madagascariensis
CGGGCCACATGCGGGGCGCGGGTTGGACACCCCTGATTTAGACTATATTACGCCTCGGCGCTTTCCCCTACACGTAATTAACCTCACCCCCCTCATAAACGAAGTATGTATACGCCACTGATTGTTATAAGTGTGATTTAGAAGTAATACGGGAAAAAGGAGGGGGTAAATTATTCAGTGGTTGACGAAGAAGGTGGAAGATAGGAAAATATTTCTATAGCATTTCGGATCATATATACTCGTGTCTACCAAAAACAAACTTCAAAAGAGAATGTAAAGTTCACTCACACACACAAGACAGAGAGAGAGGGGAAAATAGTTTTTGTTATTCCTGGTCCCTATTGACTTTTTTTATCTATCTATTTTCTATGTGTGTGTCATAGTTATTTCCCAATATTTCAAAATGTATTTAAAATAAATGTCTATTTTTATTTTTGCCTTAAGGTATTAAATTTTGATAATCAGTATAAAATTTTGATTGGTTTTAACAAGAGTTAAGTTCTGTTAAATCATCAGTATTCGAAAACTGATGAGTTTTCATGCATTTATTCATATTTATCAATTGATTCCTCCTGAATCTCATATTTGTATAAAAACTAAACTGATTTTTGACACAGATTAACGAATTATAATATAAAAAATTAATATCTAAAATGTTAACCACTTTAGATAATAATCAGAATGAATGACATATGGAAAATGCCATAGACAAAAATTTGCCTAAGACTTGAGCATTTTGATTTTCTTAAATAATGAATTAAATTCCCAGTTTTGAAATGTAAATGTAGAATAATCAAAAGCGAAGCCTTTGTAAACAGTGAAAAAAGAAAACAATGCAATGAAATTAAGTTAGTATAATGAGTACAAACAGCTGTTTTTCAGGAAAAATTAGTACTATTTACACATTACATAAAATAATAGCAATACATTATCATCGTATCTCAGTAATAAGGTTACGCGTTTCAACTTTGCTCTTTAGAGCAATTAAATTTACTAAAGAGTAAATTAAAGTAATACAATTACTGTGAAAAACTGGATATTAATATGGATTTTGTTCCACGTGTTAAATCTATATTCAAGACCAGGTAAGTGTGTAAAATACCATAATAGATACTCTTTCAAACACTTTTACCAATCTTTTTACATAAAACTTTCATGGAGCGTCAAAAGGGCGACGGAAGATAAGAAAAACTAATCAACAATAATACAATAAAAAAAAATGAAATCCTGCCCCTCTTGCTTTTTAATCGGAAGTCACGAGAAGTTATTTATTGCTCTAATCAATGAACGCCAAGAATAGCCCACGGGCGGTTTCTAACGCCAAGGCGAGTGACCCTAAAAATAGCAACCATAGCCCCAGCTCTGTTTCCACTGAAACCACCAAACGATAATACATGTTATAACTTCGAACACCCAAAAGCTAAATATAGTAACGGCTGACAAAGAAAAGAATGTCCCCTTATTATTCTGGGCGGCCACGTGTGGAATATTTACTCTCGCTTTTTTTTGTTCGAAGATCATTTGGTGGAGAAGTTTCTCGAATTCGGGGTTTGCCGCATTTAGTTTATTATGAAGGAAGGAAAGATATTGTGAGAAGGATCTCGAAAAAATTATTCGTTCTTTAATTTTATTTGTAAAATAAATGAATTATTTTTTAAAAAGTCTAAAATAAAGTAATATTTTTTTTGTTTCGTTTTTGACAAAGGTAATTAAAATTAACACTAAGCAATAATATTCTTAGAAGCAAAATTAGCACAAATTAGTTTTTTTAGATGGCGTATCAGTGTTTAGGAGGAGAGGAGAGAATCTAAAAAGTAAAGCATATTACGAATACTTACAAATTTCCGTCAATAATTGAAAATAAGTAATACAAAGAGATATTTGGTAATAGGGGAAAAAAAGAGAAAAAGCTACGTAAATTCAGACAAACAAATTCAGCTTAGAATATATATATATATTCTAAGCTATATATATTTTATATATATATATATAATTTTGTTCAATTGTTATTTACATTCTATAAAATTGAACTATCAAACTAATTCAATCACTTTGTTGTATTTTGATAACAGCACTGTTATGATGTATAGCATGGGTAATAAAACAGTACTTCCTATTTTTGATAAAAAAAAAAATACACATCGAAACATTTAAAGTAACATAACCTGGAGAAAATACTTTTAAAAAAATGACAGGTGATATTTGTCTCCAAAAAAAATTATTCTAACTCTGACGATTGTGATACCGGAATGAAAGAAATTCTAAAGTTTGATTTAAACACATATAATTAATATTTCTTTCTAAGAGCATACACGTTGCCATTGTTAAGAAAATTACTTTACGTTTGTTTCACTGTGCTAAACTTACAGTTACGGGAAAACTAGTTCTACACTGTTCAGAAAGTGAGGGATCGTTAAAGGCTGTTTCACCCCTAAAGTTAAAGAAAAAAAGAAGAAAAAAAAAAACTCGTAACATATTTCAAACAGAAAACACTTATTTTAAACCATCTTGTTTTTAAATGGTTTGATTGCAAGATATACTTCTATTTTATCTTAAAATTTCTAAATTATTTAGAAGTGCACTTTTTATTTATGTAAACTTAGTTTTATTTTACAAATGCCACACACTACAATAGGACCTACGGCATTAGTGCACGTGCTCTCTAATATTTTTCAACAATTAAATTAAGACTAATTAGTGCAGGGCAAACGACCAAATGTTCAGCGGCCATAGGCTGACCAGTGTCACATAAAGTACAGTCCAGTGAGTCGGCGATACCAATTCTGTAGAGATGATATCTCAAACAGTCATGACCTGTCAAAAATCTAAAATGAGCTACAGCAGCTTTTCTAGAAGCCCTAGGATGAATTCTTGTTCAAGATTGTCCAGTTCTTGTCTTTCAACATCTCCGAAACTCCCATTTTGAAACTATGCTTAAAGGCAATATTAGAAAATGCCTTAAGGAATGAAAGGTTGAAATCCTCGTGGGTCTTTGGATCACAAGGTATGTAAACTTCGTAAATCGTTCGTTATTGTGGTATAAGACAGAGGTGAGCAATTGTTTTGCCTCGAGGGTCACATTGTGAAAGTGGGGGATACCGGAGGAGTTGCATCTCAGAAAATGTATAAATTGTACCATAAAAATCAATAAATGTATGTTAAATCAAATAGTGGCAGTTTTATTCAAGTTACTTATTGTGCTAATTTCGAATCTATAGCTGCAAACACATTTAATTTTAAAATCAGCTTAATGAGACAAATCTACCTCATCAGAGTCTGCAAGTTAATGTCAGCCAACTTGCCTCTAAATTTACTTTCGTTGATCTTCTTGCAAAATAAATTACAGTTTAAAAAAATTAAAAAGCACGCTTTTATAGTGAATCAAACTAAAAAGTAAAAAATAATTCTTAATATAAGAATAAAATTACTAACGAGAAAATTAATGTCATTGTGGCAAACGCGTAGGGTGCTCTATATCAATTGTTATAATTTCTTACGAGTTCTATTCCGAAATGCAGAAGGGCTGCGGTAGCCCAGTGGTTAAGGTATCGGAGCATGGCAGGCATGTCATGAGTTCGAACCCAGCACCACTAAAGACCCGCCGTGTAGGGCAGCGATGCACGTTAAATCTGTCGAGAGCTGAAACGTCCTCCCGTTGGTGTGGTGTGGTAGTTAGGAGAGGGGGTGCCAGCTCAGGTGTCGTCCACGTCACTTGACCATGGTTTAAAATTACGTGGTCCGTCGCCAAAGGCCCTCGTGTAGCTAAACAGTGCTACGTTAATATTCACTCACTCACTCCGAAATGCAGAGTTAGTGTAAAAATGTAGAACAAAGCACTCCCTGCTTTTACCACAATGACATTAATTTTCTCGTTAATCATTTTATTCTTATATTAATTATTTTTTTACTTTTTAGTTCGATTAACTATAAAAGCGTGTTTTTATTTTTTTAACGATATTTATTTTTAATTTTTTTAGTTCAATCTGCAATAAAAGCGTGTTTTTTATATAAATTATAATTTATTTTTAATTTTTTAGTTCAATCTACAATAAAAACGTGTTTTTTAGTTTTTTTAAATTATAATTTGTTTTTAATTTTTAGTTCGATCTACAATAAAAGCGCGCTTTTTGAGTTATTTAAACTATCACTTATTCATTGATCAATTAATCTTAAATGCGTTATTTTTTTTAAATCTGGAATTCCCATTGGCATCTTATCAGAGCGTCGATACGGCCTGGTTTGCAAAATTTAGGATCAACAAACTGAAGGAAACCTAGCAGAGCAAAGTTTGAAATATTTATTGCGGAAGGTGTAAAAATCACACACAATCATATTTTTCACTAAAAAGATCACTATTTGTATTAACTATGAGCGTTTCCTCTTTAGGGTTGTAACTCAATCTTTTAATTGTCAAATCTGAATTAGTCACCAAATCTGAAAATGGGAAATCCTTAATCCTGATGATCCTGATCAGGACAATGGAACAAAATTATTAAATTACTGTACTGTCATCAGTCCTTCACAAGAGTGCAAGATTTCAAATTAATCTGACTTTTCGAAGTGGGTAAAAATCAAATTCAAAGATTCCGTTACATACAGGTGAAGCTAATAAAAGTGTGTTAAAAAAACTGCACACACAAATATATGCTGACCGAAATATAGAGACCATTTTCCATCTATTGGGTTTTTTGACTCTAAACGGACGGCAAAAAACTCTTTGAGGGCCGCTATTTCCCCGCCCCTGGTAAAAGAGACAATACGTGAATTATTTTTAAAAAATTTTGTCTTAGAGTTTTGGAATGAATCGAACTAATATATTCCATGAATACCTTTTTATAAACTGCACATGCGTACAGTATCTAAATCAGTTCGAAATTACAACCGTGTTAAAAGCAGGAAACAATTTTATTTAAATAAAAATAAAAAGGTTTTTCAAACTATGATTTTAAATTAATTTTTTAATCGTATAAAATATTTTTATTAATTTTAAGATTAAAACAATTTAACTTAAAATAATCATGTTTCTTATTAAACATTTTTATCTTGCCTAAGAAATATAGTTTTTACATAAAATAAATGGCTATTCTAGAATAACCTCAATATATAAAGCTAATTACATCAATCAAAGACATTGTGTTTACACACATACTTAATCGCGCGCTGATTTTAAAATTCCATATGAGGTGTCTAAATTTCTAATATACAGCGTCGAAAAATTTTTCCTGGCGGTACCTTTCATTTCTGGGCTGTGATTTGGTGCTCCTTCTCCCAAGATGCGATGTCTTAGTTAGGTTAGTTGCTCTTTGCGTTTCGGTTAATTCGATACTGATTCTCTCGCTTGAACTTTTAAAAGCTGTATTATTGCCGGAACTTGTAAACTAAGAGAAATGCAACTGAATGTTGATGCAGTGCACCTTTATGCCAATTCTACAACAGTGTTATCAGGGATACCGACACAACTACATCGTCTAAAATGTTGCATATTATTTATTTAAGTGTATATAAATGCATATTTTGAATTACAGTTTCCTTCAAACATTTCCATTTAGGTATTATTTCATTCTTTTTAAGCATACATGTTTATAATTAATTACTTTCCATCTAACTCAATCTACTTTAAGAAGAAAAATATTTTTATCAATTAAATTTGCCTTAAATTGCCATAAAAATAAATTATTGCGAATTCATCGACGATTATTTTTTAAAAAGTAGTTTATTATCAGCTTCATTGCATGTGATCGAAAATCACATTCTAGGACAGAAAATAAGTACTGTTTTTGTATATTTTACAATATTTTTTCTTATACAATTAAGTTTCCATTTAAGATGGAATATTTACGGAAATTTTCTAATTAATAAGTGAGAGTTATATTAACTATATAAAGAAACGTAAGAGCTACTGGAGAGACGGGCTTTATAATCAAGTGACAAGGACAACACCTGAGCTAGAACCCTCCTCTCCAAACTACCACATGATGCCAACTCGAGGATTCTGAGCTCGATAAATTTAACATGTATCAGCCCTCTCTACACGCATAGTCTTCAGTGGCACCAAAACTTGAACCCACGACACACTAGCCACGAGTTCGTGATCATAACCATTAGGCTACCATGGCCTTATTACACCTCTAATGAAATAATTAATAAATATGCGATGACAAAATACACTCATGCACAATAAATTAAGGATAATTCAGAGAGTCACGCGGAAATCGAACTCTAAAATATAAATATATCACCCGTAAAATGACTTCTAGAATCTTATTCAAATTGCAGGAGGCCACCAGATAACACTGATAGTACGTCACAATGGCGAGAGTGTAAGAGGGGATATATAAGGAATACAGGCTAAGAAGTAAAATTGTTCGCAAGCGCTTTATAAGGCTTTCAGTGCAATAACCACATAGTTATGACACAAAGGACGCATTTGGATGACTTTTTACGTGGTAGAATTATCGACCATCTGGAATGTGGGCGTACCCAGCTGGAAGTATCCGCGGAACTTGGAATCGCCCAGAATGTCATCTCCAGATTTTGGCAACGATTCCAAGATGATGGTAATGTGAGTAGACATTACAGCACATGTCGTCCTCTAGTTACAACGTCATTGAGGACCAGTATTTGGCAGTTACTTCCAAAAGAAACGGACGGTGCACAGCATCAGATTTGTCTCGTCAGCTCACTTCAGCCACTGGTACGACAGTTTCAAGGCAGACTGTGTACAGACGCTTAGGGCAAATTGGTCTATATGCTCGTAGACCTGCCAGATATGTTCCACTTACTTCAACTCACTGTCACCTGTGGTTAGTCTGGAGTAGAGAGCATACATTGTGGACACCGCAACAGTGGGCTTTGTGTGATGTTTTCCGACGAGTCCAGGTTTAGCTTGCAGTCTGATTCTCATCGCACTTTCATATGGAGAGCATCAGGTATCTGTTACCACCAACAGAACATCATTAAACGACACCGTTTTGAGGGTGTAGGATTGCTCATTTGGGGGAGGGGTTATTCTGGGTTCCAGAACTGACCTGCATGTTCAAATTGGAACCAAGACAGGCCAAATCTATCTAACATCATTTTGGAACAACATGTACTTTTGTTTCGGGGCGCCATGGTTACAGAATTTGTGTTTATGGATGACAACGCCCATCCTCATCGAGCAAACATCGTAAACGAAAGCCTTCAATCGGAGGATATCACCCGTATGGACTGGCGGGCATTCTCACCAGACATGAATCCAGTAGAGCATGAGTAGGACACGCTTAGCTGTGAGTTACAGCCCTTTAATCACCTCCTACATGTATGCCTATCGGACTTCGGAGAGCATTGCTTGATGAGTAGATCAGATCAACAATTTGATACTCAGCATGCCTATGTGTTATACGGACTGTATTGCATCGTCTGGGAGACATACTATGTACTAACCATCATACCAAGCATGTATTTTTGATTTTTTTTTTTTAAATATGAGGGGTGGGGTTGTAGCTTCCTCGAGGAGCAAAAATTGCAATTTTTATTAATGATATCAAACATAACATCTTTTTTGCTCTTTACCTTTTGTTTAATCAAAGGTCTTTACAAATAAATCACCTTTTGTTTTGCTTCTGACTCTTTCTTTGCCTGAACTTGCATTATCCTTAATTTATGGACATAAGTGTATTTTATCAATGATAGAGCAAATTTAATGCTTGGAATACCAATGTGTATTCCTCAAATAATTACGTAATACGTTCTCTCATTTGAAAAAAATAAGTACCATTCTCCAATTTATCTTACCTGTCCATATAATTAATGTCGGAGGTGGAGTCAGAGGAAGCATCTTGAATTGCAGTTTACCACCTTGTTTCCATATTTTTTTTCGGAGAGGGCACTATTTCGGCAGTTCAATTCTTTTTATAAACCTATAAATATATATAATTAATATCAATGATTAAACCAACTAATTTCATATCACATTTGAAAAAAATTAAAAATGTCTTATGAATTCTTTGCCTAAAAAATTTTGATTAAAAGATGAAATATTCTTCTTGAAACGTAATATCTCCGTTTGAAAAGAATTGCATCAATTGGACTGAAATATTTTACAACATGAAACTAAAATTTTAAGCAGAAATAATTCAACATGAGATTTCCTAATTATTAAAGTAATGTCAAGTACCATCAATTTATTTTTGAGCCTGTGACAGAAGAAACAAATTATCAAAAGTAATACTATCATATTCAGCGTCTGACCGTAATTTGACTGTCACAAGTAAAAAAGCTAGAATCTATTATTAAACTTTTTGTTTAAGTAAAATCCTACAGCAAAAAAAGATCATTGGCAACTAGCCACCCTGTTTATAAATTAACAAGTGTGTAACCGATTTGGTTTTCTACAGGTCCGTCATAAATGAGTGTTCATTAATGTCGCACTTTAAAAAAAAATATGAGGGCTATTGGCGACTAACCACGTAACTCTGAACTGCAGTCAAGTAACGAGGACGATAGAAGAGCTAGTACCTCACTTCCCCACCACTCCATCATGAGTACTTTGAACCACGACATATTTTGCGTGTATAACCTTCTTTACAAAGAGAGTCTTCAGTAGTACGAGGACTCGGCAACGCCGGCCGTGAGTTTGTAACTGTGACCACTAAGCTACCGCGGCCACACAGATCTATCATACAGGGATTTTTGATACATTATTTTTCGGGAAAGATACTGGCCTCACCAAACTTTCACATTATTCCTTATAAGAAAATGGAATAAAAGATCTGTTCAGTTTCAGGAACAGCAACTTCCATAATTCTGAGCGATAAAAAAATCATAATTTTAAATCACAGTTTGAGGAAAAAATTGCACCTGAAATGATGTATTTATATCATTGAGTATTAAATTTCTATAAACAAACATAGACAAAACAAAGTAAGAAATAACAACCTAGCGAGAAAAGTCTATGAACCCCATAAGTGTCCCTAGCTTGCCAATAAAGATCGCATAAAGAGGAGCCCTTTAGTGCTGGGCATCGGCGAATGTGGTCAGCATCCATTGTCCTCCCAAACGTCACAGAGCGTGCAGAAAGAGACATGTGCAACATGAATTCTATGAAAATGTTTAAGGAGACAGTCGTGTCCAGTAGCCAGACGAAACTCGGCAACTGCTTCACTTCTTGACCACATGGAGAGATCTTAAATATTCCACCAGATCTTATTGGAATTTCTCTGTGTATTGAATTGGTTATTCATTTTTTCCTCATAATACGCTTGGCACTGGTAAAAGAGGCAGCTTTCCTTGTTCGTTGAATTGAAGCTTCCTTCTTTGTTAGGTGGTCCGCTAACTCATTACCAATTACACACCAGGGAACCACTTCAGGATGATTTCCTTAGAGTATTCAGACAGACTCTGCATAAATTTTTTACAATCAAGAATGTTAGTGGAGGCAGGAGTAGAATTTGAGTTCACAGCAAAAATTGCCGCTTTTGAATCACAGAAGACAACAAAGAGCCTTAGGAAAGCTATTCATATGGAAACGCAACTGATAAACAAAATATAGTAATATGCAAATATTTATGTGGTAGTAGCATCACATAAGAAATGTATAAATGGGCAATCACTACCAGGTCTTTCATTTGGACTCAAATGATTCATGTGAAAAGTTATCTGACGTGATAATGATTTACGACTGGAATTAAGACTTTGAACGCAGAATTCTAATTGGAGTGCGAAACATAGAACACGCCATATATGATTCTGTCAGGGAATTTAATATTCCTCGATCCACACAGTATCAAGAGAGAATATTTCAAAAACATAATTTCAGATATTACCTCCCACTATGGACACCTCAGGGTCCGACAGCGTCTACTTAATGACCGAGACCAGCAACGCTGCAAAAATGTAGCCAGTATTACTAGACAAATAATACCACCAACAATCAATGTGAGGCATACTAATACTTTATCGACTGTAGTGCCTCTTCCGGGTTCCTGACCATGTAGACTGGACCCTAGATGACTGGAAAAACTATGCTTTATCAAGTAAATCGTAATTCAAATTGGTAAGAGCTGATAAAAGGGCTCGAATGTGATTTAAATCTACCGAGGTTGTGGATCCAAGTTGAGAGAGAGAATAAAGCACTGCACGTTATAGTTACTCCATAACGATGTAGGCTGCTTTTACATGACATGTGGACTAGGTCCTCCAGTTAAATTTAACCAATTATTGATAGGAAATGATAATTTTCGTCCTCTTTGGAGACCATTTGCAGCCATTTATGGACTTCACGCAGCCAAACAGTGATGGAATATTCCAAAATTAGAATGAGTCATGTCATCGTTCCAAAGTCATTCACGATTGGAATGATAAACATTCAGAACAGTGAAGGATTTGGCTATCTAAATAGTTAGATATGAATCTCTTCCAACACAAACCCAGTTCATGCAAAAAGTTCCGCACTGAAAATACTTTTACAATTATGAGTGGCTGTACAGGTAGCATGGTAAAACATTTCTCCAAGGGACTTCCGACGACTTGTTGAATTGATGGTACATTGATTGCTGTACATCACCGGGAAAAAAATAATTCCACAAGATATTAAGAGGATCCCATGACTTTTGCACTTCAGTGTATTATAAATAAGTGTATTGCTATCACTCATTGATATTATTCTGTTTCGCTTTCTTTGATGAAATCCAAAGAAACCTCAGTCTTATTATTAACCAGTTTCACTGCTACAAAACCAGAAATAATGTATGTGATTTGAATCAGCTATACAAAAAAAAAGAAGAAAAAATACTGATACATAAAGTTATTTTCGTATAAGTAAAGAAAAATGTCAGTCAGTTAGTTACATGTACTTAACTCAGTGGCTCAACAGCACATGAGGGTCAAGGCCTACTGTGCCCAATTCAGTATTCATGACCTTGGGCTCTGAGGTGCATGTGTAGATGTTCCGATCAGGTGGTCAGTCTGACGTGAAACCCCCAGTGTTAAGTTTCCAAGCAAGCTTGGTACTCATTTATCGACCCACTGAAGGGATGAAAGGTTGAGTCCGGGGTTTGAACCTCAGACCTGTAGTATGGAAGTGTGATGCACTAACCACTCAACCACTGGGCTTCAGCCACATGTACTACAATATGGAAATATACGGGAATTATATCTATGGCATCCTTTTTACAATTTTAAAGTTACATTCTGAACTACAATGACTCTTTTATTATTGTAAATACATTACAAAATAAAAAATAAATAAAAAAAATCTGCTCCAGGAAAGTACTGTCAGAATGCCATTAAATGTACAGAGTTGGTAAAATGTTCCTGGGAAAATGAATGATTAAAATTTAAGACTGAAAAATGTAAAATTTATTGAGAAAAGTACAAAGTAGTGGGATCGTTCATTATGGCATATGACACCATTAATTGAAATACAATATGCCAAGGGTCTTGGTAGGTAGTCGTACAAGTTCTTCATGAAGTGT
>BMAV01003552.1:0-339762 GCA_019973955.1 Trichonephila inaurata madagascariensis
AAAAGAAAAGAAAATTTATTGGGGGCCCCTATACTACATTGACCAAAATGTATCCCTAATGTCTAATAAAATTTTCCCTCACTAGTTTTAATGTTATAGATTTAACTATTTTCTTAGAAAAATGGTATTTTTCCATATGTGGGGTGCATAGGCTGTACCACAAATTTTTTTCATTCTGACTAACTAGTTTTTGAAACCAAATTGGTGCCTTTTAGCTTGTTTCTAATATCTTGCCTTTGATACAATTATATAGAAAAATGTCCAATATCAGATCAATTACCAATAGTCCAATTGCTGCAGTTGTTGGCATTTGTATTACTGTAAAATAGCGAGGAATTAGAATAATTGTTGTACTCGTAAAGTCCTGGTTAAGTCTCCTGATTTTTTTTTTTGACACCTAAAAAATTTAGTTAAAAAAAGAAAATTGTGTTTTTAATATGGGAAAAAATGTAAATGCAAAATTTTTAGATGGTAACTGGGGAAAATATATTATATATGTATTACATCACCACAGCCAATATTGTACTATGAGTGTTGTTTTTCTTCTTTTAAAACATATAAGAATCTTTGTTGTTTCAATATGGTGCAATTTACCTGGTGCCAATTTTGTTGTGGTGACGCTAATACATAAGTACCAAAAAAAACAAAGATAATGCATATCTTACATCAGGTGTCTTCAAATTGTGTTTTACAGAACCCTGGGGTTCCACAATAAAAAATCGAAAAGAAAATTATAAATGTATACACAAAAATGGATGGGTGGATCCTAGGAGCGCACACTTCTTGACACCAAAATTTTGGCGATTAAGTTTACAATATGGCAATCCTGCAAAATTTAGGGAAGTAGTAACCCTACTTGGACCGGATTTGGAACTAGTTTGTATCCGGGGTAATTGTACCAAGTGGTGCGATAAATATCGCGCTTGGCAGCATTTACTGTAGCTGGAATGGAATCCAAGATGGCGCCGTCCGTTTATGAATCGGAGAAGGAAAAAATAATGTTGATAAAAATCTTGAAAATTGATAGTGAAATAGTGTGCTTACCTTTAATGGATGTGGCCAAAAGTATGAAATACGATAAGTACCAGGATATTTTTTTGCATGAAAAAAAAAATATGAGGGCTACCGAAAGTTTGAAAGGTCGTTTATTAAAGTAAAATATAACAAATGCATTTTTGGAATTGGATGTAATAAGGAAAAGGAAGTTTTAAAAATTCCAAAAAAATAAGGTGCAATGCTGGTGGTTGAAAGGGTTATGAATTCGATTCCTCGACTCCCCCTCCCGAAACGATTCTCCATTCATCCCAATTAATATTTCGAGCAAGGTCAAGAAATTTAATGAATGGGTCCTCTTAGAGAGCGAAACAAATTTTCATGAACCGATACCAGGCGATATATCCTTCAAATCTTCCTCTAAGCTTTTATTCAGGCAAGGATGCTTGAGTGACATCAGGTAACCGATAGTATTAGTATGGCGCCGGTCTCAGAATCAACAAATTCGAGCGAATAGTTAACTGTAAGGTGATGATAGCCTCTTTTGCTCAAACTTTCGTAAGATTTCCAGCAGTCAGATATTACAGTTGTTCCTGGTTCGATCCATGATTCAATAAGGCCGAGAAGTGTTTCTGCTGTCTTGTCGTGAACTGCAACCAGGAAACAGCGTCTTGTCTCGCATTCTATGCCGCCAAAAACCCACTGTCCTTGCACGAAATGACCCTTATATTTTCTTTTCCCAATTTTACTTTCGTCAATTTCAACCGTTTTACCCTCTCCTACCCCAAGCTTCTCTGTGTTAAGAACAATATGTTCCATTAATACATTGGGCGCATAGCTGAGCCATTCGGCAACAGCCTGCAAATAAATCGAGCTCCTTATGAATTTGAGTGAGCAGAGGCCTGAAGAATTCATAAATCAAAAGTAGGATGATTGAAAATTGGCAATTTGCTGCCTGAAAAAAATGAATTGAATCATGTATGGATTTCTTATTGCGGCAGCACAAATCTCCAAAGCAAAAAGATGTTACCGTCAAATTTTCTGGATGTATCGAACAGCAACTTCAGTATCCGACCACAGTTTCTAGCATTGGACCACGTTCGAAATCAATGAAATCTTCGGAAGGAACGAGAAAAGAAAATCATTATTTTTTAAAAATAAAAGTTGACAAAAAGTGTGAATTCGGGACACCTTTTGGACCGAAGAAATTGAAAGAAGAGGCCTTATATTCCTTGGAAAAAAAATCCTGGTACTCACCGCGATAACTGTAAAAATATCCATTATCCATAGAAGCACAAAAACAAAGTAAAAAAGAGCAGCCGGTTATGAAGGAATGGGTTGAAAATGATTGCATTTTTAAAGTATTTGAATTAAAATTGTCTGAAATTAACAGGATTAGCGTGTGCAAAAAAAAAAACCAATTGGATGAACTATAAGAAACATCATCCCCATGGCAACTACATCAACAAATGAAAGAAATTTCAAAGCAACCATATTGCAATTTTATCGCTCATGTTGGTGAACATAAACAACAACTAGGTACTATTACCCCAGATATCAAACTCGCACCCGGATTTTTTTTAGTTTTTCAGGATTTGAACAGCGGTTATTTCTTTTCCAACGATCATGTTGAAAGGTTTAAGCCATTTTCTGAAAACTACGTTTTCTTTTTTGAAGCTCGACCAGTTGTTGTTTTTTTTTTCTTTTGAATGAAAGAGGTGAGAAAGAAATGATTGCTTAGGGAATGAGATTGAAAATATTTGGGTATGGATGTCTGAAATATGAAAACAATTTGCGTTTGAGAGAAATTGTGGATCGTTAGTTCATCAGCCTAAAGCATTCATTAGCTTTGTTCTTCAGCTGCATTTTAGAAACGACGATTTTTCGGTTTTTGTAGAATCTGTTTTAGAAACCGTTTTCTTCGTAAAAACATGACGAATGGATTTTCGTCTGAATAACAGGTAAGTAAGTAAGGATTATTTTTTGTATGAAAGAAGCATTGTGTGATAGAATCTTGGTATGGATGTCCGAAATTTGGAAAGAATTTGCGTTTAATTTCTTATTTTTCATTTGATGTTTCCTATCTTCATTTTAAAAATCACGTTTTTTCGTCTCTTGACACCATTTTGAAAAACACAGGTTTGTCCTTGTCGCCAAATACAGCAGTGTGCTGTTCTAGGATTTTACCAAATTTATTTACATTCTCTATGTATAACTTCTAAAGTGAAGAATAGGAGGCCCCTAGGATTTAGCGATGTTTATCTAGATTCCAGAATGAATTTAGCTCATCATTACTTTGGCATAGCTTCATTATTCTCGGAGCAATTACCGCTACAGATAGATGGTTTGGCAACTGACATGGTGCCAAAAAATTGGCCACTAGGGACCCCTATGGACATTCATGTGACATTTGAGGCTCATGAATATGTTGTTTGTTTACCAATATTGCTACGACTATTTTGCTCTTGCACTTTTACATTCTACTTTCTAAAATGTCTTATTTTGCTGCAAATGGTTGCTGGATCCGTAAAAGAAAGGATGATTCTAGGGGAAAAATTATTTTTTAATATCCTGGTAAAAAATCCGAGTGTTTTGAAAACATGGATAAGATTGAATAAGCAGGAGGTTTACAAACCATCTCCTCACTGTTTATTATGTGTTCTGACCACTTTGAAAAGGAATGCTTTCAATACCAACTATTAACAAATCGTCACCAACTAAAACCAAGCTCCATTCTCACTATTTTTGTCTTCACAAGAAATCTCTTCTAAAAGGATTTTTGATAGATGTAGACGTCTGCAAAAATGTAAACACTTCAAATCAAATTTTTGTTTATTTTAAATAAAATTATATCGAGAACCTACATAAAAAAAAGTCAAATGTGTTACTTAACTTAAAAGCAAATTTTTGTTTATTTTAAATTACCGTAAACTCTGGCATATAATGTGCACCTTTATCTCTAAAAATAAGATCGAAATTTACAGGTGCGTGTTATACGCCGGGTATGAAAATGATAGCTTCAAAAATAAAATAAAAAAAGAGATGTGCGTAAAAAGACTTTTACCAAAATCTGAATACTGTTAATTTAAAAGAAATGTCATACCTCATGAACTTAAAAGATTGTTTTTAGAAATATACTATTTTTCAAAATCCTGGTGTAATCTCGAATAAATTGCTTTAAAACATAGCATAGCTAAGGTACATTGCAAGCTTCTTCGTAAAAAAGGGTGCACATTATACGGTGAATATACCTTAAAATTAAAAAATGCAGCTTGAAAGTGTAGGTGCATTTTATATGCCGGATTTTATGGTAAGTTATATAGAGAACATATATAAGAAAAGAAAACATGTTTAGCTAACTTAAATTTTATGTATTTTATACATCTTCAGAGTAGTTAACAGGTATTTCTTTATCTAATTATCTAAAATTAGAGCTCAAGAATCTGATGTGTAACCCTACATGTCATATCAAAAACAAGTACAGCCGGACCTCTATATAACGAAGTATCTAAATCCCGAAAAAAAGTTTGTCGTATGGAAAATTCGTTGAATAGTTCATCTTTTTCAATTTTCTTTCAATTCAAAACAAATTTTAAATTCATAAACACTATTTTTTTTTTAAAAAAATTAATTCACACCTTTTTTGTAAATTAATGTATATTTATTTTATATATCTTACCTGTCAAAAAGAAAGAAAGAAAAACTGCAAGAAAATTTTCTTGATGCATTATCCACTTCCTGAAGAATTAAATTTTTTTCTTTGATGCTCAAGCTCTTATATTTTGACATTTTCGAGCTACAAGAAATGAAATTACCAGTAAGTCGGACAGTGGCATAGTGTACACCCCAGAATCATTGAGGGGGGGGCTCAAAGCCTGACTGCCACCAAGTACCTAATTTTTTGTATTGGAAGCCCCAAACCTGACTTTCCAGGGACACCCAAATGTTTCAACACTACAAATGAATGCAGACAAGTTCAAAGACACGGAGACACAAGACAACTCCACTAAGGGTGAAAGGGGATATCAAAGATGTTTCCAGTGAACATGATAACGTGGGTAGAAGGTTGCACTTCTCTTGGGAAGTTAGGCACCTAATAAAACCAGTTCAAGATTTATGACCATCATAAAATGTGTTAAAAGATAAAACAACTTGAAATGTCCAGAAATACTTCAAAAATAAGGAGAAAAAAAATTGAATCACAAGTGGAAAAGTTCTTTGTATAGAAAATGCACTTTGCTATAGTGAGGTTATTTTATGAAGAAAATCGTGAAATGTTTTTGGTTCTAGGAAAAAGTTTGCTGTATAGAAAAATTCACAATATAGAGGTTGGAATGTGGAGGTTTGTCTGTATATATATATAAAATTTATTTTACTTAATAATTTACATTGTTACAGGGAAAAAGAAAAATATCTTAATTTAGTACAGCTTCATTAATGTTTATACTTGATGATGAATATTTCAAAAAATTTTTACAAAAAAAAATAAAAATTTTAATATATTTATGCAGTATCTATTAACACAACATCTGTTTTTCAAAGTTTGACTGGTATAAATCTATCACACAGATGTACAATTATTTTTACTATGTTTAACAAATATGCATTAATTGGTGTTTGCACAGTTTGTAGAAGATTTATCAAAATGTAATATTCAATAATGCTGATGATAAATTTTATAAAGACTATATGCATGCTATTGAAATATGATCATTGTGTGTTAAAGAAATCTATGCAATCCTAGCTGAAAAGTATTAACCTCTTAATTTAGACTAGCAGAAGAATACTCTGGATTTTAATTTTTACATAAATATAAAAGTCTAAAAGACTCGTATATTGATATTATCCTGCTTATAAATTTAAGTCTTGGATAAATTTGTTGCATTGAGTTAGTTACAAATATTTACCAAAGAAAAGTACTTGGGTCAGTTTTATGATGTTTATCAAGAATTAGGATCATCAAACCAAATACGACTTTATGTACAGACATTTGATTCTGTGTGATGTTTACTTTCTAAAACCAGTGGAAATATTCAGAATTTTAAAATAACTTTTTTTCAACTCTGTTTACCTTTAAATGAATAACAACAAATTGTTTGCAATAATCTATATTAATGAAAGATTCAATAGTAAAAAAAAAGAGGTAATTACAGATAATATTTTTCAAAATTATTGTTAAGAGGTTAATTGGCCCAAATCGTAAGTTTTTGATGTCTTTTTGCTTGGCGAAATTATTTGGCAGTTTAATGCATAAGTTCCAAATTTTGGAATGGAACGAGTACTGATTTAGGATTTCTTTGACAAACTTTGAGGTAATTTAATATTTTGCTCAAGTATAATTTGGGAAACTGAAAAGTTTCTTGAATTTTAGGATTGTCCTGGTAAAACAGTGCTATAATTAGTTAACTAACTTGCTTAAAAGTAGAAGAAATTGTGATTTTGGCTAGAATGGAACTCGATTTATTCATGATAAATTTGGTAACTTGTTGATGTAATAATGATTGTATTTTTTAATATATTTTCAAAAATTAAACTTCAGAGTGAGAATTCTGAATCTTTTATCCTTAATGTTTCAACTTCCAGTTTTTTAAAAATATAAATGTAATTATATATAAAAGGATACTTTAGATATATATTGAAGTCTGAGTGTTAATCTATCGTGCTTCCACACTACAGGTCCAGAGTTCTATTCTCAAGTTGGGAAAGATTAAAATTTTAAATTTTCCAACCCCTTTCCCAGGGGTCAATAAATGAGAACTCCCCGGGGAAAAAACCATTTTGGGGGTTTTTTTGGCTTTTTTCCCGACCCACCTGCTCATGCACCTCAGTGCCCAATGGTCATGTATTCCGAAATGGGCACAGTGGGCCTTGGCTCTTATGGGCTGTTGTACCACATATTAGTGATAACAAAATAACATGTCAATACATTTCTTGAAATAAGTTTGCATGAAATGGAACTGGAGTATTAAGCACTAAGCATGCAATATTTAGTCGAGACATAACCAGTAGAAGTAGATATACATTAAGTGTCCAGTGATAAAAAATCAAATGCTTTCATTATTACAGTAGATAATGCTTTGTATATTTTGGAGGAACAGATAGGAATTTTTTGTAATAAGTATAAAATTCAAAAAAAGAAAACTCTTTGTCATTTTTATTGTTTGTTTCCATCTCCCTCCCCTTCATTTTGTTGTAGTTATTAGTATATGCAGTGTAAATATTTATTAATATAATTCAATGTAAAGAAAATTAGGGTGGTTTAAAAATAAATATAATCATAATAAGCTTGAGTAATTTTACAGTTACTTTGTACATTTCTATTTCATACATTTCTTTCTTTCTTTTATTCAAAACTTCTTTCTAAAAATTGCACGATTTCAGTATTCTAATTTGTTTTATATAAATTCAGAAAGTTTATTGTATAGACATGGATTTTATAACTCTGCCAGTTTTTAAGATCTGAAATTTCAAAGTTCTCACAATAGTTCATTTAATTTGGATCAATACCATGTATAATTTAACAAAAACATTATGAAAAGTTTTGTAGGTAACCTATAAATGTAATGCAGAGTTTCTTATTTTTGCTTTCTAGTTCCTACAATGTGATATATTTCACATTTTATTTGATTAAATTAATTTTGATAGTGCTCGAATTAGACCAAATAAAATTCACAAACTTTTAAGAAACAAATATTTAAAAAAAAATTGTTTACCATTAATTACCTAATCATTAAGTGTTCAAAAATTTAAGATTTGGAACTAGTTTGATATCATGTGGCTACACACCAAGCAGCACTTGTTGTCGCTGGAATGGAATCCAAGATGGCGGCCTAGCGGTAACAAATCGTCAGGAAGATAATTTTAAAGAATTGTTTTGAAATACATTGAAATATGTTTCAAATAAAGAGGAAGAGACTGAGAACAACTAAGATCAATCAATAAATAATGAATATTAATACAATATAATAAAAAGTTACATGTACTACTAATAATATGCAGTATATAATAATAATCCAATATAATTTGATAGTAATTATATATAATATAATAAAATAGTAATTATAAAAAAGAATAATCATCGTGTTGTAGTATAATAAAAATTATACATAAGAATACTCATGTAACATAATTATAAATAAATAACATAATATGAACATAATAATTAAAAAGTACTGAAAACTTGCAATATTCCAAAAACTGCAAGTTCCTTCTACAAATTTCATTGAACAAGGATCGTTCAAAAAAACGTTTTTAAAAAGTAAAATAAAGTGAAAATGGACAATTTATAGTAATAATTAAAAGTACAACACTCATTCTTTTAAAAAATATATCCTAGTACTCACCCATAATATTAGAAATACCCCTATTTGAAAATAGCACAAAGTAAAGCAGAAGACTGAAATAATAACAAAGAGCAAACGCAATGAAAATGGTTAAATTTTTAAAGAAATCTAATTAAAATTGTCTGAAATTAATAGGTTTACTGCGGGAAAAAACCAATAAAAATTATTTATAATATACATTATCCCCATAGCAACCACATCTTCAGATGCTAAAAATATCAAGGTAACCATATTGTACTGTTATCACCCATCTTGGTGAACATAAACAACGGTGCATGCCTCATGATATCAAGCTACCCACCTAGCCATGAATCTAATGAAGTATTTTCAGTTTGAATATAATGAAAATATATTAGAAATTCTGCATAATTTGACTTTTTATTAGTTACTTAATCTGTGATTCAGGAAATGATTTTCTCTAATTTTCTTTTATAGAATCATTTTATCTGTTTGAATTAATGAAATTTAATATTTTTTTGTAAATATTTTTAAATAATACTTTTTTGCTGTAAATAAAATTAAAAAGCCATTCATAACATTTCCAGAGAATTTTATTAGATATCAGTAAGATATAAAAATTCAGTACAATGATTGTATAAGATATTGTAAACCTCCTGTTAAACCTTAGAAATAGATGTCAAAATTTTTAAATAAACAAAAATATCTGTCACTGATGAATCCATTTCCAAAATTGTGTTTACATGTATTTTATGTGTGTGTTCCTGAATTTTCCATGCTCTTCTATATGAGAAATTGTATAGATAACAATTCTAAAAAAAATTAAACATTTGTAGCTGGTAATTACTAAGGGAGAGTCTGACAATGAAAGGTAGAAACATTAATATTTCATTATGGTACCATTTTATTTGTACATATGTTTCTTAGAAATTAAAACTATTTTATGTATTTGCATGGAGTGATACTCTATCTGTGTACTTGAGAAGTTTTTCAAATTAATGGTCTCAATTCTGTACTGTATGCTATTCTTGTGTGCAAATAAAAATAATAAACTAAAAAATCACTGGGGACTAAATATAAATACACTAAAAAATAACCTAGAATGATGAATATATATATATATATATGTATACTAGTGGACTCGACAGACGATGTCCTATACACACATCTTAAATTCAAAAATTCCAAATTTTTATGAATAAGCTTTAACAATCTGAACAGTTTGATGAAAATTTGTATTAAAAAGTTATTGCAATATCTAACATCATTACATATACGGTTATCACAATTCGATCAATTGATAGTGTGCAATTATGTGTATACTATGAGCAAAGTTAAATGTAGAGGCTGTGTGAATTAAAACTTAAACTTGTTTTAATAAAAGGAGAAAAAGTTGAGACTCAAACTATTTTATAACAGTTATATTTATTTAATTGTACAAAAACTTAATTTATCGTAATGCCATTGGAAGTACAATATTTTTGGTTAATCCTTGAGGGATATAAACAAATAATTAGCCATGAGAAAAGCATAGATTTTCTAAATTGAAGCCACAAATCTTCATTGTTTGACCTTGAGACTTATTAATAGTCAGCAAATGTCCAGTGAATTGGAAGTTGTAAACGTTTTAATGGTATAGGTGAATCGGAAGGAATCATTGGGATCCACGTTAAAAGTACAACTTAACCTTGAAATTTTTCACAAAAAAAAGGGGGGGGGGAATTACTTAAAAATTAAATCTTAAAAACATCAAAAGCGAATTTCGAAAAAAACTCATCTTAGTACACATTATTGGGATCTATAGTAATTATGGGCGGGCCAAGTTTTATACTTCTGGGTTGCTTAGAAGTGAAACATACACATAAACTTTCTTTCATTAGTATAGATTTCCGATAAGAAATAATTTTAAATAAAAAAATGTCCAGCCGTTTAGGAGGAATTTAGTCACATACACACGCACAAAAGATTTATGTATAAAGATATACCGTATCGTGGCTTTTCTTGCTGTGCATTAGCAGAATAAATAGCACACAGGAGTAAAACAATTATGCGTTTTGAGGTTTTTAATTAATAACTTTTTAACTACTGTGTCTAGCCAGATAACGCTACACTTTGAACACAAAAATGAGATCAAAAATAGGGTGCTGCTATATGCAGAGTATAAAAACGATAATGCAAAAAAATAACAAAAAGAGATGAGTATGAAAAAAATTACTTCTATACATATAAAATACGTTTATTTAAAGAAATGACATACCTTATGAACTAAAAGAGCTCTAGTTCTAGAAATATACTATTATTTCAAAAGTCTGGAATAATATTTCGAATAAATGACTTCAAAACATAAGAATGTTGTATTCTATCATTTCAGATTTCTTCGTGAAAAATGGGGGCGTTATACAGCGAGTATACCTAAAAATTAAAAAATGCAGCTTGAAGCAGGTGCGCCAAGTATAATGCTTTCGGATTTTACAGTAATTGCAATATCAGACCGAATTGTGAACCTAAACCACATTCTCGAGTACACTGGAACAGACACAAAAAATTTCATCAAAATTGGTCCACCTGTTTAGGAGGAGTTTAGTCACATATACACGCAGAGAAGATTTTTATATATAAAGATATATATATTTATGAACACCAATTAATTGCCATCAACAGGCTTGGCACGCTATCACTAAATAACTCAAATGTATGAAACTGAAACAAAAATTGTTCTAAAAAAAATTCCTAAAATTACTTCTTACCTAATTTTTAAACTAGAATAATACAACAATATAGTAATAATAAATAAATATTAAGAGATAAAGTGTTCACACAAAAGATGTAAACAGCTGAAGTATAGGAATTTCACACACTAGAGCGAAGCGCATGAAATTGTTTACCAAAGGATCACGTGATTTCGACTTGGCACCACTTGTCTGTAAATTTTGTCCATTCTACACTTAAACTGTAATACCTATTCATCTTTCAACAAAATATAATAAAAGAATATTAAAACATTATTTTGTTTTATATGAATATTCTGTTATTTTACTGTCTTGGGTTCAACAAAATAATTTTATATTTGTTACTGCAATATTTTTCAAAATTAAATAGTTTTCTAATGGAAAATGCATCTTTTTTCAATTTTTTTTGGGGGGGAAGCACTTGTAATGGGGAAGGAACACTTTATCATTCAATGTTAAAATCTAAATTTAACAGCTCTTAAAATTTTAGGTTGCAAATCCATGCAAAATGTACAGGATTTCTCACACAGCTCTAAACATTCAGAAGAATGTATTTAAGAGAAAAATATTTCTCTCAACATGAGTTGCTAGAAAAACAAATAAAAAAAGTAAATTAAATGCAGAATAAGAAATAGAATTGCAAATAATTTCAATAGACCTAGACTTCAAAATTTTTTTAAAAAAATGCAAGAACATATCTCATTTACTAAATATATTGCGTGAGTAGGTGACTCTTGGATCATTTATTATTATAAATGTGTCAGTAAATTGTGTTAAAATTCTGCCAAAAATGTTGGTACTTTTCCGTTTTGCTTGTGCAAATCTCGCCAAGCAGGCTTTATCGGCGGCAGCACACAATATACACATAAAAAATGTTGTCAAACCAATGTGAGAACTAACATTTACATCTATTTTTGATGTATTATGAAAAAAACATTACTGAGAAGAAAAGATCATGACTTGTTTTGAAAAAATGGGATGGTGAAAGTAAACCGGTGGAAATATTTCGTTAGGTGTCAGTTTCATCGTTTTTGGTGATTTTATCGCTTGCGCCGGTGAAACAGAAAAGTCCCAATTTTTTAAAGCATAAAACATTTTTTAAATTATTATTACATAAAGTACCTATGACATGCTGATCTACTTTGATTATTATTTTAAGATATATTCATCTAAGTATCTTCTATGTATTCTTCTTTATATAGAATGGGGTTTCTCAAAAACACCTTATGCACCAAACTCTTTTTTATATATATATACAGTAGATACTTTCCATAGAAAACTGTGCAAATAAAATTAAAAAATTGTGTAAAAAAATACATGTGATGAACTGTAAATTTGGGGATATGTTCCACACAACTTTAAAAAATTGTTTAAGATGAAAAAACTAAATATTTTCTCAAAAAATTGCAAAACAAAAATTTTAATTAATATACAGTGAAAATTTAGTCTATGAGTACATACACAACATATAGAAGTTCAAATTGAAATTATATATAAAACTACTAACTAACAACTATTCATTGCTACTTAATAACAAGTGATAACTACTTGATAACGTTTATTACAAACTGGATCAAAAATGCTATCATCAGTAGATGTGTTGGACAACTGTGTCGACTTTGAAATGAAGGATATCATACGTTATTAACAACCACTGTTGGTTTTTGTTGTTGTTACAAAATCTGTTATTAGCTGCTGTTTTTTTTGTTTGTTTCTCAAGTTGCTTATATAATTCTTGATATCCTGCTACACAGAACTAAGATTATGTTGAAATTTTAATGCACACTCTTTGTCAGGGTCATGAGTAAGAAAATGCTGTTCAAAACTTGTAGCGAATTTCAACCCCTTGCGAAAATCAAATCAGCTGTTAACAGCTGAATTTCCACTTTGACTTTATTATCATAAACTGCCATAAATTCGGCCAAATTAACCTCATTCAAAGAGCCTTCTAACGTCAATTCTTCAATGTCAGCTGTTTACATGTTGTTAAAACCTTTGCCACTAATTGCTTTTGATAAGAATTATAATTTCAAAATACACAGCTGATTTTTGTTCTGTGAAACTTCCACTTTTCACGTACGCTTGCAAAATTTTTTTCAAACCAATATTCAAGGTTGATTGGCACAACTGTTTGATGGCAAGAGAATCATGCATAACACAATCCATAATCATAAACTTTTTATCATGCTTCTGCAACAGTAAAATTTCTTTTTGTAAAGCATTTTAAACACTTTGATAATACCTTGATTGAGTAGCTGAATCTAATAAGGGGTATTAGGTGGTAAAACAGAATTTAGGAGCTCGCCAAACTGTACCCTATGTAGTAAGCTTCCTCCTTCACCAGGAGTATGACTGTGCCCTCCGTAAGAAGTGTTTTTTAGTATAGAAGAGAGAGAGCTTCTTGGCACGGGCGCCAAGTTAGGTCGTGGTGGCCATTTTTTGAAGTATTACCCGCGTGGGTCACTTAAATTTAAAAAAATTTCAAGTTCATAGTAAATAAATGTGCTGTCCTCCAGAGTATGTCTGTTGATGAAACTACAACAACATCACACACCTGGCCACAACTTATCACACCAGTTTACTATGTTTATTAATTTTCAAATCTTTCATCATAAATTAATTTGTGGCGGTGGTATCGATATAAGCCAGTAACAACCTCCGTACTGCAGTGATGATCTTAGTATAGTGGTTAAGTTACTTGGTTTTCGAATCCGGAAGTCCCAGGTTCTAACCTTCATTTGGTGACCCTGGCTGAACTTCGAAACAACACAAACCTTCACTTAGCAGATGTGGCACCATCTATCTGCCGCAAAAGCCGTCGAATCCATATGATGCAACACTCAAACCATCAAACACAGAATGACACAACTCACATGCTCGCCATAATTATGTTATTGTATGTTTGCCTATTCACCGACTCACTGGCAGGGGAGTACGTGGCGGTGGTATCTGTAAGCCAGTAACAACCTCCATACTACTGTGATCATATTAATATAGTGGTTAAGTTACTCGGTTTACGAAACCAAAGGTCCCAGAGAGAGAGGTTCTAACCTTCAAATCTATCAAGCCAATATCTTGTGAGACACAACATTGACTAGTGCTCAAATGACTAACACTGAACCAGATACCCTTCTTACACTCCTGCACACATCAAGAAGCAGCTATGATGGCCATCAATTGTTCCCTCTCTTTTGTCAGATACAAATATTTTTGGTACTTTACCATTTCAAAGGGCCATAAAAATGCAACAAAAAAATTTTGCCAATTGCCATTAATAATTAATTATTAGTGGTAAACCAAACACACAATTTATGAGTTTGAAGGCTTATAGCACATGTTCGGAACCAGATATTTATACCGAGATGTTATCCCTATCCTAATCAATCAATGTGGGGGGATCGTGGTTAACCTCCCCTTTCCTTCAAAGATCAACAAATTTTTAATTTTTGCCATAGAGCCACACCTTGGTGCTTTCATCTGTGTTTTTTTAGAATGTTTCCCCCTCCCCCATAAGAAAGGTCTGTGTATGCTGTTGATATAGTCTATTCATTGAGATAATTTTAAAGTAATTTAATGTTACAAAAATTTAATATTCTCCCTTCAAAGTTTGAGTTGTATTATAGAATGTAATGAATGATATTCAAAAATTTGTTTGGTATTATTTGAACATAAGATTTTCTTGTAAATTTGAATGTGTGAATTCTGATAACCTGACATATGCTGCTCTGAAATTTACCTTTTAATGTATCTAATTTATCTTAATGTTTATATTTCTCATTCTGATGTATTAACAAATATCTGCTCTATTATTAATCACATTTTTCAAATTTGGCTCTTGCATCATTGAGCTCGACTATTACTTTTTAACTTTGTTCTAAAAGCATTATATTTGACCATTTTAACTAAACCATTTTAATGTTTTGGCATAAAATTTTACGGGTTTTATTCATTTTAAATATGCTTAAAAGCCTGTTCAACTGCTTATTTTGATCCTTGTTTCTTTATAGATTTGATAGTTCAAGCAAAGTCTGGAACTGGGAAGACATTAGTATTTACCATCATTGCCCTAGAAATGCTTTTGGAAACTAATTGTCCTCAGGTAAGAAAACTGTATCTATATACTCTTTATTTTTTTATATATTTTTAAAGTAAATCATGATTAAGATATATTAAAAGAATTGAATTGACATTTCAAGCATTAAACTGATGGCTAAATTCACATAGAAAAAGGCTTCACTTGATGTTTGAATTAATTTCCTAATATGTTTTTTTAGTTTCTTTAGTATAATAGCCTTCTTCAATTTTCTCGGCAACTTTTTGGTTGCAGAATAAAACATACACATTCTGTCAACTTTTATGTTTTTCCTTAAAATGTATGTTTTTTAGTCTTTCATTAGGCTCTTATGTCTTGATCATTCCAAAATTATAAAATAGAAAATGGTGCAAAAATTTTAAAATATAGAACTACATCAAGAGTCTCCCATTTTCATGGCCGCACTAAGCTAGTGGTTTAGATCAGTGATCTGCAACCCCCGGTCCACGGACCGGTACCTTTCCGCGGATCAAATGGTGCCGGGCCGCCTAAAGAACATTAAACTATTGCCATTTTATTTAAAGTGGTGCACTTCTCTCGAATTTGCGCAAGTTTCCATGGAAATCACTTTATATTCCACATTAAATCACTTTTATTTATTTTTGGTGTAACTATATTTTATTCTGAAGGCATTTTTAAATGCAACTAAATTAAAATTGTTAAACGAAAACAATCTAAAATATAAACAATCAACGTGTCCCACCCTCGGTGGGCCGCGGTATAATTATCAAACGTTGACCGGTCCGCAGCGATAAAAAGGTTGCGGAGCACTGGTTTAGATCATGGACTTATGGCTAGCATGTCATGATTGTGTTTGTATTCTAAAAGTCATCTATGTTATAAATATACTTATAAGTTAAAAAATAATTTTCAGAATTTATAAAGAATCCCTTTTTTTTCCCCATAGGTATTGATATTAGCACCTACTCGGGAAATAGCAGTTCAGATTTGTGATGTTATAACAGCTGTTGGTAGTGAATTCGAAAAGTTACGATGTAACAGCTTCATTGGTGGACTTCCTGTGTCTGATGATCAGAAAGTAGCTCATGACTGTCAAATTGCTGTGGGAACTCCAGGTGGAACTTTTTTTACGATTTAAAAATTAATGATGAGTTTGTATTTATTAAGGGGAGTAAAATTTGTTGTGATAATGATGTAGCTGCATTTAAGTTTAATTATTTTTAGCTGAAAATAAATTTTTCGTGATAATATTTTATAGCCTTTCCTCTTTTTGTTTCCTTGAAAAATCTTAAAATGTGTGCGCATGTTTTTAATATAGTTCTTAAAAGATCATTTCTTCAAGGACTTTTCTCTGATGAAAATTTTTCCCTGTCTTTTTATTGATTAAACTATATTTAAAACTTCCATTTAGGGAAAATATGTATTTTCTTACAAAAAAGAGGCAGTCACTTTTGCAGTTAACAGTGCTTACTTTTTAAATGCTCTACTTTTAAATTTTAAAGTAAAAAAAATATTTTCTTAAAAAGAAAAATCTGCTAAAAAAATCTGTATTTCATTTTTTTTAAAAAAAACTATTCTAAAGATTTTTATGATCCTTTTAGTGTTGAAAATTTTCAGTTCTTAAATAAATGTTTAAAACTAATTTTAAAGATTAGAAAAATAAAGTAAATCTTGAGAGTCTTCCTCTTTTTTCTTCCCCCATCCTTTTAATTGTATTTTATTTTTACCCAATTTCAAATACCAGTTTAGATTCAAGATGAGAATTACAAATTGTATTATTTGTAATTTCTGAGTTAACTTGAGCCTTAAAGCTTTATTATTGGTTTTGTGTCTTCTTTTAACAAAAAATTAACTTATTCTAATTCATAGGCAAATTGAAAATCTTTTGTATTTTATAAAAGCAATACTTTTTCCCCTTTTTTTAAAAAAAAATCATATTTTTAATATTGTTTTTCTAAAAAAAAGGTTAGATATATTTTTCCAATTTTGAATTTGGTTCATTTTAAAAAGCTCAAAGTGATGTAGAAAATTTTGTATGTTTAAATGTTTTAGATAACATTAAGGTTTATTTAAAACCCACATAACTCGCAACTTTTAAGCGGGATTTTACAAAATTTAATGTTAAAGTAAGAAAGCATAAGAAAAAATAGTATCATTAATAAAAATTCTTTTTTTAGAAGCTACTTATGCTAATTAAGACATAATGCCATAATTTAGTTCCCATGAAACCATTAAGAATGATGCCAATTTTGTGTTGCTACAAGAGAAATGTCAAAAATGATCAAAGTGGGTTTTTTTAAGGTTATAAGAGTGTTGATTAAGATTTTTTAAGAGTTTAGTCCTTATCACTTGATTTTTCAAGTTATGCTGCCCATTGTCAGTAATTCTAGAATATGAATTATTTTTTTATAAACTATATTTTCTAAGAGAGTTTTGTTCTTGTAGTTTTAACCCAATATTTGATTGTAGCATTAGACATACTTTATAAAAATACATCTAAAAAATATATGCTATATCTTAAATTATTTGGGTTTTGAGTTAGTTTCATTTTCTTAAGTTACTTTTATTTTTAGGAAGAATTAAACAGCTAATATCTTCAAACATATTAAGGACGAATGCCATTCGTCTTTTTGTCCTTGATGAAGCTGATGAACTTCTTCAACCATCATTTAAATCTGATATAAAGTAAGTGCAAAGAGAGGAAAATACTTGTGGAATCTTTTTTTTTATTATATGTAAATATATGTTATCAGTTTTTTAAAAATTAAATTTCTTAAAATTGATTTTTTTTTGTTGTTGAAAGCACTAGGCTTTTAAGTCCTTTGATATAAGAAAAAAGCAAAATGGCTGCGATAGCCATGTGCTCATGGTTACAAACATGTGATTGGCATCTTTGCTGTCGAGTTGTTTGTTTCAGTGCTTGCTCCACCAAAGAGCCATCATGTAGAGAAGCTGACGTGCATGTAATCTGTCAAGTTCGAAAATTCTCGCATTAGTGTGGTATGGAGATTTGAAGAGTGCTATTGTCAGCTACAGTAACGCACACTGCAATATTTCAAGGGAGGTCCAGGGTCAAAAGTCCACTCGTATCATGCTCCTTTTGATTTTGTCGACTTTGGGGACAAAAAACAATAAAAATGTAATTATTTAATAAATAATTATAGCATTCATTAAATTTTATGTACTATGTACACAGGATTATAATCAATCGGGGAAAAAAATCTAGGCCTTTAGGGGGGGCCATGGCCCTGGATGGCGACAAGCTCCGTGATGTTTAAATTAAAAAATATAACTCCAAATCGTGCCCGCACTGGCATAAGCCAAGCAGGACTGCGCTGGTGTGACAGGGTGGCGGGTGGCAGTGTGAAGTCACGTAAGCCAAAAGTCGTAAAATTTTTACGACTTTGGGGATTCGTACAATTGTATGCTCTTTGTGCGCTTTATGTATGGGACAACAGAAATTTTTTTCCGGACGTAGAAATGACACCCGGTCAGACCTTGGCATAGGGTAGGTGGGGGCTTAGACAGTCTACTCAAATTTTATGGCTTTGGGTTTGGGTGGCTGTTTTATATGTATGCATATAAACTGACCACTTGTGATGGTGAAAGATAAATTGACGAGAATAGATAATGGGTGTCGTTGAAGGGTGGGGAAATGCTTTTTATCTCTTCTCTCACATACATAGAGCATGCAATTGCACAAAACACCAAAATCGTAAAAATTTAACTGAACATTGCCAAACGGTGAAAAGTTCTCTTGGATGGCATATTCTCCTCTGAAAGCTTCATTGTTTTGCTTCTGTTGTCGTTTATTCGAAAATACCAATTCATTTAACGTGAAAAATTTTACTTCACCAATGGATTTAATACTTGCTGAAAATTGAATCCCAAGGTTGTGCCAATCATGAACTAAGTGCTGAAAACAAAATTTTTGCAAATGGAAGGAGTTAGAAAAGAGGCTTCAGAAAGGACAAACAATTGATAAAAAAGGACAAGAACTATTGGCAAAACTATTGGACAAAAACTATTTCTAGCAAAACATAATTTGGCATTGTGTGGCCACAGGGAAGATGACACCAGTACTAATAGAGGCAACTTTTTAGAATTGGTACATCTTCTGGCAAAGTACGACCCTGTTCTCAGAGAGCATTTAGTAAGGATAAAAATGGGCCAAAGCAGCGCTCTCACTTATATGTCACCTTAAATTCAAAATGAGTTTATAGAAATTTTAAGAAACAAAGTTCGTCAAGTAATTGGTGTTCATGTCCAAAAGGCTAAATATTATACCATGATTTTTGACAGCATTTCGGATACTTCCTACGAAGATCAAACAAGCCAAGTAGAAAGATATGTGATGATTGAAAACCAGGAAGTTAGAGTAGAGGAATCTTATAGATTTCATTGAAAAGAAAAACAAAACTGCAGAAGGTATAAGTGATATGATAGTAAGAAAACTTAAGACTGATGGGCGTGGCATTATGAGCTGTAGAGGGCAAGCTTACGATGGATGGATGCCACACAGGTGTGCAACAGCGGATAAAAGATATCTATCCTAATGCCAAATTTGTTCCTTGCTCAAACCATTCACTAAACCTAGTTTGCGTAGATGCAACTTCAGTGACTTTCTTTGGTAAGCTAGAACGCTGCTACTCTTTTTTTTTTCTTTCTACTTCAACAGACAGATGGGAAGTTCTTGAATCCACAGGAAGAAGTTTGAAGAAGATTCAGGACACACATTGGAATGCTAGAGGTGATGCTGTAAATTATATTAGACACCATTACAAAGAAACTTTAACTGCACTGGAAAAACTGACGGAAATGAGTGAAACCTTTAATATACGCACAGATGCAGGAAGTTTATTAGTTGCTATACAATCGCATTTGTTTTTGTTACTTAGACTTCTAGCAATTGGTACTGTGTAAAGTCAATGATGCTCAAAATTATTTGCAAACAGAGGGACTAAATATCCATCTATGTGCTAAAAAAATACGTGCTTTACAAACCGTATTAGAAGCAAAACTAGAGGAATTCATTAATGACGCTTTAATATATGCTAAAAGTTTATGTGAATAGCTCGAAATTTCTTTTGAACCTCCAAGACGGAAGCATATATTTGGCAAACAATGTTTTCTTCAATTGACAGAGTAACTGCTGAAATTCAATGATTCCAACAGTTGCAGAATCTAGCGCAAAAATATGCTTTTTTAAGGCCTGAAGTGATATTGAGCATGGACGAACTTGACTTAGATCAAGCTCCTCAAGACATTAATAAAAAAGAATTCCAACTTGAGTGTGTACATCTACAAGCTTTCATAGCTGCAACAGACCCAGGCTGTAAAAAAAGGACTCATTAGGTCCAGCTCTTTGGGTTTATTAAAATATATTATTGAGTTCAAACTTGAAGATGGCTTACCAAACATTGTCATAATGTTGAGAATTTTTTTAACGTTTGCCATTAGTAATGCCAGTTGTGAGTGAAGCTTCTCTAAGCTAAAATTAATCAAAAATTATCGCAGATTAACTACTTCCATGTTAAGGCTAATAAATTTAGCTATTCTGGCAATTGAACATGACATACATATTGACAATTGTATAAGAGGTTTTGCTATGAAAAAACAAAGGTACATTTTTAATCAATAAAAAATTTTAAAGCTGCTTTTTTTTACTTTTATTGATTTTCTTGATTAATATTTCAAATAGAGAGACGGCAAATTTCCAGGCAACGAAAGCCCACGCTACGCCACTGGAAGACCCCTCCCCCTTGTGGGCGCCACTGGTCAGCCTAGATATCCTTGTCATTTAACTGAAGTTCAAAATTACAAGGGCTGTCACCAATGAAATATTTTGCCTTACAGAAGAAAATGTCAAGGATAGTAAAATACAACTGTATAAAAAAGCACTGAATTACACAAAAGGCATAGAATACCCATAAATCTTGATTGATACCCATAAATCTAGAAATTGATACTTTCTTTTTTTATATTTAGCTGAGATCTATATAGATTTTTGAAGAAATAAATATTTATCTTAGTTAAAAAATATTTTAAAATCTTTTCCAATTAAAAAAAATTAGAAATGAAAAGTAACATAATACTTATTCTATTATTTAAAAGTAACATATATAAAATTTAATATGTATCATGATACTTTGTATGGTTTATATTTAAGGTCGCATTGTAGCTCTATTGTCAAAGTACATTATTATTGCATTAAATGCATTGGTATTGTTGAGGGGAAATTATGATTACAAATTGGGTCACAAATTTTGAAAGTTTGAGAAACACTTCTCTAAAGCTGTAGCATCTATGTGATGAAATATTGTGATACATCTAGAAAGTAAATTTTGAATTTGTTTGATGTGTACAAAATGGGCATCATCGTGATATGTAATCATTCTCTACAAAGTGTAGTACAAATACTCCAGGGGGTTTACAGAGTGATATATGGGGGTACATGATATATATATTTTATGGGGGAATATTTTCTTTTCACTTTAGGAGTACATAATAAAAGTCTATGCCACTAATATATGCTCATATTCAAGTTAAATTTTCTTGTAATAATTTTTTTTCCTCTGAATAATTTGTAAATTAATGTAGTGATTTATTAATGTTTGCAAACTTTTTTTTTTTGCAGTGACATCTTTAAAATGTTACCCAAGGAGAAGCAAGTGATTGCAACAAGTGCAACATATCCAGATGAACTGAAGAAATTAGCCCAATTGTATTTCAAAGAACCTCATCATGCTCGTTTGAATATAAATGAATTATCACTCTTAGGTAATTAGTTTGAATCAATTTTTTTAAATTATAAATACTATAGAGCATTTTAGAAAAATTAAGATTATTTAATTTTTACAAATCTTTATGTATAATTAGGTAATTAGTTTGAATCAATTTTTTTAAATTATAAATACTATAGCATTTTAGAAAAATTAAGATTATTTAATTTTTACAAATCTTTATGTATAATTTAAAAATTGGGCTTTATTTCTGAGATTATTTAGTAAAAAGAATTTGAAAATACTTATGCATTTTGAATTTTTAAAGGATTTCAAGGAACCTATAAATAATTTTTCATATATTTTGATATGAAGACAATGTTTTGTTTTGCTTATGATGTTTACTAAATATTTTACAAAAAAAAAAAATTGTTATCTGCAATATGTAAGTGCTAAATGTATTTTGTTGACAGTAATAACTGTTACATTTTCAGGGATGGTTCATTATTTCTTCATTGTACCTGTTAGTAAATTACCAGTTGTAGCACACAATTTGAAATTAAAAGCTTTGAAAGATATATTATTGACAATAAAGTTTTCACAGTGTCTGGTGTTCTGCAATATGATATCAAGGTATGTCATAAAACTTCCAGTTTTTTATTCTGATTTATAAGAAAAAGTAACTTTTATTTTTAATTACAACCATTATGAAGAGATTCACTTAAAATCCTGAATTCTGTGATTTGTGTACGAAAACACTTATGATGCTTTCTATTAAGTATAACTTTTTTTTGTAAAATTTGAATTTTTAGTATATGTTAATCTTTTGGCTTAAGTACTTTCTTTATTTTTTCAAACTAATATATTGACTTTACTTCATTTACTTACCAAAGTAGAGTTAAGGGTACAACAAATTTATATATATGTATTTGTATATATAATTTGCTAAAAGATATATCAGTATTTTTTTTTCTGCACTTGTGCATAATTGTCCTGTACAAGGTTTGGCATAATAAAATGGTGGGGAGACGGTGAATTAAAATAACCGTATATATATATATACTAGCTGATATACCTGTTCTTCGCACAGGTGAATTGAAAAATTAAACAATACAGATTGAAAGGTAAAAATGTTTTTAATGAGTTAATTGTATGTGAATTGCAAATTAAACAAACAAAAAAAAAAAAAGCTTTTTGCATATCTCAGCTGAACAAAAAAAACAAAACATGTTTGTTAAATTTTAAGTTTGTAGATTTAATAGCTGATAAAAAGAATTTTTTATTATTATTTATAGCTCCTCATAACTCTTGTGGGTTCATTTTTGAAAACACCTTCCTAAACTGATCTCTGCTCAGCAAAAGTAACACATTACAAATTTTGTGTAAGGAACGCTTAAAATAGTGTAAATAATTTATAGCTAGAAGCATAATATGTTAATATTACTCTAGACTTACGCTTTAGCGGCATAATTCTTAGTAGGTACTTTTTTACACTTTCAAAAAAACAGTATGGTAGTTATTATTATTTTTGTACTTAAAAAAATATAATACCTGCCTATTTAATTAATGATGTAGTGTGAAAGGTACATTATATACCAAATTATATACTTTATATACCAAAAGCGATAAAAGTAAGTTTTATTCTAAAATAAAAGAATAGTGATTACACTTTAAAAAAATTAGAAGCAGGACACGGTCTGGATAGACAAAAAATAAAAGGGAATTTTTTTTTTCACACATAAAAGATAGATATATGCTGACGGAACTTTAACGCTTTTTGGTAAAAACCAGAATAGCTTACAGATGGGAGAATTTTTTTTCCCACTACTTGACAATTATCATTATATTTTGGGTACTTAAACAATATCTTTATAAATTATAGCCTATGGTTATTCTGATGTATGTTTTTTTTTGTAAAGTTTCATTAAAATGCATTCAGTTGTTTTAGCATGAAAGAGTAGCAAAAACATACATCCATACAAACTTTCACATTTATAATGTTAGTAAGGATAATATTTCAAGTCAACATCAAGCTTTTGTAAAAAACAGTTTTATTCAGTGAAGCAATCAATTTAATTATTCTTATATATATATATGTGTACTAGCTGGTATACCCATCTTCGCACGGGTGAATTGAAAAATTGAACAATGCGGATTGAAGGATAAAGAAGTTTTTAATGAGTTAATTTCACTTGAATTACAAATTAAACAAAAAAAAAAAGTCTTTTTCATATTTTAGCTGAACAAGAAAAAAAACATGTTTGTTAAATTTTCAGTCTGTAGATCTTTTATAGGATGTCTGTAGGATTCTTTTATATTTATAATGCTCCCTAACTCTCTTGTGGGTCGATTTTTGAAAACATCTTCCTAAGCTGATCTCTGCTCGGCAAAAAAATTCGGCATTGTTTCAAAATTTGTGTAATTAATGCTTAAAATAATGTAAATTTATTTCTAGAAGTGTAATACGTTAATATTACTTTCTGTTGTATTTATTTTACGTTAAAATTGTATTATTCGCAAGCAATGCCGTTCCTTACATTATATAATGGCTTATCCACCGGAAACACAGCCGAATCGTTACGATACCAAAGCTGACATCATTTTTGGCAACCCTGTTGGCAACTTGGCGATTGATTGAACGGTGCAGAATTTGATATACTGTAGCGCCACCTGGTGGGGAGCTGCAACAAAGATGGTAGCACAAAAACCTTCTCCATATAACAATACATATCCATGCCAATTTTCATAGTATTCGGTTGAACGGTGTTGGAGTGAAGGGAGGTCATACATGCGAACATCCATTTTTATATATATAGTTATTATTACTTTTATTCTTAAAAAATGCAATACCTGCCTATTCAATTAAAATTATAAAAATTATAGGGTTAAAAGCTTTAAATTTTTATGTTTCCTGATTCCCCCCCCCCTTTTTTTTTCTTTCTTTCTTAATCTTTAAACCTTATTATTATTTCCTCCCCTTCCCATAATATATTGCAGCTTCGTGGTTTAACTCTTAGTCAACAATTTGAGTTACTTTAAGGTTGATTTCTTGCTTTTTTTTAGCAAAAATATCTTCAATAATTTCTTCATCCCCCCACTTTCTTTTCTCTCTTTTATTTTACCCAGCTGTATTCTTCCTTTATATTTCTTTAAAATAAAAATGGAGGAGGAGATCTCAAAAGAAATAATCCTCTTTCCGGTTTTTTTTAAACTGATAAACCAATTAAGAGAAAAAAATATCAACTGGAAGTGTTGGCGTCAACTGAAAATATGATTAAAAAACCACATTTTATTTTTTTTTATTATTTCAGTGCATGCCAGAATAGCTTGCAGATGGCAGAATTTTTTCCTACTTACTTGATAATTATTATACTTTGGACACTTCACACAATATCTTTATAAATTATAGCCTATGTATTCTGATGTATAAGCTATTTTATTGTAAAATTTCATTAAAATCCATTCAGCTCTTTTTGTGTGAAAGAGTAACAAACATACACACATACAAACTTTTGCATTTATTAAGGATATATATATATATTTAATTATATACTATTAGGGATTTATTTGATAAAGGTATCTTCTCTCATTACTCGCTAGCTTTATTCTGTCTTCTATAGTGCTTCTAATTTAACAATTTTTTTATTGATGAATTATTTGCATGTAATTGGTTTCTATAGTAAAATCCATGTTCAGGACTTTCCACAAGTACAAGTCATAATTGGCAATATTTTGCATCAATAAGATAAGTGTATAGTCTACAAAGCACTGATTAAAAATAGAAAGAAACTGGACATTATTATTTTTATGAATAACTAGGGGATGAAGTACCCACTAACAGTGGACCAGTCCCCTTTATACAACTGTTCATACTCATTACTCAAATTTTAAAACTGTAATTTACATGTATTAAGTAGTTCTATATTTTTTCCCAATGTAAGTTGGGGAAAAAAAAATTTTAAGTTTTCATCTCCGCATTTTAATTTGTACTTCAGATTAGTGCCTCTTCATAAACAATGTTCCTAATCATCTTTTCCTCTAAATTGCGCTGAAGTTGGTATCATTTTGGTGATCAAATTCGGCAACTTGGTAACAATATGGATGCTTTTGAAAATTATTCAACAAATCTTACTCTTCACAATCTATGACACTAGTGGATTTTTCGAGAAAGTGCTGGAAGGTAGAGAGGACCCCTAGGCACATTGTTCTTGGCTCTCCTCTTCAGTTAAATTTAACTTTTTACAACCCATTTTTACAAACTATACCTTTTGTATAAATAAATTTCTTACAGTATCAGGAAAAACCTTTTGATGTGTAACATCTTTCCTCTCGGTTGCTGGATATTTGTTGGAGTGATTTCAGAAAAGGGACGGAAATTAGTAACAGGAAGTGACGTCATTGGAACTTGGCGAGTTCTTTTCCCCGAGTGGATGCGTGTTTAACCAGCCAGCTTGGAAGAGGAAGTGCGCGCAAACCTCTCGTTATTTTCTACTACTGTTCACAGTTACAATTACATTAAAACAGTTATCTTTTTTTTAAATGTTTAGTTTGAATTTGAAACCCATGAAATAAAGTTGACCTGAGCTAACCGAAGTAATAATTCTTTGATTACAGTCTTTACAAGATTCGAATTCTTATTCAGGATAAACTTGCTTATTAATAATTATTTACTGTTAAGCATCTGACTAAGTTCACTATTTCCTTAGAAAATACCAGGTAAGTAATATGGAATTATTCTAATAAATATTTTAGTAAAGATCTTTTTCAAACTTTTATAAGATTAATTCCTTTTCGCTGTCAATATAATATTTTCATTGCATTAAAAAGTTTTCAATTAAAATTAAACATTTACCAAACTACTAAATTTTCATGATTTTGTGATTTGCAGAGATGGTAGATGCAGAGCAGAATATATCCAGCTCTAGTTTTTTATATATATATATATATATATGGTTATATTGTTAGTATTTCAAAAGATTCAAATTCTAAAACTCACTGCTTAATGCCACTCCTCAAGCAATTTGATGCATTACTATTTCACAAAATTGTGCATTACCTATGTTAGCAGAGAGATACATGGTTAGATAATGGCGTAATGTATTTCTCGGATACCTAACTTTTGGATTGCTGCTCTCAATTTAAACGACCGGCCGCCAGAGCAGTTGGTGTTGTGAGATCTATCGCAGAACGAACAACTCGGCATGTTGTAATCTCACATGGACATTATTTAACGCCAAACAATTGGCTTAGTATTGCTAGTCAAGATATTGGGACATATGTGCGCCCAGAAGCTATTATTTGAAAATGGGCAAAACAGTGATTTCGGTGGCTACATAATTATCTCAATCAAACAGTTCAAAAAAAATTAAAGATTCCCTGCATTTGTACTTTTATCATATACCGAAGATGGTTCTGCTCTTTTAAAAACAATATCACTCACTTCCCATGATTTTTAGTGGTGATTTCAACGTTAACTACAGTTTGCCAGAAGCTGAGCAGCTCATAGCTTTTTTGACTGATGAACTAAAGCTCGAAATGTTTCAACAACTAAGTGATACTGTTAGTGACGCTGTTTTTCAACAGTTTTTAAATACTTTGAAATCACAAGTATATGTGTCATATTTTATTATAAGTCTATTGTATCCACTCTTCCCCAAATTGAATAAGAATAAATATTTTGATAAAAAATTGCATTACTCCTAAATAAAATTTTCATTAAAGATATAATAATTCGATAAAAAATTATTTCCAATCATACTCTATTCATTTTTTTCAGGATTTAAGTTACTATTGCGTGTTTACCACGATAACATGTCAGATGTTACTTATCATATGCGATTACTGTAAGGCTCGTTTCTCTTTTTTTTTTATGTAGAGAGAAAGTAATAGGGCAATAAAAAAAGAGTATTCTTTAATGTAAACCACATGCAATAGACAGGTTTTATTTATTTCAATGTTTCTCTAATGAATGGGAAAATTTCAATTTTGTTTTTGCATTAGTTTTGGTTTTTTTAATAGTGGTGTCTTCTTTTTCAATTCAGACTAAGTATATGCTAAAAAGCTCACATATTACTTTTAAAAAAAAGAGTGATGAAGAAAGTTGCAATTTCTGTATCTATGTCTTTTCTTGTAATTGCTGCTTGTGTATTTCTCAGAATTCTGGGTTATTTTGTTAGTAATACTGGTGTAGCTAGTTGCGAGGCGGCTCTGTATCAAAATTCCTTGGGAACCCTTTTGAAGAGTCCTTTAATATTTTATGATTTTTTACTTGCACATGCTGGGGCCCCTGTAGCTTGGGAGCCTTGTGTCATTGATACGGTGGTTGCTACGCCCCTGATTAGTAAATATCAATTTTTAATTTATGTTTGAAATTCATTGTAATATGGTCTGCAAAGATTTTGTTAATAATGAAAAGAAGATAAATTTTACATTTTTTTTTAAATAAATTTTATTTACACTCCATAGAAGTGCTTAAGCATGGAATATTTATGTATGCATTTATATAGATATACAGGGAGAGCTGTGGTCCTTGATTCCTAAGGTTCCATGGAAGTGTTAGCTGTACTTTCATAGCTTGATAGAGCCAAATGATTCCATCATATTTTTTCATAAAATGTCATTTTAGATTTCTCTATGTTAAATATTTATATGTACATATTATCAGTTTAATTTTATTATTAATTGTATTTTATGCAGCTTTGCAATTAGATCTGAAATCTTTTAGTATATTTCTTACTGTGTAAAACTGAATATTTTGAAGTCAATATTATATTTTAAAAGAATAACTTATTAACAAAATGATTTTTTGGCAAAATCATTAAAAAAAAAAATTGAATGAGGATGTTTCTCTCCGGTTTTTTTTTAAAAATGGTTATTGAATATTGTTAAAAAGTAGCTGTATCACAATTTATATAGTTATGATCATTCAATTTTGTATTTGAGTTTTTACAAATTAGTAACCTTGGGGAAAAAACTGAAGAAATGCAGCATGGTTTGAAACACAATATTTGCAAATCCTCTATTTTTCCTGTTTCTCATATTAGTACGTAGTGGCTATTTTAATCATATCTAAAATATGAAATATTAATTTTTTTTAAAAAAAAAAATTTTTTCTTTTTTATAAAAAATTGAAATTTGTAGCTAGACAATATTCTGAATGAAACTACAATTGCTTACCTGTTATTTAAAATTTGCAAATTAATGATGAGCATATTTGTAAATTTAAAATTGATCATATATCTTGTTAAAATATATTTTTTATTTTCAGAGTGGATTCGCTGTGTTTTGATATAAAGAGTTGGGGATTTTCTACAACTTACATATCTAGTGCCAAATTACAGTCTGAAAGACTAAAAGCCATTAAATGTTTGAAAAAGTTCCAGTGCAAAGTTTTAGTTTCAAGTGATGTAGTAAGCATTAAGTTTACTTTAATATATAGAATAAAAAGGGGGGAAATTTAATACATCTGTGTGTATTATTATTCCCTTTAAATTTTTGATTTTTTAAGACTTATGTTAACTTGAGAAAAATTTTTTTTGTGTGTTGTATTTTAAAACAAAGAAAACAAAATTTTTTTTCTAACTAGGGCAAACCCTTTAAAAAAATTTAAAAAATTTGTTTTAAAAAAAAGCAAAAACGGTTAACAAAACTGTATAAATTTTTTTTTTTTGGTTCAAAAAAAAACAGAAAAAGGGGAAAACTTTGTAAGTATTGAAAAAAATTTTTTTAAAAAAAAGGGAAGGGGGTTTTTTTAAAAATTATTAAAAAAAAAAAATTTAAATTTTTTTTTTCCATATTGGCTGTACTATATATGAGTTTATAAAAAAAATTCCTGCTACTTGTATAAAGTTTATGGTATTTAAAATATTCATGTACATATTAGTGTATTTTTTAAGTTACTGTTGCTTTATACAAATAATTCCCCACTCTCTTTTTTAGACATCTCGAGGTATAGATGCTGAAAATGTGGATTTTGTTGTAAACTTTGATCTACCACATGGATTTGAGGTATACTTACTGTGGGGGGCTGGGAAAATATTAAAGCATTTTTTTAGTTAAAGGTTCTTTTTATATATTAAAGCATTAGATGTATGAAAGCAATTAATTCAGTGTTTTTTTTTATCTTAGAGATAAATATGAATATCAAATTCTTCCAACTCCTAGTTTATTTTTCGCTCATGACAGCTTGATGACATGAGGGGTTGATAACATTCTTGAGATCATTATGTGACTAAGGTTGGAAAGGATGAACAATTAGTTGGCATTTCAATAGTTTTTATTTTTGAAAAGCATTTTGTTTGGAAAAATCATTTAGATTAATTTCAAATTCATAATCTCATTTTTAATTTGTGTACTGTTACTTACTAAGATTAATTTAAAAATGAATTAAAAGGCAGTAAATATTTTTAAATGTTAAATGTTTTGCTTGAAATTAAAAATTAACACCAATAATGTTGTGCTTAAAATAAATTTTAAAAATTGAGGTTATATATTGTTGAATTTGTTTAAGTTTGTGTGAGCATTATTTAGATGTGTATGACCCTAAGTATGTTTTTTTATAGTATTTGAAAATTATTTAATCATATTAATTTCAATGAATAAAGCTTGTTTTATTATTTTAAAGCAATCATATTTTAATGTTGAGGAACAGGAAACAAATTTGAATTTTTTTGTTTATTAACACACATTTGTATAACTATAAATAAGTTTTTTTATCATGCCTTCATAATCGGAGAATTTTCTACAAATTAGCAGTTTTTTGTTCTAACTTGTTAGTAAATTTTTTGTTAAATATTCATTTAACATTTCATGTTTAACATAAAAGGTTAAACATTAAAACATACTTAATACTGCAAAAGGGAATTATAACAAAAATTTAAAAAGATTTTATGCTTGTAAAGTTTCTAAATGAGATGGAATAAAAACATTTTTCTGTTAAGAATATTTCAAACTTTGGATTGTGTGATGGATGTGTAAGTAATATGAAAGAATATGTGTAAGTTATAAAAATGGCCTTAAAAAATAATTAGTGGAAAGCTTAAGAAATCTGACATGCACAATGATTAATATGAGTTTTATTAAAGAACTTTTTGTAGTTAATTTCATTGGATGTTCTATTTTAAAATTAATTTTTTCAGCATGTTATACATTACTTGTGTGTTTAAGGTGTTTCACATAGCTTTTCAATTCATTAATACCTTTTTTAAAATATGGTCAAATAATATATAAAACTAGCTGCATGGCCCGACGTTGCACTGGCTTTCTCTACTTTTATAAATTTTCTCTTCCCTTCACAAAATCACTTCCATTATTCTTTTTCAAAATTACTTTGACTTTGTTTCTTTCCCTTCTGTTAGCCTGTCATTTCATGGGCTTTTACCAAGTGTGTAACTTAATCCCCATGTTAATTTCCTCTTTCCTTCATGATACCAGCACTTCTGTGTGGGTGTGTACTTGTACGATGTGAGTGATTGCTATAAAGATGACATTAAAATTCATTTTTTCAAAATTCGTTCACTTTTTATTGTCAGACAGGTTTCTTTTTCCTCCACTTACCCCTGTCATTACATGAACTTTTTTGAATGTATAACATATTGTCATGAAAATTCCCCTTTCGCTGTCAGCACTTCCTGGTGTGTGTTTGATTTCTATATTAACGTCATTACAATTCCCTTTTTCGAAATTTCTTCCACATCTTACCATTGTCAGGCACATTTCTTTTATCTCTATTGCCTGGCCTTACAGTGGCTTTTTTGAGTGTAGAACTATTTACTCTCCCCCCATTATATAAGGTTTATCTTCAAATTTCGATTAGTAACTTATTAAAAAACAATGTTACTTAAGTTAAAAAATTATAAATTTAGAGAGCAATAAAATGAAAACGATTCTGATGCTGAGAGAAAAAAACACTTTCATCATATTTTAAAAATAGTTAGTTTCTAAGAGAATCTAAAAATAATAAAATAGAGAGAGATTTTAATTAATTAATTAATCAATCGTTAAATCTCTCTAAAATCTATTTTTATCTAAACTAATAGGCGGTATTTTAAAACTTTTTAAAGAAAAAAAAAAAACAGTTTTAAATATATTAATTTAAATCCATTCCCTATAAATAATGAATTAAAAAATCTTACAGATAGCTATTGAAACAATTTTTTTTTCTCTCCTGATTGTTTGAATGTTTGATTAAACATATGTAAGTGTAAAAAAAACACTATTGGGAAAAGCCTAGATATATGTTTACATTCATTAAAAAAAACCTTCAGAAGGAAAAGAATACTATCTGATAAAAATATTTTATTATAATTGTATAGTTTTTCATTCCACTGTGTTTAGTAAATTATTGAAACGCGTATCTGACGGGGAGGGGGGATATATTATACAAAACTAACATATTTATTATTTTATAATAAAATTGATTGAAAATGTTCATTTAGTATAATTAATTGTGACACTGTTTGCTTCAAAAGGGCAGTAATAGAAAAAAATCTCGTTTATTGATAACCATCTCAGTAGCAAAAAAGAATGGAGGAGTAAGGTTGCCGAATTTATTTTTCTGCCCTTGCTCTGTAAGCACTCAAAATCTAGAATTTTCGTGGTGGTTTCCCACAATTAATTATAGCTGCCCTTTGTCAATTTTGGCTACTGCTGAGGACCCGCCATTAAGAGGAACGATAATATGCAGCTATTTCATTTAAAAAACTGGTTAAATATGTTTTGTTTTTTATATTACATATGTGTGTAAAATGTTTTTATAAGAAGTGGTACGTAAATTTAAAAAAAATTATTACAAAATTATGTTACATTCAGGAAAACAAAGGAAGCAATATTTTGAAATTAATATAACTTCCGTAATTTAAGAAAGTGCTTGAAATACCATTATAAGGTATAGAAAATAGAGTGGCAATTAATAATAAAAATTATATTATATGAACATTGGTGTTTTTTGCTATGGAAGCTATGCTCATTTAACTGAATATGTCAAAAATTAAAATTGAAATGGGCAATTTTTTATGTTTTTTTTATGTAATTAAATGTTTAAAAAAATCTATACATTCAGGCATTATTTTTAAGTTAACTATAAGTTTTATGAAAGAGAATAAATTTTGAGTGATAAATATTTTAAAGGAATCCCAGGAATGTATTAAATATATCTTGTCATCTTTATTTGGCATCATTTATGATTTATAATTTTGAAAATTAAATAAACATCAATAAAATTAAAGTGACAAAAATTGAAACAAAAATAAATTTTTTACTCACCGAATTTGATGATTTTTCATTTGTTATAGTCTCCAATTTTTCTAGTGTAACCCGTGAGCAAATGTGAAGTGGACATGGTGAAGCAGATGTTGAGTGTCAATTTGCCACGAAACTGATTTTCAATGCCAAAATCTTAACTTTCCACAAAATCGCATTTTTTTATTAAATTTTTAAGTTGAAGTTTGCAAATTTAACGCATCAACAACAAACAACGATAATTTTTAAACAAAAAATGTAAGAAAAGTAACATACATGAGCTCTTAAAAAAATGTTATTAAAACTAAAACCCATTTTTAATAAAAGAAATTTTTAACAATTATTTTCAATCTTTGTACAGATCACAGATAATATTGTTCTACAGATGAAAAAGTTTTGTGTGGTTATCTTTATAAATGACAAAGTTTTAAATTTAATTAAAATTTTGTGTATTTTTTGAAAAATTGTAAAAAAAACAAAAACATTTTTGATATTTTATTTTTTAAATGATAAATGATCTAAAAGAGAAAAGCATAAATTTTTTTAGTATAGAATATCGTTTCATTAATACGAAAAGAAATTCATATGAAACAATTAAGAAATCATTTTCATAAAAACACATTAATTTTAGCATTTTTTAAAAATTGTTTGTTTTGGGAAAAAAAAAATTATCTTTTCCCATTCTGTAATTATTTTTTGTCTGAGTTTTGAAAAATTAGATCACTTTTTAAAAAAGTAAAACTGCAAAAAAAAAAATTTTTTCTTCATTTTGCAGTAAAAAATATAAACAGCCCACGGGGAAACAAAGGTTTTGGGTTTTAAAATATCCAACTAATTGCAATATCAGAATATAAATTGTCAAACGCCCCAGGAAATTCCCCTCTTTTGGTACCTTCAGTTTTTCTTTGGGGTGCTTTTTTAAAGAAGTGCACACATAGATACGTTTGTTTAACTACGAATTCTAATAGTGTAGATTATTCATGTATAAAATAATCAAAAATTTCATTAAAAATAAAAATTGAAGAAAACGGTTTTTAAATTTAAAATTTTTTTTACCCTCCCCAAACATAATTGGCTGTGGTTTGGGCAGTGATCAAGGTGGGATAGGGCCCAAGCGGTCATGAGTTTGAGCCTAGTGCCACTGAAGACCCACTTTGCAGAAGGGGCTGATGCACGTTAAATATGTCAAAGCTCAAACGTCCTCCCGTTGGTATGGTGTGGTAATTAGAAGAGAGGTGTGCCAGCTCAGGTGGCCCTGAAATTTAAAAAAAGGTTTTTGAAAATGATTTAAAAAAACCAGGAATTACCATTTAAAGGGGCTATTTTTAAAAAATAAAACCCTTTGGGAAAAAAAAGATGGGGGAAAATTGCATTTAAACTTTAATTAAAATTAAATTGAAAGCAACCTAAAAATAAAATTGCTTCTTGAAGTTTGCCATTCATAGGTTGACTTTAAGGAAAGATCACATTTTTGACCCAATTTACCCCTAAAAAAAACTTTTCATGGGTTTTTTCGGGTGCGTTTTTTTGGGGTTGATTTTATTTTTATTTTCCATTTCTCAATCTATTCCCTCATTTTTTTTTTTCCCTTTTTTAAAAGGTTTTTTACCCTAGTTTTGGTGTATATATATATATATATATATATATATATATATATATATAGGTAGGTTAATGCATGTTAAATCTGTCAAAGCAAATCCTTTTTTTGGGAAATTTATAAAGAGCCATATGGGAAAACCCTCAAGGTGTCATCCTTGTCACTTTGACAAAAGCCCTCAAAATTATGAGGTCTATCATGAATAACCCTTGTGCTTTATCAATACAACTAATCAAGAATAAAATTGTGATCTAATTTAATTACGTTTTAGAGTTTTCAGTGTAAACCTTTTTAAAAATACTGTTAGATTAGTAGATGAAGCTGTAACTCAGTGAACATGTGCACTTTATTAAGTTTAATTAGAAATTTAAAAAATTCTTATCGGTCTACACATATGTAGCATTTCACTATGTATTATTTCAGCAACAAGATGGTGACTTTCATTATTTAAGAAAGCAATTAAAAATTTAATTTTTATTAATTCTACAAAATTACTTTTTTTAAAAGTTTTGGGAAATATTTTAAATTTTTGCTTAAAAATGTTTTAAATCCCATTTCAGGTTCTAAATGCTTTGTGTCACATTCATTGGCAAAAAAAATTGATAGTTATAAAAAAATGCAAGCTCAAGGACATTTTAAAAGTTTTCTTTTACCTGGTATGTTGATTTTATTTACTCTTCTCGTTATAAAATTATGAAAACAACATTTATTCATTCAGTTACTAGAGAAATATTGACTTTTAAGCATGAATGCCTTTAAATTTTAAATTATACTACCAACATTAAGTATGTAAAATTTTTCACTTAATTATCTAAGTCAAAGTATAAATTTGGCAGTTAGAAAGTGTTTTCTTTTAAAAATTCTGAGTTATGAAATATATATATTTATTCAAAAGAAAAAACAATATTGTTCCTTTTTTGTGTGCGTGCATATTATTTATTAAATAGTCTGTTTGTCATAAATTAATTTGAATTATTTTAAATGGTTAGGGACCCACAGGTTCAATTTGGCTTTTGATAATGCTTACATTCATGCAACATAGATTTATCCTTAACTCGATGATATATTTTAAAGAATTGTTCACATTTGAATAACAAAATTGTGTTAGAAATAACAATTAAATCAAAATCAAGTGCAGAATTTGTTTGTTTATTTAATTTTATATTTTTAGATCCTGTGCCATCTAATCTCATAAGTATAATGCCACCTGAGCAATCTGTAGAGGATAATGGATTTGATAAGAGTGAATTGTGCAATTCTAATGAGGAACAAAATAGAGAGCAAAACTTGGATGATTGTAATCAGAATAAAACTGATGGCTATAATCAGCTTTTGGATGAGAATAAATCAATACCAGAAAAATATTTGGATTCCTCTAATTCTACATTGGTTGATTATAAAAAGTCATACTCCAGCTCTGAAAATATAGATGAAAATTCAGTAGAAATTGATATATGTCATAGCCCTTCAGAATCTGGAGACTCACAAGCTGAAATTGAAAATTCATGTTCCATCTCTGAAAATATACATGAAAATTCAATGGAAACTGATATATGTCTTTGCCTTTCAGAATATGTAGACTCCCAAGTTAAAAATGAAAAATTATCTGCTGCTCTAAGTACTTTGGAAGAACAGAACTTAGAGTTAAATCTATTTGAAGATAAAATCAAGTCTGTTAATAATGAAAATAAACCAGGACTGGAATGTAATGATACAGTTATGGAATCAACGTGTGAAACAAATAAAAAGATTGTAGAGGAAACAGGTGGTGAAACTTTCTCAAGTGAAATCATTTCCCTTATCCCTGACATTACATGTCAAGAACTGAAACCTTCTGAGCCAACTACTGAAAGGCAACTTGAAACAGATTTAAAACCAAGTCTTACAACATTTGAAATGTGTGAAACAAATAAAAAGATTGTAGAGGAAACAGATGGTAAAACTTTCTTAAATGAAATCATTTCTCCTATCCTTGACATTACATGTCAAGAACTGAAATCTTCTGAGCCAATTACTGAAATGCAACTTAAAACAGGTTTAAAACCAAGTCTAACAACATCTGAAAGTGTTGTAAATGATGAATTATCTGAATTGGCTTCTGAAGGGGGTTTGAAATCAAAGAAAAATAAGAATTCTAAAGCAAAGGCTGATAACTCTAATGTTCCAAATATAAATCTTGAGGAAAACATGTCATCAGTTACTGATTTTATTAATAATTATGAAAAGGATGGCAGCAATGTACAATCTCCAAAAGGCAATTTTAATCTAGGTGATTTTATGTCAACCAAAGCTCTGCCCTTAAACACTTACATTCCAAATTTAAGATCGAATTTAAATCAATATTATTATAATACCTACAAAGAATTTAAGCAAGATATCATTTCAAATAGTCTTGTAAACCAACTTAATGACAGTCTTTCTGATGACAAGAAAATTCAACAGGAAATCGAGGGAGCTAATGTACACTCGGCTAGTTATGGGACTTCAAGAGATATTTGGTTTGACACAAAATATTTGGTTGAGTCATTGGAAACAGCTGTAACACAATTCATATCCGTTAATTCTGATCATGGAAGTATACTAACTGCATCTGATAACTCTAACCAACAAACACCAGAAAACAACCGTGAACAAACTATTGAGCATGAAAAAGCAAGTGTGATTCTAATTATGCTAATACTAATAGCATTTCAAATAATAAGGTTGAACAAATCCAGGTTTTCCATGAGTAAAATACCCATACCAAAAGGGAGCACCAAACTTGCTAATAACACAGGTTCTGAGAATTCTAGAAAAAGTACAAGCAAACAGATTTTGGAAATTAATAATATTAAAAATAAATATGAAGAGTTACATAAAAACCTTAAAAGCTTTAAAAATGGGGATGAAAAATCTGTTACAACCAATATTAATTTGATTTCAGGAAATGAAGTAGAAAATAAACAGAAACCTATGAACAAAATCTCTACTGAGGAAATGAAATCTGTTGCTTCCTTAGATACTGAGAGTTCTTCTGAAAGTGAATCATCAGAAAATGAGGTAGAAGGTAAACAGAAACCTATAAACAAAATTCTACAGAGAAAATAAAGTCTGGTGCTACCTTAAATACAGAGAATTCTTCTGAAAGTGAGGTTCATCAGAAAATGAGGTAGAAGATAAACAGAAAGCTATAAACAAAATCTCTACAGAGAAAAAAGCTGGTGCTACCTTAGATACTGAGATTTTTCTGAAAGTGAATCATCAGAAAATGAGGTAGAAGATAAACAGAAACCTATAAACAAAATATCTACAGAGAAAATAAAGTCTGGTGCTACCTTAGATACTGAGAGTTCTTCTGAAAGTGAAACTTTGAAAATAGTAGAAAAATAAACAGAAACCTATAAACAAAATTCTACAGAGAAAAAAAATCTTGGTGCTACCTTAGTATGAATCTTTCGGAGAGGGGTTCCTTTCTGAAAGTGAATCTTCAGAAAATGAGGTAGAAGGTAAACAGACACCTATAAACAAAATCTCTACAGAGAAAATAAAGTCTGGTGCTACCTCAATTACTGAGAGTTCTTCGGAAAGTAAATCATCAAAAAATGCTGGAAAACAGCTCTTGATACATAATAAAACAAAAAGTAAGCGTACTACATTTAATGAAACAGATTCCAATTCTTCTTCTCCCAAGTTAATGTCTACTGGTTCTAACCGCATAATATTCAATAAAGGTGAAATGAGCCATGATTCAGATTCATCAGATGAGGAAATGCAATTTAAATTACTTGAACATGCATTCCAAGCTTTGATGAAGAAAAGAGGGAAGTGTGCTGAAGCACGTAACGAAAAAATAAAGTCATATCTGCATGAAATTGAAAGATTGAAACTAAGTTCTAGAGAATCTAGCATTGCTGAAACCAGTATGTCCTCAAGATCTTCAAGTAGATGTGGTAGTCAGAAAAAATATGAGCCCAAGGGTGAATTTCCAAGAAAGGTAAAGCCAATTCAGAAGCGCCAAACAAGACCTAGTTCAAGGCTTCAAAACCAATATGAAGCTCATCCTCAGTTAAGTCGACCTTATTATCAGTATGGTCAGCCACAACCTCTGTATAATAAGTCTGTTCCTCAATTCTCTCAATCTAGTCACCAATATGCTCAGCCACAACCTCTGTATAATCAGTCTGTTCCTCAATTCTCTCAACCTAGTCTCCAATATGCTCAGCCTAGTCCTCGATTTATTCAACCGAATCCCCAACAAACTTTCCCTAGCCCTCGGTTTATTCAGCCAAGCTCCCAGCATACTCAACTCGGTTCTCAGTATGTTCAACCTGGTTCACTGTATAGTCAGTTTGGTTATGGCCCTCAGTTTATGCCTCCATCAGTGCAGGATCCACATATCTCTTCACGATGCCATCACTCTTCCTGTTGCTGTTCTTGCCACTCCTAAACATTTGGAATATGCTGTGGTATTCCTTATTAACAGGAGCAAAGGATAAATTTCTTCTTTCTTACTTTAACTGGTAAACAAAAAATACATTCTATATTGTGATCTTAAAATAGTTTCCTGTAATGATAGTGTTCACAATTAAAATTTCGCACATTGCAAGTTAAATGAGCAACTACTTGAAGTGTGAAATGTATTTTGAATTGTTAATCTTGATGTCTTAGCAGTGTTTAGTATCAATTTTATTTGTTAATCATTTTTTGAAAAAATGGATATATATAAAAAATCAAATTAATGTATTGAAAAATTTGTCATCACTGGATATTTAAAACCAGGAATTTATTAAATATTTTATTTATATATACTTCAGAGATCATTAAGTCGCATGAATTTGTGTAATTTTTCATATTTATTATAACTTAAATCTGCATAACGTCAATGAAATAATTGAAAATATAAATTTCTTTAAAACTTTTTGTAATCATGGGGAAGATTTTTATTATCGTAAATATTTTTTGAAAAATCTCATTAATGTTTAGTGGAGTAATATTGTATGTGATGTGATATTTATCATCTTTGTATCCTCTACATGTATTTGCTGTTCATCTTAGTTTTCTCATTTTGTTTATGTTTCTTCATATTTGTATTTATTTTGAAAAACGGTGACATTTTTGTCTTTAATTAATACCAACTCTAGAAAAGTTCCTTTAATTTTTCAATTCAGATGCATTCCTTTAGGTGACGAATACCCTATTTACTCGAATCTGCATTCCCAAGTTCTCAACATATTTTCGTGAAAATATGTTGTCATCAATTCTAAGCTGCACTCACAATTCTCTATACATTTTTGAAAAAAAAATAAAAAATTGTGTATAAGGTTCATTAGTATTCAATACTTAAGGATTTCTTTTTAAAAACTTTCAGTGAGAAATAATAAGAAATTAAGAATTTATTTATTTTACCAGTATTAACTTTCAAATACATACATGGACTTATAATTACTCCAACCGTCAGTATCATGTTTCGAAAATGATTCATCAGTCCCATTTTCACAGCTGACTACGAACTGGTTCAGGTGTCATCATTTTCCCACATGGTGCCGTCTTCCATGCCATCCAATGCAATTTATTCTGTAGCATTTTTTTTAAAGAGTGTATTACAAAACAATTATTAAAGACTGTTGAACATTTACAAGCAAAAATTAAATCATTTTACTTACGTCATTGATGTAAGTAAAATGATTTAATTTTTATTTCATCCATGTCAATTTTCAGTGGTCACTGCTGTTTCTTTTTTTTTTTCATATAAAATTGCCCCATTTTTCATACTTGTATCAGTGAACTCATCTTGATTTTATTATCGATATCTTTGATGATTGAAAGAAAGCATATACAAAAAAAGTTTCCTAAATACAAGTAGGTAACTATGTTTAAGGTAAATTGATTACTGGAGATAAAAGTGGCTAGAATGGACGGGATTAAATTTTTTCTTTTGAAAGAAGTGGAAACTCAATTTCCCACAGCCAAAAAATGTTTTGCCTACGATTCTAATCTGCTCCCATTTTCAGTACCATTTATCCTGAAAAAATAGTGCGACTTAGATTTGAGTAAATATGATATTTGTTTCATTGTACTAATACTGAAATAACTCTAAAATATTCAGTTTTATTTTTTTGCTTTCATTATATTCATTTACAATTTTGATATGTTCACAAGAATATCTTGGATGTGTTAAATTTTGATCATGTATCTTGATGCTACCAATATTAAAAATGCTTATATCAACTTGATTTAGTTATTTTTTTGTAATATTTTGGTGATGTAATTCTTTCAAGTAAAAAATATAAAGATCTTTTGGGGATGAATAGTTCATAACAGTGATCTAGATGTTTTCAGGATATTCTTTACTGGTTTAACTTAAAAATAATTTTAACTTAATTATTAATATTGATTAAACAAGGAATAAATCATCTGTAATATTTTTACTCTTTAGCACTAATAAGTATTATTAAAACAATATTTTTTGTATTCTAAGGTATATATTTGGATGTAGAAGATTCAAATGCAGCCATTGAATTACTAGAATTTTATTACTTTTTCAACAAGTGAACAAATTTTAGATTGAATTTTCATTTGCATAGTCTTATAATGTTCTGGATTGTCTCATATTGAGACAGTCAAGACTTCCAATTTTGAAAAATATTACTTTATAATTTTTTTTTAACAAGTTTTAATTTTTTGTTGCACTAAAAATATTGTGATCAAATTTATGATAAAAGAAACATCCACTATATACAGTCGACTCTCAATAATTCAAAGTTGAAGAGACCAATAAAAAATTTCGAATTATCAAGAGGGTAGGAAAAAACTCTCAAAATACACGAAGAGAAAATTTTTTCCAACACATCTAAATTTAAAACTATGTAATAAAACAACAATTGTGCATGTATATAAATTTATTTTAAAGTATTTTCAAAAAGTACATATTATACAGTATAAATATTAGACAGAAGTTATAAGTCTTGTATTAAAATAATACATTTATGTATAAAAACAACTATTAAAAGAATTCATACTGTACCTAATTTTTTTTATGAAAAATTCTGTTTTTCCTATGGCATTCAATCTAACTTTGTCAGTAGATTTTTCTAGAATGAATAAAGCTTAAAAAACATCCACATTACATGATTTTGAACGGAAAAGTTGTGTAGTTTGTTTTGTGACACTTTAGCTTCTGTCAGCTATCGGAATCAACTCCGATAGTCATCAAAGGGGCTACATTATAGGGGAGACAAGCAGAGGCATTACAATACAAAACATGTTAGCTCCAACCTGTTTACAGGACTCTATATGATAGTGAGTGTTTGAATTGTCGAGGGTTTTATTAGATCACTTCAAATTATTGCCTGTTGTATTCTGCCAGCCACAGATTTTACTTCGAAATATTGAGCACACCAAAACGTATTGTTTTATTTCAAAATATCAAGAGTTTCTAGGAGCTGAGCATATACTTCGAATCAGCAAGAGGTTCATATTATCGAAGGTTTGAATTAGTGAGAGTTGACTGTATTTCAGAAACAATGTTGGAACCAGTTACATTTGATATACTTACATTGTCACATGGCTAATGTGTGCAGTGCATAAGTACTGTAGAATAGTGGTCCCCAACTTCTAGGTCGCGGACTGAAACCAGAAGGTGGATCAGATAATACCGGGCAATGCAGGGAACATTAAATTATTCCCATTTTATTTACTGTTCTGTATTTCTCTCATGTTTGGCATTTTATGGGAAATCAGTTTATATTCATTTTTTGGTGTATTTTATTCTGAAGGCATGTTTAAAATACAATTAACTTAAAACAATCAGCGGGCTGCTGTAAAGTTATCAAACGTTAACCATTCTGCAGCGATAAAAAGGTTGCAGAAAGAAAACCAATTATCATAATGATGATACTAAAACATGATCAAGGCAATGACAAAAAAAATTTTTATACCCTGTACTAAAATGAAGACTTATGGTCATATATATGTGACGTAAATTTTGATGTAATCTCTGAATACATGCTAATCATTCATAGATTTTGTTTATTATTCATTCAATTCCCTCTTCTCCCAAAAATACTTGTATGTCATCGATTGTACATTAGTAATCAAATGCTTCAAATTTTTTGCTGCTCAAATGGGGAGATAATATACCATTTTACTCTCCTCTTTTAAATGTGTGCATATCATTTGAATTAGGGTTTACTGTGGTTATTTGATATTTTTCTCTAAAATACTCAAACTACAGTCTCTCCTTGTAAAGGAAAATATTTTATGTATAGAATATGACAGATTTTTTCTAGCAATATGTAGGGATTTTTTTTTTTAAAGATATCAAATGTTATGTGCACTTTATTAGATACTGATCCTTATGCTATTTCTGGTATCTTAAAAAAAACATTCCTAGCAAGATAGTAAAACCGGTGTGTAGCAAAATGTTTCAAAGTTCAACACGCCATCGCATTAAAAAATGCCACTTCCCAACAAACAAAAGAATGTTACTTATTCGATTTATTATACAATTTTTATGCAACCAGCACATTTTTGACGCAAGTATAATTATAGTGGAAATTTAAAAATAAGACTAAAGTACAAACTTAGATTTTAGCATTAATAAACTTTTTACTGGTTTAATGAGTTTGCTTAGGTATATAAAATGAAAATGAGTAACTTGAAACATTGAATTCTAAATAACTATTAAAAAGTCTGTACTTGCTTAATATGTTTTTTTTTTACCAAGTCCTCTAAATTAGGATTAAATCTCGAAGATGCTAACAAAATTAGGTTGTTTTAGGTATGTATCTGATAATTTTGATTTTATTATGTTCACAATAGAAAACATTTGTTCACAAACTGTTGATTGAAACCTACAACAATTTCTGATACCCAAATTGCTTGTTGGTACAACTTTCTAAAATTGAATGTAATTCAGATGCCTTGCAATTGAAATAAGTTAACTTTCAAAAAATATCAAAAAAGTCTCTGTGGCCACTTTTTTTAACTCAGCCGTGCCACATTGTGGCATGTGTGCTGCAGGTTGGCCACCCCTGATATAAACAATGTTAAGAACACTTTCATTTAGCACAAGTTGAAGACATCTTTATTTCAACAAAATACTTACATCCACAGGTTTTTGTTCATATTAAACAATTATTTCACCAGAAGAAAAAATATTTATTACAGAAAGAATTACATCTTATATATAGCAACAAGCTCTGAACACATAACGGTCATGCTTTGTATCTTATCACACTTATATACATGAAAGACATTTTCTTAAAATATGATAACAAATATGAATTTTATTTTATTCTTATTCAAACAATTTCATTTAAATATGAATGTTTTAAAATCCGACACTTTTTTTAAAAAATATTGGTGCCAATACATATGCATTTCGATTTTAAAAAAAAAATGCTTGCAATTATATTTAATTTGTGATAAGGGATTAATATATATAAATAGTAAAACTATAAATGCTTTTAACTTGATATTAAAAACTGTTATACTAGATCATGTAATTTAAATTATTTGTCTAACATATTTTTTGCTTACATTAGTTTTCTATTATAAAATATTTGCCTAATTTTTTTTATTGATTTTAAACTTACGAAATCAAGCTCCATGTATATTTTGACAACGTCACATAATTCTTTTCGATAATAAATATATGTCAAGCATGAGAATCTGACTATTTAAACATTATGCAAAATAACATTTATATATTCTAGTGAACTCATTGATTTGGGGAAAGGTCTTAAACTGTAAGCATCGCAAATTATATATTTCAAATGAATAAGATAGAGTGAACAAGAAAACATTTCGATTAGATTTCAGTGTTACACAGATACAGTACGAATATAAGATGAAATACAGTTACATGCGACAATTATTCAATAGTTTTAATGAATTGTTACACAATTCAATTGATGTTTCAGTATACAATAAAATTTTTATATTATATACTTAAAACTTTAAATGTCTCTTAGTACTATTGTAATGAAGTTCTGACAGCAATGTTTGCCTCAAAAAGGAACTTAATCTGCATTATCAGTAATTTATTTGAAATTATTTTAAAACAACTACAATTTTAATAAAATTATTTCAATAAATGCAGCAAATAAAGTGACTATATATAGAAAGAGATACATAAATGTAAATATTCTACAGATTAGAACATTTACAATCTTGGTAATATATAAAACCAAGTATCACATAATTGAATAGGATAAACTTAAAAAGTGAATGAAAGATTCGGTTTTTTGCGAGATAAATTGTGAAGGAACATTAAATAACTGTATAGAACAATTCTAAAATTTTTAAACTGAGGTATACAATTTAAATAAAATATTGCACAAATACTTTATCAAAGTACTTCTTTTACGATATTTTATATATAAAAGCAAAAGAAACATTTCAAAGCAAGTTCTCAAATAATTGGGTTTTTTTTCTGTGTAATAGTCAATTTGTATGAGGATCTTTTTTAAAAAAATTTGCCAGCAATAAATGGTAATTTGCAAGCATAATTTAAAAAAATTTTGCATGCAGAACATGATTTATTGGTGGAAATAGATTGTAATATATATATAAATGCTTTAGCATATTATAAAAATTTAATGGTTGAAAAAACCTAATCTAAAAAAATCAATACCACTTACTGATGGCGAGTTAAAGTAATGTATGGAAAACATGGCTGATATAATTTGCCTTCATTAAAAAGAGAATTTTTCTAAAGTTTGCCTCACAAAATTACATGTGGTTGAATTCACAAAATAATGTATATATATCCAAGATAAGGAATGTAAAACTTAATTTAAAATTTTTTGTTTTAGAGATTGCCATAAAAGTACAGTGATACTTCCCAAATTCAACTGATAACCTTTAAGTATATTAATATAACCTCCAATTTTCAAATAAAAGTAAAAAATATGCTTAGAGAATTTTCTTTGCTCTACATAAACAAATTTAGTGTAAATACTAATAAGTAAAAAAAGGTGAATATAAATTACATGGAAATACCCTCAAAATTTAAATATATAAAATGTTTTGTCAAAAGAAAATTTTAATATAAAAATTTAAAAGTTTTTCTTTTTTTACCAGTTGTAGGAAAATCTAATGGATGCCATAAATTTTGGGAAAATCTTTTAAATGTATTTATGTTGATAATGGAGATGTTAATTCCAGGGAATTGGATGGTTTGGTAAAATATATAATGATAAACAGTTGTTTTTGTGTGGAATTGGAAACAAAACTTTTGTTCAAATTTGACAATAAGGGTTGAATAGATTTGAAGATCACACATTAAAATGAGTTAACTGTGCCTTCAAAGTAAAAAACTTTTAAATACAATGTTTCAAAACATACATTTTAGTGAAATTAAAACTGATTATTTTATTCTAAATTTTATGAAGTCAAACACACTGGCTATAAACAATTTAAAAAATATATAGCAGCGGTACTCAACCTTTTTTGCAGCCAGGCCACATACTAAAAATTTCCGGGGATACAAAGGATTAATGGGGAGGGTGCCTTTTAAAAGATAAAAAACATTAAAAAATCAAAAATTGATCAAAATATTGTTTTGATTTCATTTTAAAATATATTTAACTCCAACAAACTCAACTCTCAGAAAAAGGGGGGCACTTTTTTTCCCTGTTCGGTAATTTAATTTCCCTTTTGCAATGATCCAAAACCCCCACCCCCAAATATTTTGTTGCTGAAAAAAAGGAGGAACTGAAAGATTTGTACTTAGTGGTATAGTGACGAGCAAAATTATATATTTTAAATATAGCATTTTCATAACAAATTAAACAAGTTGTTGATCCATGTTTGTTTTTCTACGAAGCAGTCAAGATCTCCATCGTCTTGAAATAAATATTCTTTTGATATCTTTCGCTTGGAAGGCATAAGGGTTAATTAAAAATTAGTTTCACCCATAAAATAGTTGGTATTCTACTCTTATTTGTTAACACTAACCGTTACAATTACAAAAGAAAAAAGTTATCCCGCAATTCTTACCAGTACCACATTGATAGCGAAATCGATATATAGAATTGATTGATAAAATTTCTCGTTAAATTTTTAATACAGTGTTCTTAAATAATTGAATTTGTTAGTGAAAGGGGCATGACCGGCCACTCAGAAAGGTCCAGCAGGCCACATGTGGCCCGTTGGCCGTAGGTTGAGTATCGCTGATATATAGCCTTGTTTTTAAAATCAATACAAGTTATGAATATAGAAGCAAATTCAAAAAATTGAGAAAAGTCAATGATTATTTGGTATATTTGCGACTTTATTTTTAGTAGACAAACTTATTATCAGCCAATTTTCAAAAAACATTACACACTACAATCTGATATAAAATTCAAACAAAAGTTATATTATGTCTTTCTTGGATTTCTACAGGATAAGTTTCCAAATAAAAAATATATATTACTTCACAGTTGTGCCTTACTCAAATCATTGTTATTCAGACATACATTGGTGAGCAGCTATTTTTTAGAGATGAAACAAAACCAAAATATCTGATGTGTATCTTGAGAACACACTAAAAATTACAGCAACTTTCATGGAACAAATTTAAAATATATCTTTCAGTAGTCCAGCATTGCACATCTATTATAAATGACCCATTGTATGATTCTACTATAGCATTAACTAAATAAAATTAATTACATTAAAATCTAGTCTAATAGTAGAGAAGAGATAAATATCACAATAGAAATAATTTTATAATGAAAAGTTGGCAAGTTTCAACCTTCACAAAAATCCATTGAGAGGTAATAGGAATGCATAACATTCATTATGAAATAGTTACCAACTGAGTATTCTCAAACACTTCATTAAAAATTTTCTTTGGAATGTTTAGGTTTTTAAAGAATGAAAAATAATTGCACAGAAAATTTTGCTTGGTTATTTCTAAATGAACAAAGTGTATATATAATACTTTGCATATCTAATTATCAGAGAGCTAGCAACATTTAAGTCAAGTTGCAAGTTCAAGTCCCGATTTCCACATAAAAACTTTTGTAAGGAGTAATGGAGATTTGATAAATAAAACTGTGATCAAAGTTTCTTATAGGACATTCTTATACGCATGACAGTTTTAATATTATGAGGTCAATTACTTATCTCATTCACATTAATTCTAGTACAATATGAATTTAAGTCCAGTAGTACATAAATATAACAATCCTCTTGAACTGTTATGTTATACAAGTTATAGCAATAAACAGTACAATTTGCAGAATATTATAAATACCAGCTGATTTTTAAGACTATGGAAAAGCCATACATATGTAATAGCCTGATGGTTGGTAACTATCATGAAAATACATTAATCTTTTTCATTCACACAACAAACTAAGAAAAGAGTTTGTGATTCACTAGTTTGAATAAAATCTACACACATGTATATATATTGTGATAAGAATTATTGTTCAACAATTATACACTAAGCATATTTTGGTAACTTGCTCATCTAAAATGTAAGGAATAATGATAAATAGCCATTTTACCTTTTATCATACCATTATATGGCAGATTAGAACACACACAAACATTAATACCACATTGAACATCAAATTCATGCAACTGTAAATCATTGCATTTTGCACAATTCATCATAAAATACAAATTATGGTACATTTAAAGTACCTCAGTAAAACAGATATAGGCTTGAGTACATCAACCATACAAGATCTATTTTTAATGTTCAAATATAAGTTGTATGGAAGTAATCACTGTGTAAACACAAAGTTCTATTTCATGACATTCCCATGCTTATTAATAATTCAATACAACATAGATGGCAATATCATCAGATGCAAAAGTTTTTGAACAAACTGCCACGAAACAAATAAGTATTGAATGAGTTTATACTGGTTGTGTAGTTAGAAAAATATGTAAGAAAGCTGCAAATCTTATAAACGTATAATAATGTAAACACATTCAAGACTAGCAAGTGTAGAATACAATAAATTATAGTTTTAAAAAACACCCTTTTATAGTTAATCGAATTAAGTAGTAACTTAATCTTTTTAGTCGCCAAATCTGGAAATGGGATCTGAAACTAGTCGCCAGATGCAGGATGGGATCTGAAAATGGAAAATCGTTAATCCTGATTATCCTTATCAGGACAAAATTATTATATTGTCGTCAGTCCTGGACAAGTGAGCAAAGTTTTGAATTAATCTGACCTTTTAAAGTGGGTAAAAATTGAGTTAAAAGATTCCGTTACATACAAGTGAAACTTATAAAAGAGTGTTAATAAAAATCATGAATTCAAAGTTTTTTAAATTATCACAAATATCCAAAAAATGTTTCTTTCTGTTAATAACAGCAAATTCTAAATAAAAGTGTGAACCAGAGGTATTAATGCTCATTTAAGTATATTTTTTAATGATATATCTAAATCGCTTACTTCTGAAATAAATTCAACTTGAAGTTATTATCATAAGATGTTTTTTTATGTGTCAAGTATTTAAAATGCAAAAAAAAAAATTTTTATTTAAAAAATTAAAATTTTTTAAAAAATTTTTCCAAAAGGTTAAATTGTTTAAAGAAAGATATAAAAAAATTTAATGCATTGAAATATTAAGCAATTTAGAAATCATGAGGTTACTCTTCGAGAAATAAAAAAAATCAGAAATAATTCCTTAAATATTTAAAGAACAAATAAACTATTATCACTTATTTATATTTTTAACATAAATGGTTGAAATAAATTAAATACAGTGAATTAAAGTTTAATAAAATTACTAATTTTGATACATTGATATAATAGGCCAAACTTCTATAAATATATTAATATACATGAAAAATATATAATATTGTATAAAGGTTCTGTTTTTTTAAAAATTAAAATTTTTATCCCCAAATTTGGGGAATTTAAGTTAAAAATTTTCTGTCTCTTATTATTTTAAACAATTTTAATATATATTATTTTATGACAAATACCCAAAAAATTTTTTTAATTTACTTTGAATGAAAAGATACTTAAGTACTTTTTATCAAAAAAAAATTTGCCAAAGCAAATTTTGCCAAAACCAAAAAAAAAAAGATTTTACCCCTTTTAAAAAAATTTTGATTTGGGGGGGAAAATCAAAAATTTGCAAAGCTTTAAAATTTAAAAAGGGGGAAAAGAAAAATCATCCTATTTTTTTTCCATTTCTCTAAAAAATTTGTTCATCAATTTTTTTTATTTTAAGAAAAAAGACTTTTACAAAATAATTAAGATAAATTAAATGTGAGTAAATTATTTTTACTACACAAGCAGAATATAAAAAATAAATTATGTCATTTTGTTATTAAACAAACATTCTTTTGAGTATTACACTGAATAAAAAACAAGTTTATTTTTTTTATACAAACAAAAAATTTTAAAGTACAACCCCTTTGCATTCCATTTCTATATATATACTAAAAGCAAGTATCAAACTATATATACAGGAATGCAACATAAAAAAATTATCACAGATATAACTATCATACATTTAATATGTATATATATAAAATGACATTTATATATATACAACAATGGTGACTCCCGTGAAGAAACAAGATCAAATTATCTATAACAAAAACTTTTTTATTAATAAACATTAAATAATTTAGGGAATAAAAATGAGTCATTTTCCAAAATTTTAAATTACATATCAACAAGAAAAATCAGTACTTACACATTAGTGTCACCACAGCAAAATTTGTGCCATGTGAATCGCACCATATCAAACAAAAAGATTCTTATTCATGTTATTTGATAAAAACAAAAAACAATCAGTTTATTTTGGTGGAAAATGATGCAATTTATGTGACACAAATTTGGCTGCAGTCCTGCTAATATGCAAGTACCAAAAAATGTAATTTTTATATATGAAGACAAAGTTTTACACAAACACACATTGCACTTGTAAAATTTGTTAATTCTAATAAAATGAAAGAAAATATTAACTCAATTTCATTTGGCATCCCTAAATTGAAAAAAGTTTCCTTAACATAAATCACACTTTTAAGAAAATTGGGAGGAACAGTATGAATAAAACAAACACTATGCTCCAAATTAAAACAAATACATGAACAAATGAATATGATAATTTACAACATTTGATTTAAGTACATATTTTGGAATAAAAATTTTTAACAATATTTCTTTTAACAGTTCCAAGTTTGAAATTCATAATACTGATGTATGAATAAAAGCAAATGGTCAGATGACTAGAACAGGGGCCTGGCATTTAGCTGCAAAACTTGCCGATCCTGAACTGTATCTTCCAGAGTCTCGTAAGTATGAATGGAATCTCCCAACAAGATATGAACAAATATTCTCCTTCCTTCAGCTTCAAAAAACGAATTTATCTGCCCACAGTAATCTTGGTTTGGTAAAGGAAGAGCATGCAAAAATTTTCCTTCTTTAGTGACCATAATCTGGTAATATTATCTTCCCCTGGAGCACAGAGAACATTCAGATTTTCATCCAAACTAAATATTAACTTCTTATACAGACTGTAATGATTTGGATACTGAAATACTGCTCTTTTTGTTCGAAGATCAACCTGGAAGAATTTTAAAAAAATTATAAAAATATTACTTAAAATTTAATATATTTATTACATTTAGATTCCTATAAAAATATGGATATTTTTCAATTTTGCTGGTGCAAATTTTGCCAAGCAGACTTTATTGACAACAACAGACATTCTTTCTCTCTGTTCTGGCCAAATCTCAAATTTTCATTGGTCTTTCATCCATTTCTGGCATATTAGGAAAAGACGTTATTGATAAGGTATGACCGAGACTTATTTTGAAAACTTGGTGATGAAAGGAAAACTGAGGAAATATTCCATATGGCAGTGTTTCTCAAACTGGGGGGCATGACAACCGTACAAGGGCGCGAGCCTATTGAAGAGTCAAGAACAAAAGATTATTTAAAAAATTTTAATTTACTGAAAGTAAACAAACAAAATACATTCTTTTCTGACATAATAAAAAATAAAATACACATTTACACTGATATATATATCACTTATAAATATATCAGTGCTACACAATGTATTTTATAATTAATTTAACAATTCTAAGTTAAAACAAATTTACTAATTACCAGTGAACCCATGGGTTTTTTCATATGTATAATTTATAACAAAAATTAACACTTATCTTGATAATTTTGTACAGTTTATAATTAAACCTTGACTGCCCATCATAAGTTTTTTGCAATTACAAGCCCCAAAGCCACCGTTTTCCACGTGATGTAAATGTATTGGGGAAAGGGGGGAAAAGGCAAAAAATAATCTGGAATGAGTAAATCCTTCACAAACATTGTCAAGGTCCTTTATTTCATTCCAAAGTCTTGGAATAATTTTACGGATAGCAGTGCACGAAAAAATCGTACTTGGAAAGGCGTATATAAAAGCATCTGGAGAAATAAATGTTTTGGCTTAGCGAGACGTCTATATACACGAGGGGTGCTTAAAAGGTTAAAGTCGTATCGTTGTTTTAGTGACAAAGTATAGTATTATTGAAATTATATAGTATTATTATATAGAAATTATTATTATAGTATCGCGATGAAAATAATGATTGAATATTGGGTCGCAAGTATTGCAACTTTGAGAAGCACTGCCATATTGCTTCAGTCGTATCAATTTTGGAGACTTTGTCTTCTGCGCTGATGAAATGGAAATGTACCAAAGTATGCAATAGGCTACTGGGAATGAGTCTCAATATTGTGAATCTTGGTTCAATAAATTAGGAACAATATCTAAGCTTTTTCCTCATTAATCACTTTAACAAATGATATGACTACTCAATCAGATTCAAGTTTTATTTATTTTGTAAAATCCTTTAAAACTTTTTCTTACCCAAAATATTTTACATGACCTACTCACTTTTTAGCCATTATAAAAAATATTCAAATTAAAGTTCTTAAAATTATATATAAAAGGATAAACACAAGACAATAAAAATCAATAATTTCATGTACACTGAAGGAAAACTGGGTTTTTTAATACACTATATATAATTTTCAATGGCTAATACTTATAAATTTTAAAAGCTACATGAACTTTAAAAAGAACAAAAATGTTTATATCATTTCTCTAAGTTAGATTATGTCAGTTTACACTTTAGAAATTTTGCTTATTATTCTCAACTTCAACAATAAAAAAATATTAAAAAATAAAAGCAGAAGTAAAAAATTCTGTCTTGAATTTTTAATTCTATTTAACTAAATAAATAAATAAAAAAAAGATAAGCAAATATAACTTGGAAAAAGTTTCATTACATTCTTAATAGCAAAATAAAGATATCCTAAAAGTTTTTGACATCTAAAATTCTACAAGTATATTTTCTAACTAAAATTAAATTTAATATAAAAAAGATACTAACATTCACAAGTACACTGTTAAAGCCACTTGTGACAACAGTCTGCTCATCAGAGAGAAGTTTGATATAAGAAATGTTTTTGGATAAAGGAACTGTAAGGGAAGGGACAGTATTATCTTCACGAAGGTCAAAACAAAGAAGATCACCACTATGAAGACCACAATATAACATGTTTCCCATGCTATTAAAATCTAAAGAATATGGCTGGCCTTTCGGAAGATCAATTTTCTTAGAGAAACTTTCATAATCATGTAAATAGAAACATCTATCTGCACCAATAGCGAATCGCTGTCTGAAATTGTTCCATGCACAACTCCAGAGAATTTCTTGATGCTCAAATCGTCTTACAATGTCATCTTGTTGGTCACCCCATTCATTTACACCAATTGGTGCTAAATGAGCAATGTTTTTATGTCGTGAATATGAATTGGCAACATATAAAACATAATCTCTGTCCCCACAGGACAAGCCACAAATATCAAATATTTTGTAACTGGGTAAAGTCACAATGTCAGCACAATATATATCTGCTATACTCGTTTGTAACTTATTATTTTTGGAATCTAATTTGGCATACTGAAAGGATATGGATTTTAGAAGAGTAGCCGAGTACTCATGATATGTCCATGCTCCAATCAGATCTTTTTTAAATCCTTTGACATAATAACAATTAACATAATCTGAAAAATCCACTCTACTGCTGCTTACTAACTTTAGCTGCCTTAGTTTCATACTTAAAACCTGAATATCAAAATCACTAAGTGAAGCCATTCCATTATCTCGATAAACAAGACATCCTGGAACAGAAAAATTTACATTTTGTGTTGCTTTACCACAATGGATATTCATTTTTAAATTTTTTTCCTGAACGAGCCATATCACTACGCTTTTTATGGAAAGGAGAACCGAACACATAACAACATTCACCACTTTCTAAAGAGCTATTAATATTCGTCGGCCGACCCTGCATTCGTAAAAATTCTTCTGTAATTTCATCATATACATCCATTTCTTTTAGAAGAAATCGCTTATTTCTAAGCTAAGAAAAAAATTAAGAAAAGTAACAGATTGACATGAGTTCTGAACAGGAAAACATAAACCAGAAAATAGAACCATGTTTAAGATTCATCCACTTTTACACGAATTTTTTTTAATATTCTGACTGCATATTTTAATAAAAGAAATATATGAATCTACTGTCAAATTACAGCAATAACTTCTAAAAATTTGCGGACATCTCTTAACTATTTCGTTCAGTTCAGTTGAATGTTTTTAACACAGGGAATTTTAAGATGCCGTACGCAGTAAGGGGAATTTTGAAAAATTTGATAAAATTCAGAATACGTAGGTCTATACTAATATTCTTTAAGGTTTTAGTCATGTTCTTTGGATATATCATATGTTTGAATATATCATAGATGGCTCTTTACTTGTGGGGTGGAAGACTTTTCAAAACGCCCCAAGAGTGAGAGAGAATTAAGTGAGTTTTATTCAAATGTGGGGTGAGTGAGTAAATAAATATTAACGTCGCACTGTTCAGCTACACGAGGGCTTTTGGTGACGGACCTCATAATTTCAAATCATGGTCAAGTGACGAGGATGACATATGAGCTGGCACCTCTTTCTCCTAACTACCACACACACACCAACGGGCTGAAGTTTAAGTTCTCAACAGATTTAACGTACATCGCTTTTCAGCACGGCAAGTGGTACTGGGCTCGAACTCATGACAAGCCATCCAATACTTTGACCTCTAGGCTACCGCGGCCACATTCAAGTGTTGGGAGTTGTCAATCAGATCTTCAAACTCTTCACTACGTTATAAATAATGACTTAAATTAACATGCGTTCAAAATTGGTTTTGCACGGCTTTTATTCTTCCATTGTATCATAAAAAAATTGGTACGAAACACAAGTGAGGAGTATATGTACCAGGGCCGTAGCTACCACTGAATCAATGATACGAGGCTCCCAAGCTACAGGGGTCTCAATATGTGTAAGGGCTAACAGGGCTCTCCTGTCTGAAAAAGGGTCCCAAAGGAATGTTGTTGAAGGGCCCATTCAAAACTAGCTACGCCAATGGTATATACGTACGCGCAGTGGCGCACACAAAGAAGAGGTCGGATCCCCCCCCCAAAGCCGTGGATTTTTTAATTTTTTTTTTTTTGTATTGATTATAATTCTAAGTATATAATACGTAAAATTTAATTAAGTATTTGTTATTAATGCTTAATTTTATTAATTAATGCTAAGTATTTATTCAATAATTAGTTTTTTACTGTGTTTTGTTCCCGAAAATCGATAAAATCAAAAGGAGCAAAATATAAGAATGGTGAACTTTCGACCCCGGACCCCGCCTTGAAAATTTCTGCGTACGTGGCAATTTAAAGATAGGTTAACATATATTCTTCTAATAACTGGACGGGGTTCCCCGAAAATATCACTATAGATTAAAGGTACGGTGGATCAAACTTAAAATTTGAAGAAGACCACTGCTACAGGATAATGGAGATTCAGATTTCTAAGAATTAATGTGAGTATTTGAAATTTTTTTAGCTGTATTTTCTTCTTCTAAAATTTTATTTCATCCCAGTAACACATGCATTTTAAAGGGAACACTACATTCTTATACCGAAATTTTAAAAATTTAATATATTACTGCTACAACTCTTATTCGTTCTGTTCTACCTTGCCATTTTCTTGCATACTGTTTTGCCTCAAGTTGTACTTATAATAAAACTGTATATTAATAATGTGATAATATACACACCACACGCATATACACACTATAACAGAGGTTCCCAAACTTTTTTACCACATAAGACCCTTGACAGGTTTTCAAGAGTTTGGGGTAGACACCCTACTTACCTAATATTAAATTTTTGCAAATTCATCAACTTAAATGTGTTTTTGATAGTAGGTATAGAGCTAATTACTTTAAAAGATTACAATTTTTAACTGTAGAGAAGTATAGAGTGTTTAAAACTTAAGAAAAAACACATGTTAATTAATTATATTAAAATTTAATTAATGCATAAAATAACTGTTACATAAAATAACTGAGCAACAAACAAATGTTTTTAATGGGAGGAATGATTCTGGGGATGCAATAACAAATTTTCAACGTTTGGCATCAATCATCAGGTTTTAACCCTAAATATCTCCACGGTTAATAATGCCCAGTATTTTCCCACCTTGCTTTTTTTGTTTGTTTTGAGATTGCCAAACTTACTGAAACTCCCTCTCACTAGGAAAACTAATTGAAAACTTTCTCAAGATATTCCCTAATATGGAATAAATAACAGATATATCTTTTTAAAGCCAAAATTGCTGACATCGTTTCTATGAACGTCCCTTTAAGATCTTTGTTAGTGCATATTCCTAGTGCTTAATTCTTTTAATCTGATTTTTTTTTCAAAGTGACCATATGAATTCATTGCCTACTGTGGTATTACGATGGTCAAAACATTCTCAAACCTAATTTCAAAATTTAAAAAAGGGCATTTTTAAATGTTTGTCACGTCTAAAATTATACTCCTTTAGCTTAATTCTGTCATGAAAGGTGGTCGCTGTTCAGTTCAGTTCAGGTTTTGTGGGATATAGAGCAACAAAGGCTATTATCCACTGAAAAAACCAAAGGATTTATAAATTAATAGATATAAAAATATTTCATTTTCTGGATAAAAAATATGAATGATAATCTATCTTCTTTGAAAGTAATGTTATAATGTGGATCAATTTTGAGAAAATGCTTTAGTTGATTTCGAGGATGAATATATCTATTGCAGTTTAACAATATGTGGTACAAATCGCTTTTAAGCAATTACAAAAACTACAGTTTGCGTTGTCTGATAAATTAAATTTTCGTAGAAGTCCAGGAGTGATGATCATTTTGCTGAAGATTCGAGTACATAGGATTTCTTCTCTTCTATTACTTGTCCACTTAGAGATCGAGACTATGTTTGGAATATTGCCCAAATTTTCCAAATATTTGCTTGAACAGAAGTTAAAATTTACTTTTTTAAAACTCTTTTGGTATATTTTTTTACTGATGTATTCTGAGGCAATCCAGTCGATATAAACATTAGACTCTGTGAAGATATTTTGCGAGATTATCCGCCTGTTCATTCCACAATATATTTGAGTGTCCCGGAGTCAAAAGTAGAATTAACTGATAATTATAATACGATAGTATGTAAGAAAATTTTTGCTTCAGCTAATTTATGGATGACACTATGAGATTTGATCGAATAATTTTTGAAGAGCAGAGAACAGAGAGACTATCAGATAATATTAGCAGATTCTTGTTTGTAAATGATAGCATCTAAGCTTGGCAGATAGCCAGAGCTTCAGTTGTGAAATAAATTATTGGGATTGATTCTGTAGGTAAAAGAGGAATTTTTTCCGTAATATCTGAAATTGATGTAATTTGTTCAGTTTTGGATGTATCAGTAGCTATATTATATGGAAGTCTTGGAAATCGCGATCTATTGTTTCATCAAACAAGCCCCTTATAATCTGTATTGGTAAATTTTTATCCTGAAATTTGAATTTATCGACATTTATTTTGCATGGGAGAATTGAAAAAGATATTATTCTGGGAATTGGGATCATGTGATCACTATACTCCGTTTCACCTTAAGTTGGCAGCGCTGAGAAGGGTACGCGAACCAAATCACAGCCACTACAGGGTTACTCTAGGAGAAGAGTGTGACTATAACAAATATAAAATTCTCCATATTTGGCGAGAAAAAAATTACTCTTGAAAAATTTGTTCATTAAAATTGTATGCTTTTTTTTTTTTTTTTTGATAATAGTATAAGCCCTTTCTTTAATCGAAATATTTAAGAGTTTGTTTCAATACGTTTAAAAATATTGATTAATTAACAGCAAAAACTTTTCTCGAATAAAATATCAATAATAGTTCCCAGCACATGTTGATTGCATTTTTTTAAATGAAAAATACGGTTAAATTGTAATTCACATGTTATCATTACATTGATTTTTTTAAGTGACTTATGCTATTTTCAAAATAAACGGCTCATATATCTTTAGTTTCATAATTTCATTTATTACATCTGTTTATAAAATAAACATTTATCTTGTTTATAAATAATTAATACATCCTGTTTTCCATTATTACTGTTTTAAAATCGGTTTGTAATTATTATTCATATTACATGTAAATGCCGTTTAGCATGTACGTTAGTTTAAGATATACAGAAGTACATAATAGAATTTAAGGGATTAATTTCAATAATTTATCAATATTAAAACTTATAATCTTTTATAAAATTTATAGTTTATCTGGAAAAAATATCTCGATGCATACTTCAAAAAGTATGTTACTAACATTATATGCAAAGTTTGCCTATATATTCAGCTCAATAAGTATAACTTTTAAAGAAAAAAAAAGATTTATTATAATAATTTAATACAAAAATTATATATTTTGATATATAGAACTGTTTTTGTTGTAAAAAATGTTTAAAGTTTCAAAAACAACAAAATTAAGATACGCACGAGATGTAAAAATATTATCTAAGAATGACTAAATCACATAAAAGCGAATGGCGTTTATTTGGCGCGAATATTTCAGAAGAATGTAATCTTGAAAACCAGTTTTCAGCCAAATATATTATTTGTTGTCAGCCAAAGTCATGTAGTTGTTTCTACTACTGTATTCGTTCACAGGGGATTAAAGAATAAATGCTTTTAAGATGTGATTAACTTAAAACCTTATCTTTAAACCTACAATTTATATAATACATGATACTTTTAATAATTTCTGTGCATTTGCATTGATTTAAATTCCAGAACATGTTGGAACTACTTTTTTAAGCGGATTGTTACATTCCCTACCTTTCCCAACGCTGCCAACTTGAGGTGAAACAGAGTATAATAGCATTCAAAGGATTTAGTATATTTATAATATTATTTTTATCTTCCACAATATTTAAATTTAGAGACTCGGGGTTATTGCTAAATAATGGAGAAAAAGTTTGATTAGAAATTTGAGGAAGGAAATATTTATTTGCCAGTCTTCGAATTATGTCTGATAAAATTTCCTGTCCAGCCAATTTTAAAAGTACAATGTTTGGAGTCCGTTGTGGAAGTCCTAATGCAATTCGGAGGGCTTTGGTTTGGATGACATTAAACGGTTTCCGCTGGTTGTCAGACCATTTATTTATTATATGGCTGAAGTAGTAGAAAACACTGCATATACTATTATTTACTATTTTGATCAGATCTGCAGCTCTTGGTCCGCATGATGCTTACATGAGCCATAGCCTTAAGGCTATTAATTTTTTTCAATGCTTTGCTATTTAATTGATTTCTTAATGAAACATTCTGGCTCCTTTTGGAAAAGTGAACTCCTAAATATTTGATAGAGGGTTGCTAAGGTAGTGAATGCCCTTCCAATAAAATATTAGGAAACGTATTAATTCTTTTATTGGATAACTCAGCTATTGTACTTTTATCTGGACTAAGAGATAGCTTCCAATATTCGCACCATTGAGAAATTCTTTCCAGCGTATTTTGCAATTTTTTGTGAATGTAATCTAGAGAATGATGTGAGCAGTAAATGAAAACATCATCAGCATATATGAAACATTCGGTGTCATGTTCCAAGGTTTAAAAAAAATCATGCATGTATATAATATATAAAAGGGGAGAGAGGACACTACCCTGAGGAAGACCTTGAGAAGATATCCTTTTGGAACTTCCGAGAATATTTCATCGAAATTTCAAAAAGATTCCTCCCCTTTGAGGAACAAAGAAAAAATTAATTGCATTAAAGTACTGGTAGAGAAACATATTTACAGAAAATGAGAACATATGTACAGAGATTTTTTTTTTAAATCCGATTTCAGTATTAAGTTTTCCACTTTTACCAGAACCGCCTGGAACTGGACCCATGGGAATATTTAATGTGTCAGAAGCTCTTTTCTTTCTTCCAGGGGGAGAACAACGAGTCGTCGAATCTATTATGCTACATATGTGAGAAAGTACAGTTTCCATCGATTTTTGTAACATTTTGATCAGGAATGCCGTTTGTTTTTCTAATACTGCTTGGAAAGCAGTCCTCATTTTATAAAATTTCATATCAATTATTTCCTGAATGTTAATATTTTCTTGTGTGTTTTTTTAAGAACTGTCACAAAATTTTCGGAAGTAGTTTCACGAAATCGTTGTCGCCTCACTTAGTGTTATATGCTGCCTACACTTCAATTCTAAAATTTGTTTTTCTTTTATGAACAAGGGACAAAGAGAGGAGTTTGCCGGATGATTGCCCATAACAGTTAGTGCAGGTCGCATTTACTGTGCACGTTCCTTGATAGGAAGAACCACAATTGCAACATATAGCTGGACTTTGACAAGATCGGGATGGATGCAAAAAACTGAAACAGTTAGAACATTGTGTCTAGGTCTGTCGTGGAAAAGCTGGGTACATGATTGATAAACCAAGTTTCACATTTTCTGCTTAAAAACCGGTCCAAGAATGAGTGATAGAACAGGAGATACTTCAGGACTTTTCCCTGATTTTATAAATCTGCGTATTTCTACAATTTCAAAATTATTACTGCTTTGTAATTCCGCAGTCAATTCTTCCAAGGATACGTTAGTTGGAATTTCATATAATAAGAAGCGAGATGTAATACCCTCCCATATGACACATGTATTAACCGAAACGTTCAATATTTGCTCTAGATATAAGATTTGTACTGCACAAACTGGATCCGAAGTAGCAAATCGTAGTTTTCCATTTATAGTAAATGACATATTAGAAATTTGATCGAATCTGGGAATTTTGCCTTTTATCTCCGTGTATAGTAGTTGTGGGTCAGTTTTGGGGATGGCTTTTGTTTATTTTCTAGAAATATATTTATTTCTGTTATTTTCCTTTGCCCGGCTTGTAATAAGAGTTCCTTTTCATAAGTAGGAGAGCGAAAATATTTCATATTCCCATTCCCGGTATCCATCTTATTTGCCATCTGTTTAGTTAAGTGCCTTTTGACATTGGACACCTCAATCCCTGCCAGACTCACCTTGAGTCTAGTTGTTAAAGTAAAAGAAAAAACCAAAAAATTCTGCTTACAAAAGTCCTTTGTAAGAATATGAAATTAAAGATAAGAAATAATTAAATAAATAAATTTACTGCTTTCTGAGCAAGTAAACAGAGTTGAACACTCGAACCGAAAATAAACTTTGAAAATACGATATCAGCTTGCCACATAAGCAACCGCCCACCACTCTCAACGGATCATTCGTGGTCGCTGTTTTAATGAGATTGATGCTGTTGCTTTGTAACTGCAAATTAACCTCATTAAATTTAGTATATAAATCTGATAAATAAGTGTAGTTTCCACTGGATTTAATTTCTTTTTGATATTAGTCACGATCTGGTTTAATGACAGCCACTATCGTAGACCCCATTTACACCTCATGGACCCCCAAATTATTTTTTCGTTGCCGTGTACCCCTTGCAGGTCATCATAGACCCCTGGGGGTCTATATAGACCACTTTGGGTGAGTGAGTGAGTGAGTTTGGTGTTTTATGGCGCAAGAGCCAGTTTCGGCTATACTGCGCCAAACATTCATAGGTATGTAGTCTGGCCGGGAAAAGAAGAAATGGAGAAATTGGATGACAAGATGGAGGGTCGAAAATAGAGAAGGATCACTGGGGTACCCCGGGGTCGTGACACCCGTGTTTACCAAAGATAGTAAACCCCTTGGGAAAAGGAAAAGATCACTAGAGTACCTCGGGATTGTGACACCCGTACCCACCTAAAGAAGGTGAGCCCCCTGAGGGGAAGACCACTTTGGGAATCACTGCACTATAACATAAAAACCAATGCATCAAAGAATTACCTGAATGAGGCGAAATTTCGTATGTACGTACGCTTCGATAGAATATGTTCTATAATAGCTGGCTTTTTTGTTGGCCATTGATTAACTGGAGCTCCAACAGGCATTGCAATGGAGCTTCCGAACACTAGCGTAGATAGTTCTGAGTAGGCCCCGTATCAAAACTCCTCCGGAGCCCTTTCTTGAAAAAGAACGCCCTGTTAGTATAATTATATTTACACATGTTGGGATCCCTGTATCTTGGAGGCGGTAGTAACGCCCCTGCTTCCAAATGGTATGTTAAGCACAGAAAATTCTATGGCTGAGGTATGATTTCCATGTGGTCGCGGTAGCCAAAAGGTTATGATCATGAACTCAAGACTGGCGTGTTATGAGTTCGAGTCAGAGTGCGATTGAAGACCCGCTGTGAGAAGGGCTGATGCATGTTAAATCTGTCAAGGCTGAAAGTCTTTCCATCGGTATAGTGTAGTAGTTTGGAGAGGGGTTGCCAGCTCAAGTGTCTCTCTTGTCACTTAACCTAGGTCCAAATTACGAAGTCCATCACTATTAGCCCTCGTGTTGATCTATAGTGCAATGTTAATAAACACTCGTTCCATGCGAATATGATTTCATCTTCTGTTCTAACACCTCGCAGACGGATTATGATGAAGTAAAAAATTAGACGTCATTATTTTAGAGATTTTCCTATATTCCAAAGCGTACCATTGGGAGGACTTTGAACCTCGATAGATTTAACTTAAATTTTACTTTGGGAAAAGCGCTCTAAGCCAATGGTCTTCAAACTATGTTCCACAGAATTCCAGGGTTCCACAAGTCACAAAAAAATCGAAAAGAAAATTATAAACATGTATGCAAAATGGATACTTGTTCTCCATAAGTTTGTGTAACCACAAGTATCTAAAGCTCAAAAAATTGAAATTTTTAATAATACATAATAACCTTATTTTGTAGTACTTTAACTTTTATTATAATATAATTCAAGAATATCAAAATGTTTGTTCTTTATATGTAGATTATAGACATTCTATTGCAGGGGTGGCCAGCCCACGGCACGGCTGAGTTGTGAGAGTTGCACGCGAAAACGTATGGAAAAATTAAAAAAGGTAATAATAAATACTAATTTTTTTTTTACTGTTTTATTGAAAGATGGTTGTCTACGACAAGAGAAAAAAAAATGAAAATTTATTTTAAATACACTTAATTAAATTACAATAGAATCTTATAATGTAGACAACACTCTTTCATTGTTGTGTGCGTTGATTTTCCAAAGGAATTGCATTCGTGAGATTCTGGAATTTGAGGAAGCGTGTTTTATAATGTCTGGGGAAAAAAACTAACAAAAAACAAACAAACAATTAACTGCCCAGTGAGTGCTTGCTTCTCAAGAACGAAGATATGCTATGAGATTTAGCTTTTCTTGCTGATATATCTTCTTTTGTGAACACACTCTTGTTTTCTTGTCTCAATATTAGAGAAAAAAGAGAAAATGATGCACACCAAAAACAACCCGATTTTGTTAGCATCTTCGAGAACTAATCCTAATACAGTTGACCCAGCTTAAAATCTACAAATTGAAAAATCACATTAAAAAAGTACTGACAGCTTAATAATTAATTAGAATTAAATTCTTCTTATTACTCATTTTCATTTCATATCTAGCCTAACGTTAAAACTGAGAAAAAAAAAAAAAAAAAACTTTGTACTTTTGTCTAATTTATTACATTTTTAAATTTCCACTACTTATATATATATATATAGATTTACATAAAATATGTGCTATTTCCGTAATACGCCTATAAGTAGCATTTTTTTCTTTTCATTTGTTTGTTGGAAAAGTTTGAAGTGGCACGCATAGTTTTTTTTTTATTAGATAGCGGCACTCTTCCCAAAAAGGTTGGCCACCTCTGATCTATTGTTTACTATATCGGGATCCAGAAAATAGTTTTATACTCGTTAGTATAATGTTACGTAAAACTATTTGGTTCTAACGGAAAATACCCCTTTTTTATTTGTTTATTTAAGTTTGTATGTTCATATTTTTATGATCTAATTCTATATTTTAAAATAAAAACTCTTTTACAATAATTTTTTGTATATTTTAACTCTAAAATGTAGATTTGAGTTATGTAATAAAATAATATGCAATTTTGAATCTGCTTTGATAAAAATAACTATATATATTATATGCAGCGAGAAGATTAAAATCTCATGAGTCACAAAGTTTGAAGACCACTGCTCCAAACAAAACTGAAATTTTTTCTACAAGCGGTTGCAGTTTACAAAAATAATTGATAGAAAATTTGTATTTATGAAAATAATTGCTCATCGTCACTCTTTCCTGAAAGAGATTATTTTAAACATTTTTTTTAAGCTCTCTATTTTTTTAAAATAAAATTTTGAATTTTGAATTAAAATTTTTATTTAAATATCATGTTGACATAGTTACGAGACACCTGTCCGTAACCCTGCGGTAGCGCATTACCTGAATGACAGATGGCGGCTTTTTGTAACTGTTGATTGGAAGTTGTCACTATTTTAATTTTAGGTAACATGGTTAACAGAATTATAAATAATGGGTTCTGTTAAAATGATTGCAGTGTGTGATGTTGTGGAACACAATTTCTTTGTGTCGGATACAGAAAAAAATATTAATAAATTTAAGAGTAAGTTATTTAAATTAAAATTAGTTTTTATGATTGAATAAATCAACCGGATGTATTTTCTAACTTGGAATGACAATAAATAATTTTTCGTTTATTTTTATTTAGTGTTTTATATGAAAAATATAAAAATGGGATACGATTTATTAAAATTGTATATTGGGATTTGATGAATGTTTTTAAAGTAAATTATATTCTATTTTAGGAAATTTGAACTGTTGTGGTTTCTTTAATACATTTTGTAATATGATGACTTTTATAAAAAATTACGAAAATATCTGAATTTATATTATACTTTGCATTATACTATCGATAAAAAGTGTCGTCTGTTTTAGTTGTTTTTAAATTATATAATTTTTCATGTGAACAGTCCTATACAGAATATTTTGTCATGTAACTGTAATTTATAATTCCTAGTCTTGTGTTTGTAATCTATGTAAAACTAGAGACACATGTGGTAAGTTATACTCAGTATCCTAATGTCTGAATATCTGTTTAATTCTCTTCTGTTATTCATTGCAGTAGTTATATAATCATTGAAAAAATTATCATGTACAAAAATATTTTTAAGAAATCTCTAATAATCTCTTCTCTAATTTTGATGAAGAAATGAAAACTTTTTCTTTTACTATAATTGTTTTAAATGTACCATTTTTTTTTTATAAATAACCATACCAATTTCCTTAGAAACAAAACTATGTGAATGTTTTTTTTTTATCCACGTTTCTCTGCCAATAATCAATATCGTCATTAAGTTTTGTCAAGATGGCAAACATGCAAAACTCCTTGTCAAACTTTTTTATTTTAATCAATACAGTTTATTGTATTATCAATAATATATTCCATGAAGTCCAGTAGCTGAGTGGAAGCGTATCACTTTTCCACACCACAGGTCTGTGATTCAAAGCCCGGGCTGGGCAAGGTCGACTCAGCCTTTCATCCCTTCAGTGGGTTGATAAATGAGTAATAGCTTGCTTGGGAGCTTGACACTAGGAGTTTTGCATTAGACTGACCACCTGACTGGAACACTCTGCTCATGCACCTCAGTGCCCAAGGTCATGAAAACTGAGATGGGCACAGTAGGCCTTGGCCCTCATCAGCTGTTGCACCACTAATTTAGTTTAATGTACTCCATATTTTTTTTTAATGACTAACTGGTATACCCATTCTTCGCACAGGTAAATTGAAAAATTTAACAATACAGATTGAAAGATAAAGAAATTTTTAATGAGTTAATTTTATGTGAATTGCAAATTAAACAAAAAAAAGCTTTTTGCATATCTCAGCTGAACAAAAAAACCCATATTTGTTAAATTTTAAGTCTGTAGATCTAATAGCTCATAAAAGGGATTTTTATTTATTTATAAGTCCCTGTAACTCTCTTGTCAGTTGATTTTTGAAAACACCTTCTAAACTGATCTCTGCTCAGCAAAAGTAACACATTGTTGACAAATTTTGTGTAATGAACGCTTAAAATTGTGTAAATAATTTATATCTGGAAGTGTAATACATTAATATTACTTTCTGTTGTATTTCATCCCTTCAGTGGGTCAATAAATGAGTACCAAGCTAGCTTGGGAACTGAACTCTGAGGATTTCACCTCAAACTGACCACTTGACTGAAACATCTGCCCATGCACCCCAGCGCCTAAGGTCACGGAAAACTGAGATAGGCACAGTAGGCCTTAGCTCACATTGAGTTCAGTTAAATGTTACTAAAAATAATAAAAATTAGCTTATTGAATGTAGCTAAAAATAATAACTGTGTACCTTGAATTCATTTTATCTTATGGTGCCTACCTATATTTAACATTGATATAAATACAATATTCTTTTCATCATTGACATTTGGTTACTCATCCGCAATACATACCCTAAAATCTGGCATGTAATCCACACCTATACTTTCAAGCTACAATTTTTAATTTTTAGGTATATTCGCTGTATAACATACACCCCCTTTTTATGAAGAAACCTGAACTGTATGTGCACATTGCTCATATGTTTTGAAGTAATTTATTCGAGATATTATTCCAAACTTAAGAAAAAAAAAATAATATACACCTAGAACAACAATCCTTTAAGTTCATAAATAATGTCATTTCTTTTAAATAAACAGTATTTCGATATATGTAGAAGTCTAATTTTTTTCCTATGCTTATCTTTTTCTTATTTTTAAAGCTCTCATTTTTATACCGATGTATAACGTGCACTAATGTTTAATTTCTATCTTATTTTTTGTGTTAAAGGTGCATGTTACATGTTGGATTTTATGGTACTAGATTTTTATCATTCTCAAAAATATAATCTCACTTTTAGAAAATTTAGCAATTTTTAAAATCATTTTTGCCTGTATAATCTCGTCTAAGGACTTAGTATATTTTAATTATTTTGACATTTTGGGAGGTAAAGTGTAATACTAACAAAATAGGCTTTTCTCTTTTATTACTTTTTTTAATACTCAATGGGTTTTTAGGTATTTTATTAAAACTTCAACTTTTAGTTGTTTAATTGTTTGTATATATATATTTAAACTTACTACTTCATAGACAATATTTGTTTAAGTCTACAATTATAAAGTGGCAAAAACTGATACAACTTGTCAAATACATATGTATATCATGTTTCCTAATCCGATAATATTATAAGACAAATTTTTTTCCAAGTTAGATTTCTTAGTCTTGCAATTATTAATTAATAGTTGATTACAAATTATTTACTCTGAAAACTTAAATTAGTTCAATTTTGTTATAAAATTTTATTTTAATTACTTTTTTTGAAATAATTACTATTAATATAAATATGTATATACATATGACAGAATCACAATATTAAGTGGCAAAATAGAAAGCAATTTTCCATTTTCCTTTCTGTATATGGTGTTGGCCTATTATTTTTGTTTGTTACTATTTATTCATTAATTAAATAGAATTAAGGAATTCATATTTGAAAAAAAAACTGTATTAACATCAAGTGTCATCCACTACAAGTTTTAAAAAAATATATTTGAACTTGAGTGGATGAATAAAAAACATTTTATTAATGTTTGAAAATTTGAACAAGATATATGTATAAATAAACAAATATATATAGGGAGAGTGTAAACTAATAGTAGGAATTGAAAAATGCACCAACTAGGACTTACTCATGAAGACATGGGAAGGTACTTCTAAAGTTTGAGGAAAAAATAGTGTGATGCATTCTTCTTTCCAAGCACTACAGCTAGCTACCGGCCATAGCTGTCTCAGTCCGCTTACAACCATCTTGATCTATTTGATGCTATATTCTTTCATCAGTTAACTCCCAAGTCCTCCAATCACTTAGTAATGCATTACTTACATTAAATTTTAATTTGTTGATGGAGATTCAAATGTATGTATATTGTTCAAAAGAAGTAAATTGGATCAATTATGCATACACACGTGTGTAAATGTATTATATGGAAGTACAATTTATAATTGTTTTTGTTTAAAAGGAGAGTGGGAAAATATCATTATAGTACAGAAGGCCAAAGTGGAATAGATTTTCTCACATGATTCAATTTCTGTTAGAATTTCAGTTCATTAAAATGACTTGATTTATCATTTTATTGAGAAAAAAGTAAATTTTTCAGTTAAGTTGGACAAGGAATTAAATTAATATCTATGTAAATAAATTATTTACAATTTTAATATTTTTGGTTGTAGTTTTTTTTGTGAACAATATGTATACACACACATACATAAAGTGTATAATAGTAAGAAAAAACACAATTGTGATGTTGTACAAATAAATTTTACTATTAAAACTTTATAATTTATTGTCCATTTGTATGAACATATATAAAAATAGCATTATAAATATTATTTTCTTTAAGCATAATCAAAATGTTATAAAACAACAACAACCTACAACTGTTATTTAAATGTTGTTTTTATGTGTGTGAGGCATTTTTAAAATTTTATTTAAAACTATAATTTGCTTCAAAGGGTCATTTTACATCTGACAACTTTTGAAATGTGCTTAATTCATTTTTCTAACTTAGTTAAAAACGCTGTTGGGAAATTTTTTTTCCCCCAAAATCCTAAATATAAAATAATTTTTGGCACTTACATAATATCTCAACAGTATTGGGACATTATATAAAAGGAGGCACTTGGTTGCCAATTCAATGTGTGTGGCTCGTGTGAAATCCGGGTTATTAACATGGCAAGTTATCTTGAACATTGGCATTGCTAGTATAGTATGCAAGTATCAATAATTCATATTGCTTGGGAGTTTTTAGGAGGGGGATCATACTATCTTGGGAAAGGAATAATATTGTATAAGGGTTATATAAATTAACAGAAAAAAAAACTTTTTAAATTTTGAAAAAAATTTTTAAATATTCTTTTATAATATAATATTCCTTTTTATAACTGATTAGTTCACATGAGATTATGATTTAAACTAATTAAACCAAACTCAATGGTGCACTAGCCCATGATGACCATAGCCTACTGTTCCCATCTCAGTATTCGTGACCTTGGGCACTGAGGTGCTAGAGCAGTTGTCCTGATCAGGAGGTCAGTCTGAAGTGAAACTCCCAGTGTTTAGTCCCCAAGCAAGCTTGATACTCATTTATCGACCCACTGAAAGGTTGAGTCGACCTTGCCCAGCTTAAGGATAGAACCCCAGACCTGTGGTCTGGAAACATGATATGCTACCACTTGGCTTCCTTATGCTTTAATGGAAAAGATAAAAAATGGCTTATTTTGGCTGTCTTATGAAATATTTTGTGAGTATCATTTGAACTAATACCATCGAATATAACTCGAAAATTTTAATTTTATATTCAACGAAACACAAAGTTCTCTATCGCTTCAGATACAAAAGATGTGCGTTATATTTGTACACATATGTTTTGAAGCAGAAACCTTATTTTACAGATATAACTGTTGCCCATCTGGTATAGTAGTTAGCAACGCTGACTGCTGTGCTGTTGGGTCTGGGTTCGAATCCCGGAGAAGACATGGTTGTTTGTAAATGTATAGTACTTTCACGGCATGGGGGTACTTCAAATAGCCGTCGAGCTGCAAGTTCTCTCATGAGGTTGGTGGAAGGGGAAGAGAGGTGGGTGGCCCCTGACCACCCTCAGGGTTTTCTCCCTCAAAATTGGGGTGAAACCAAGCTAAATTGTTCTGTCACCTGTATGGTGCTCAAAGCTACGGCTAACGACAGACGTTCACTTAGGCCTTTGCCATGATGAATTTCGTGGGCATAGATCTGGCCTTTGCCGATCAGGTGGCATTAGTAACAACAACATAGATATAATCTTCATACATGATAAAAAGAACATTAAAAGAGAGCTTTGATGTTATATGATTAATTGCAGTAATTAAAACATTCAACTTAAAATATCTTGAGAAATTAGAAGTATCTACTTTACCCAAACATTTAAATTTTAAAAATGTTTTTCTTTACTTTCATGTAAATATTATGATTGTAATTTTAGAAGCAGATTATTTAATTCATAGTTATATAATTTTAAATAAAATTCAAAAATAACACTACTAGAAAAAAAATTGCGTTTACTGTATGTACAATAGAAGTATATTTTCAGACGGAATCATGTTTGATTTTAATAATAAGCATTTTTTTTTATTTATAACAATTCTTTTAGTTAAAAACCATTTAAAGTTATTTGATAATTTTATTTAATCCACATGTAAAGACTTCATTCTTGTGATTTCATGTTTTTCAATCATACTATTGAAAGTAAAAAGCCTTAACTAATACTGTTTCTTGATTAACATATTGTCTTTTATGTTGAGGAATGTTAAAAAATAAAGAATATGAATAAATTTTTATTTCATTTTTAATATGAGATCTATTTTTCACTGTCACCCAGAAATTTCTTTTACTCACCTGCTCTTGCGATTATACTACAATGTCAAACGTGTTTACTGATATTCTTCTGAGGTAATGGTGACTTTTGTTGTTTATTCAGCTGTACCTGGAAAATCTGAACTATGTTTTCTAGTCAACTTGAATAAGCTCAGTTGTAGACCCAGTTTTTCTTTGAGAATATAGATCATATAGCATTGGGTTTGACATTTTGTTATCAGAATCATCAGTTCTTTTTTGTCTATTGATATTGAATTATGTGATGTGAATTTAAGGGTAAATATAATTTTTTTTTGTGAGAATTATCAAAAGTATACATATGAATTATGTATATTTCTATTCATTATGAAAGCTATAAGTTAGTTATACATTCTTCAATATTAATTATTATTGAATATTTTGGAAAATTTTGTCTTATTTAATTGAAGTTATAAACTGTAAGTAATAGTATTATTATTTAAGATTTGTTTTTATCAGCAATGTGAGAGAGAATTTTCTATTATTTGAACAAGAAGGCATTATTTTACAGAAATATATTTATAAATAAGGCAAAAAAACCCTAACAAGAGGTAATTGAATTTTCTACTCTTAATTAGGATCAATCTACATTATAATTTTATAAACTTTAACTGTCAAAAATTATTCATTAACCAGATTTATTTGCCATTGTTAAATATTTAAGTCTTTTTTTTCTGAAGTATGCGATTCTAAGTTGTCATAAAAAAAAAAAAAGGAATGTTTGCATTAAAAAATTATATTACTGAGTAAACATTTTAAATAGATAATTTTAATGTTACGTGTTTGAAAAGAAAATCTTTTTTATTTATTGTGTTTGTTGAAATTTAATCATATCATGTAGATTTAAAGATAAATATGAATGAAATTTTAAATACAGTTTGAACTATCAGAGTTATATATTTTAATTTATATATATGTATTCTTGTTAATGTAATAAAAAATAGAATTTATTTGGGGTAAAGTATCTTTAACAACATTGATTTTGAAAGCAAATAATTTCAGGTACAGTATTTTTTGCCTTATATTTATTTGTAATCATGTAATATATTTTATACATATTTTTTATTAATATTTATAAGTGAAGTTTTTATATAATTGCTGTAATTTTATATATTGCTTTCCTAGCTATAATATGAGCTCATTCTTTGCATTGTGTCATTTTTCCTTTTTTAATGTTTGGCTTCCCCAGTAATCCTTTGAAGCCATATGACAGTTTCCAGACAGAATTCAGTCATGTTTATTTATTTATTTTTGTTTTGTATCATGTGTTTTTGTGAGAATGTTAATGCCTTGTTTTCTGTTAGTTATGCTTTTGATATATATTATTTAAAAGGAATATGATGCCAAACTTGTGTCTATTGTGTTATGTTGTTTGAAGAAGAACTTTTCTCTGCACCTCTTGACATCATGAGCTATTGCCTGTCAAACCAAACCCCCTTAATTTAGATGTTAAAGAGCCAGCATGGAAAAGCCTAATTCAAAAACTTGATATGGTTTCTTATCATTGCAGCATGCCTGTACTAGAAAATGTGCAAGTTTCATTGCATGAAGTGCTTGAAGTTCGAGGACAACCTCTAGAAGAATGGGAATTGTGGGGTATCCTCTTTCAAACAACACAGGCAGTGCAAGATATTTTCTTGCGAGGTAAAATATAATTTGTGAATTTTTTTACTGCATTCTTTTAGCTTTATTTGCAAGAGTAATTTTCTCTATATTTTCATTTATCTGTAGAAATTATTTTTTTTGTTTTATTTTTTGTAAATTTCAAAAGTACTTTTAATATTTAGTGTGATTATATTTAGTTTCTGTTTTATATTCATTGTGAGTATTTAATGTATTCAATTTCTGAAATACAATATGAATTAAAAATTGAGTCTAGTATAAATTACATCAAGGTATATTATAAAAGAATTTAAGCCTAATTTTAAAAAAGATCGATACTTTACAGTTAGCAAAGTTCAAGTTTTAATTCCTGTATTCTTTGTGATTTATGTTTATTTTATATCAAGAGTACTTACTTATTCAATTCCTACTATTAACTCACACTCTCTATATATTTATTTATCTTGGTGGAATTTTCAATCGTTAATAAAATACATTTTAAAGTGCTCATTTGAGCTGAAATTTTATATGCATGATTATTTTGGAGGACAATACAGTAATTTAATTATAATTAATAAAAATTAATTGATTAAAACTAATTATTTAAAGAATTGCAAATACAGCCACGTTGGCATCATTTTTGGTGACTTGACCACTTTTGGCATTTGTGTGTCAAAACTTGAAAAGGTTTTTTTCTCACATTTTAAAGCATTCAGTTGAACTGAGATTTTATATACATGATTGTTTTGGATGACAATAGGATACTTTAATGATAATTAATAAAAATTAATTACCACTTAATGTTGTGATTCTTTCCTATGTATATACATATTTATATTAATTGTAACTATTTAATAAAAAGTAGCTAAAATAAAATTTTTTCTTTGTTGATCTAAGTAGGAATTGACTTAAATTTTTTTTTATATTACTTGTTTGTTTTTTTTGAAAAATTGCATAAGTTAGAAGAATAAACACAGTTGAGTATTTTCTAATCACCATTTATATTTAATTTGGAATGTTTTTGATTCTTTATTAAAAGAAAAGAGTGGGAAAAATCTACAGAGAATATAGAGTATAGTGTAATATTTCAGTAATTCTGTGTTTTACAATTTAAAAAGAACTAAATCAGATACATATTTCATTTAAATGCTAAAAATATTGATAAATAAGTATGAATAAACCTTTAAAACAAGTTATATAATTATAATCTAAAATACTAATTATGAAAGATTAAAATATAGGGGCATGATGAAACAATTATTTGGTAGAATATATAATTGAATGTATCCAAAATATTTTATATATTTTTTATTGAAAACATTTATAATTATTTTATATTTAAAATAAAATTTTTTTCTTCAAAGTTTATAGTTTAAAGCAAGAGTTTTATTCAAAGTGTTTGCGAATATCAGAATTTTAATTAAAAAAAGTATTAATGAATGCTGAATTAAATGTCTATGGAGATCAATAACTTCAAAGACAAAATTGTTTCTGCTTTTTAAAATTTTACTGGTATAAAACATTTTCATTGATTCTCAATTCTGCTATGTGTGGGGGATATATTGCTTTTGAATTTTAACATTTACTTTTATTTCTATTCTAGGCCAGGCATGCAAAGATGGGGAACCTCAACACTTAGTGACTCCACACAATTTACTTTTTACTGCAAGAGGACGTGTGGTTTTAAATACATGTTTTCCTGAAAAAATTAAAGGAACACCATATTGGTGTGAAGAACTAAAAGAAGAAAATTTCCAATCTCAAAGTAGCATTTTAGATAAAGTGAGTCATGAACAAGAAAGAAGCAACAAAAATAAAATTAATGAAATTAACTTAATAATAATATAATGAAAAATATAAACCAAAATCATTCAAATATATTTAGTAAATATATTTATCAATATTCTGGAATTAATAAGTTTTTTTGTATTTGTTGTATAATTTTTATGTATTTTCTTTGTACATTTTATTAGAAAGATAAAAAAAAAATGTTGTTGGAATAGTTTTGTAAAATGTAATGATATATATTTTGGTTCTTTTTTCAAAATACATTCTTTACAGGTATATGTGTTTACAATTGGCCAAACTCTTTTATGTGCTGCCCATTATGAAGAAACAGAGCAAAATAAGGTTTTATTATTATATATTTTTATTCTGAACATTTTAAGTCATAAGCATTTTATTGTAATAATTGTGATTAGATCATTGATGTAATTTGCATTCTTTATTAAACTATTAATAATATAGAATAGTAAGCATTTAAATTAGAGATGAACACTATTAGAAATATTAAAAAGTTCAATTTAATTTTGGATGCATTCTAACATTAATTTTTTAACTTTGATATCTCCAGCACTTTTTTGTATTATATAAATTTTTATTATATTTTCAAATGTGTGGAATTTAATCAAACCAGCTTGTCAATCCTTAGTTGTTATTTCTTTTTTGTGTTTGGCTTATCTTATTATTCAATGATGATTTAGTTATATTTTATTCTATGCATATTTTTTAAAAATACATTTTTGGTACTTATGTATTAGCGCCATCGCAGCAACTTTTGTTGGGGTACAATCTACACTATTAAAATTCGTAGGTAAACAAACGTATACGACCGGACGAGTTCGCGTATCTTCTCAATGAACCACACCTATTGGAAGAAACTCGCTGTCAAGGTATCAAAAGATTGGGAATGATCCCAGGAATCCCCCCGCTCTTGAATATTTATATTGCGATATTCCAATTAGTTAAAAAGATATTAATTAAAAACCTTAAAACGCATAATTAATGTCATTCTTCCCCGCCAGGGGCCAAGTTCAAAATTTCGGAACTTTTTTTTTCCAGACATTTTTAAAACGCAAAATATTTTTTTTTTATGAGACTCAGATAAAAAAATAATAACAGAATCAGAAAGATCATTTACTTCGCCACGATACGGTATAATTTATTTTACAAAATAATTATATTTTCTATTTTTTACGATTCTTTAAAAAAGGAGTCAAAATCGATACGTTTTTATTAAGATGATTTCTAAACCGTTCCGCTTGAATTTTTTTTCGCGTTAATGAAGCGATATTTTTAACTAAAAAAATTCATGCTTTTCTCTTTTAGAATCAGTAATTTAAAAAAATAAATGTCAAAAACTTTTTTTATGATTTTTCAAAAAATACACAAAATTTTATTTAAATACTTAATAATTTCTTTATTTAAAAAATAATCTCACGAAAATTTTTTTCCGTGCGTAGAATGATATTATCCGTCATCTGTACAAAGATTGAAAAATTAAGCTTAAAATTATGGTTTTAAAGAAAAAATGTGTTTTTTTCGTTTTTTTCCCTTTTTGCAAGAAATATTTAAGCATTATTTTTGTTACATTTTTTGTTTAAAAATTATCATTGTTTGCAATCGATATATAAAGTTTGAAGGCATTAACTTAAAAATTAAGCCCTGAAGAAAAAAATTTAAACTTTAACAAATAACGCAATGCGAAATTGAATATCTCTTCCTTTTATTTCAAAGGTCTTTTCATTGCTTTTCCCCAAAAATAGGGCAGCGTGGTCGCTTAAAGCACTTCTTTATAAATGGTTTGGAACTGCATCATCACTTACATTTTATGATTTTTTAAAAATACTCCAAATTTTATTCGCGCATTTAAAAACTTCACCAGCAATTTTGTAATTTGAAAGATAATTTATTTTTTCATGATATGGTTTTTTTTACAAGCAATGATACTTTACATATTTTATGATTTTTTCTAAAATGAATCAATATTGATGCGTTTATATGAAAATGATTCTTAAAAAACTCAAACTTTGATCTTTTAGAGTTACTGATTTAAAAAATAAAATGCCAAAAACTTTTTTTTAGAAATTTATAAAAAATATTCAAATTTTAAATATTTAATAACTACTTATCAAATTCAAAGTTTTTATAACTTCATTTATAAAAATAATTTTGTGAAACTTTTTTTCCATGTATGGAACATTTTGCAAGTGCTCGTACCCTTAATTCAACATTTAACAGTTGTGAAATTTTGTAATTATAAAAATTTCTACTTTTTTCAACATACAACCATTTTTATAAAGGTATATTTTCGTTTCCGGGGCCTAAAAAGCTGCAAAGTGAGTGAGTGAATATTAAAGTCCCATTGTTCACTTACTCAAGAGCTCTGATAGCGAGAGGGAAAGAGGAATTCCAATGACAATATGTTGTGCATTTAAAAATTTTTTTACAACACAGGTGGGAAATAAACCTGTCTGACAAAGAAAAGAAACGAAAAAATTTTGAAACGGAATTTTAAGTTATACACTCGGTAAAAGCCCGAGCAACGCCGGGCTAAGTGGAGGAGGGGAGGGGGTGAGGGGTGGAAGTCATTTTGAAAAAGAGTATTAGAAGTGTTCATTTTGTGAAGGAAAGGGAAAATTTATAAAAGTAGAGAAAGCCCATGCAATGCCGGGCCATGCAGCTAGTAATCATTTAATAACTGTGCAATAGTACCAAAAACAACAAAAAGTTTAAGTGTTTTATTAAAAGAAACAGTCAGTGGGATATTGGCAGAAAATGGTGATTCATGAAGCACAAATTTGGCTGTGATGACATTAATGGATAAGTACCACATTTTTATATGTTTTCTTTGTTGTAGTTGTAATGAATTATTTATTTTTCTAGAAAAAACTTTCACCATTGATTAAAACAGTTTTCCAAGCAATGTGCCAGAGTGATATAGATTTACGAATGGTTCTATCAGATATTGATCAGGTACATGTAAGCTGCATGAATAATAATTATTTTCATTATCTATTTCTGTGTTAGTATATAAATGGATAAAATTTGTTAGAATTGAAAAAGCATCTTGCATTTTATTTTAAAGAATAATATTTAAAAAACAATGGACAAAATATTTGAGTAATTTGACTTTTATTGGGTTTAACAAATGTACTATGTTATTAGACAATATTTTTTTTTTCTCTTTCATTTCATGTAATTTAATTTTAAATGCATTAAAAAGATAATTTAAAAGGCCTATTTTGATTTCTGTATTAATATAAAAGAATTTATATTTAGCAGTGATCATCCTACATATTTTCTCCCTGTTTAGTTTCTAAATCCAAAGCCATTGTATTTTTGCTTAAATGTATTTAAACTATTTACTATAGAATTACCAAAGCAATTTTGGACATGCTTTAGCATTTTTTAGTATTCACATGATCTGAAGAAATGTTTAGTCACTTTGTATTGTTTTTCTTGAGGCTTCTTTTTTTCTTCTGCTTTGGGATATTTAGGGAACAAAATTTATGATTACTCTCAAACCACAAATGATCTGACAATTGCCATCACTCAAGAAGTCATCCTTAGCATTGGGAAATACATTTCCTAATGTATGGGCAAATGCCGGCTGGGTGGTGCGGTTGGTTTGTTGCTGGCCTTCTTTACTTAAGGTTGTGGATTTGACCCCAGCCCAAGTCAGTGGATTTTCATGATGCAGAAAATCAACAGCGGCCATGTGTATGATTATAGGGCTTGTAAAAGATCCCTAGAGTATCTGTTTGGCTTGGTGCTCTCAGTAAATTTAAAATCCTAGTACAGGTTTACATAATTGGAGCTCAGGTGCCTCCCTCTGGGGAGGAAACTGGGCATCAAAATTATATACGGCGATTGGTATCTGCCTATATGGTGAGGTACTCTAAAAGATACCAGCTTCCAGGGATTGTACCATGTCTGCAATGGTTAAGCACTAATCTGCAGCCCATTAGAAGTAATAGATGTTATCTCTTGTTTGTAGAGAATAAGCCTATATATATATATATATATGGGCAAATAAGTTTAGCTTTGCCTTAAAGAAAGGGTCAGATATTTTCAAAATTTTTATATAAATCTAAGTTACTTTTTATCTACATTATATTAGAAGTCACTTTAACAATCAATAACAAAAATAGTTTTAAAATTTGTTTTTTGTATCATAAATTCACCAGCCACTAATTCAGGAACCTTAAAGGTACACAATATATCAAGTTCCCTTTTTTCAATTATATAACACAATTTCCATCTTAATGTATATCAATGTTTATAAATGTTTTTCCTTCTAAACAACATTAATATTTTTAATGCCTCAATAATTGCAACTATAAAAACTAGTGTCATTAAAAGTCATAGCTTTTTTAAAGACTAGCTAATTTAAAAGTTTTCATTTTATTTTTTCACTTTTTAAAAGTTTTATTAAAATTCTGTATACTTATGGAGAATTAGTTATGTAATCAAAATTTAAATTTGAATTAGGTTTGCAGTTTACATGCTGAAAAATATATGTGTGGTCTGACATTTACAAAAGTTGTTACAAAATTACATCAAGAAGTTTTAGGAAGTTTACCAGAAGTAAGGAAAAGAAATTATCTATTCTCTCTCTCTTTATGATTTATTTAATATGTTTGACAATCTATAACCACACACAATGAATTGAAATATGTAGAAAATCATGTATTTTAAATATTATTTTTATTATGACTGAATTCAATTTATTTTTATGCATATTTAAAGAGGGAATTCCTTTATTGTAGTTTACATTTTTAAATTACAGCAGAAAAAAAAATATATATAAAAGCATAGAGCAGGGTACTGGACCTTTTTTTCTGCTGGGCCGCATACATGTATCAGCTACCTCACGCGGGTCGCATACATATGTCAACTATTTCACTCGGGCCACAAACATATGTTAGCAATTTTACGCGGGTCGCATCATGAGGATAAAGAAGGAGGGGGTTAAAGTGTGGAAAATTGATCAAAATATTTCAACTCTTGTTTTGCTTTTTTAAATTACTACTTTTTATATTTTTTATTTTTGTCACTAACACTGAATTAGAAGCATTTAAGAAACACTCCTTCACAATTTCTGCATCAGTAAACAGTTTCATATAATTATCAATAATATAACAAACTTCATAAGATGCCTTTGTTACCGCTGACAAAACACTTTGCTGCTGTTGTAAAGATTATTCAAGAAAGCCTATTTATTACCTCTTGAAAGAGATCTTGGAGGAAATGTGTCATTGAATAATTCCTGTTTATTGGTATTTTTTAAGTACAGCACTTTCGTGACAAATCAAACAATTATTGATCCATGTTTGTTTTTCACCACAAAATAGTCAACCTCTCAATCGTCTTGAAACGATATATTTTCTTCGAATATTTTTCGCTTGCAAGATATGAAAAATAGTTAAAAATTAGTTCCACCCATAAAACTGTCAATACTCAACTGTTGTCTGTTATCACTAACCATAACTGTTACAAATCAAAAAAGAATGTCAATTTGCACTCAAATGGCATCGACAACAAAAAGTAAAATTGATATATTTGATTTCTTGACACCAAATTTTTAATACATTGTTCTTAAATAAGTGAATTTTTCAGAGCAATGGGCACTGACCGGGTCACTTAAAAATGCTTGGTGGGCCACAGGTTGAGTATCGCTGGCATAGAGTATTAAGATTTATTGTTTTAATCATTATTTTTCCAACTTAACTGATTAAAAATGATTTTCCTGCTGCATTAATTAAAAATTTATAACAATTAGACGCATTTTTATAAACGATAACACATTTTTGTAAAATGTTTTTCCGTATTATCATGGTTATTAAAACAATAAATTAACTGCAATTTCCTTAAATATGGAAAATCCCTAAATTAAAATTTTTAAATTTTGGAAAACCCAAATTGTTTTTTTAAAAAAAATGAATTTTATGTTTTAAAGACCAAAATCTGGAACCCAAAGGAAAATTTAAAAGAAATTTAAATTTTTGGGCAAGGGGAAACAGAGATTTAATTTTTCTGTGAAAAAACCTAAAAAAAAAGAAAAAAATTTTCTATCAAAAAGTTTTGTTAACAAAAAAAATTAGTTAAAAAATATTTGTTTTTTAAGAAGGAAAAAATTTTAATTTCATCAGAAAAAAGCTTCTTAAATTTTGCCTAAAATTTCATTTCTGTATTATAGGAACAGTGACATCATTAAGAATTTGGTCGAATAAAATTTTGTTTGGGAATACAAAGCTCCCAAAAAGGTTTTTATGTTTAATAGAAAATGTTAAACAGGAAAATTACTACTGTAAAATAAGGGGTTTTTTTTTTTAATTTTATTTTTGAGTGGGGAGTATTTAAAGTTTTATTAGATGTATTGTATTTAAACATTTAATGCCACTAATTTTAACTTTGCTTTTTTATACGCATATGAAATTTTGTCTTTATATATATTTTTTGTTATTACTTTCATTTGTTTATTATTTTAATTTTACCTTGTTAAAAGACAAATAATTTTTTTCTCAAATACTTTTTTTTTAGAATGAGATATTAGCTCAAGTTGATCAAGACTTTATGAGAGATGATGATTTAGAAGATTTAAAAGGTATATGGAGCAATCTTTATCATAAAAAACTGAACCATTAATTTTAATTAAAACAATTGTTTTGTGCCTCACATCAAACTGAGCATTATAATGTAAGGTTATTCTTAAATTTCTAACTTGTTTTTTCCCCCTACAGATATTGAGTGTGAAGATGTAGATTACACAACTAAATATTTATCATATGGACAAAGACTTGGATACCACCCTGAATTTTCTTCAAATGCTAAATCACAAATTAAAAAAAAGCTTACACCAAAAGAACGTTGGAAAATGGCATATAAAAAAGTATTAGAAGAAATTCGTAGGACTAAAAAAACTTGCCGCAGCAAGGAAGAAGTTCTTTCAGCTTGGAGAGCCCATAAAGCTCATCAGTCAATATTTCGAGTCTATGAAGAATTGACTGAGAGAAGAAAAATGCTTGAATTGTTGCGACTAAGTATTAATATTGGCCCTGTTGCTCCTGCAGATATGGATAAAAATCCACTTCTGATTACTGGTAAGATGTGTTTTGTTATCAAGTATGTAAATTTTTTTTTATATTTATTGTGATAAAAAATTACTTACTTTGCTCATTATTTTGTTTAGATTTTGTTACCTATTTTGTACTGAAAATTTCTACATTAATTTATTTATCATAAAATCCCAAAAATAAATTCTTCTTTCTTAAAAATGAAATGATTTATATTAAAAGTGGCTTATAATTGAAGTTTAAAAACAAATTTTTCTTCCAAAACTGTTATTGTCTAATCCGTAAGGTCCGTTATTGTCTCTTACTGAAGTTGGATTTTTAAAATATATATTTAAGGAAAAGAAGGCAGTCAATTGTTCATCTAACTTACACTTGAAACTAACATTACGTATGAATTATTTTTAAAACAAAAATTGCACGAAGATGTACCATCAAAAACGGGAAGAAAAGTTTATTGAGTGATAAAATTGTAGGATACTGTATTTTTACTTGTCAGCTTTGTAATTATTATAGTCCCATTAACCATGTTATAATTACAAATACATTATTACTTATTGTTAACTAATGTGGTCAGTGAACTGTTGATTAAGAGATATTGAGTATAAAATTGAAGTATGTGAATGAGAAGAGTAAATTTTAAAGGGGCATTCGTTTAAAAAAATTTTTTAAATTTTAAAGGATTTTTAATTTTTTTTGGTTGCCCCCTTGTATGAAACTATGTTAAACTTTTTTTTTGTGTCAAAATTTCAAAAACGCTGCCATGAAATTTTTTTAAGGAAAAAAACTTGAAATTTTGAAGTGATTTTAAAATGCTACTCCTCCTAAAAAAATTGATGCCCATGAAATTTGATTACTAGCAAAAATGTGTATAATAAAAGGTTTTTTGGGTTTTGAAAGGGAGGTATTTTTACAATATTTTTTTATGAATGTATAATAAAAATTCCTTAAAAATGTAAAAACTGAGTTTAATTATTTTAAAAAAATAAATATTGCTTTGTTTAAAAAGTACCAATTTTTTGTTACATGTACTTTGGGAATAGGTAAAAATTTTTCAAAGCATTAGGCGCAATAGAAAAAAAGTTTTTGATTTTAAATGAAGACAAAAAAGTTATTTTATCTTTCTGAGATTGCAGTTTAAAGTTTTGATTTGCTATAGGGGTGTCAATAAAAAAAGACTAAAAACTATCATAATTCTGCATTTTTTTAAAATTTTGAGCTTTCAAATTTTTTTGAGGTTATAGAAAAATATATGAAAAATTTAGGCTAAAAAATTTAAATTTTATTTTTTTCCGATTTTGGGCAATTTAATCGTTTTGTCCCTTTTAAAATTATTATATTACAGTCAGACCTCTATATACAAATCACTAAATCCTGAAAAAAAAAACGTTATCTAGAGGTTTATCTTTCAATTTTCTTGATAAACCACATAAAACAAATTTTAAATTTATAAACACAAGAATTAAAAAAAGTAATTATTCACACCTTTTTATAAATTAATATATGTTTATTTTATATATCTTACCTATCAAAAAAAGAGAAGAAAGAAAGAAAACTACAAGGAAAGTTTCGTGACGCTTTTATCCACTTATGTTTTCAGTGAACTGGACAATGGGGGATATAGGTTGCATTTCTCGGATGAAACGACCAGAATTCTATTGCTCTCAGGGAGTTAGGCATCTAATACTATCAGTTCAAGATTTACAACCACCATAAAGTATGTTAAAAGAGAGAGTGACTTGAAATGACCAGAAATACTTTGAAAATAGGAAGAAAAAAGTTGAATTACAAGAGAAAAAGTTCGTCATATAGAAAATGCACTTGCTATTGGGAGGTTATTTTATGAAGAAAATCGTGGAGTGTTCTTGGTTCCAGGAAAAAGTTCGCTATACAAAAATTCGCAATATAGAGGTCCGTAATATGGCTGTTAGACTGTAATTATAAAAAAAATTAACTATGTATATCCCATTCAATTTGCAAAAAAAATTTTCAGTTACTATTTCAATTAGATTTTCCTAAAATGTGTAATTTGCAGGATTAAAACCAAAAACAATAGCTGAATTAGTACTATTGTTACAAAGACCAAAGCAAGCAACAATTTGTTCTAAGTCATTTCCTGAAGAACCAGATCCAGAAAGTGATACGTAAGTTCAATTCTAAATCTTTCCTAAATGATCTTTAAAAAAGAATCCTTAATTCCAATTCTATATTTAAAATCTCTTTTGTGTATATTTTTTTTTAAAAAAATATCATTGTAATATAGATAATAATTCAAGTTTTTAGTTTTTTTTTAATTTATGCATTTAGTAATTTTATGACAGTTCTAAAGAGTTGTATTCTTATTTATGTTCATTAACATATTAAAAACTGATGCATCCATTTAAATTTATCTTTCTGAATTTAAAAGGTTTTGCATGTCTATATAATATTTATTTAATCTATTAGTTGTATTTGTTTTCATTTATTCACATTTTATTTATATTCAGCTATTCAATAGAAGAATTTTTCTTTTTTTCCAAAACCCATTTATATTTTTTATGGATTAGTCCTTTTTAAAATAATATTAATCTATTTAGATGCTTATCCTGTTTGGTTAAAACGTTCAAATCTGAATTAATAAGATATTTATAGGGCTTTATAAGTTGTACACTGTTATACAAATTATAATTGTAAGTATTTATAAAAATCTTGCCTCAAGATTTTTAATTGAAATATATATATACTAGTGGTCCCGCTAGATGTTGTGGCTGCAGTAGCGAGTGGTATAGGTATCGGACCGTGGCTTGCTTTGTCACGAGTTTGAGTCCAGTACCACTAAAGACCCGCCGTGTAGGGCAGCGATGCACGTTAAATCTGTCGAGAGCTGAAACGTCCTCCCGTTGGTGTGGCAGTTAGGAGAGGGGGGTGCCAGCTCAGGTGTTGTCCACATCACTTGACCATGGTTCAAAATTACATTTTCCGTCACCAAAAGCCCTCCTGTAGCTGAACAGTGCGACGTTAATATTAAATCAATCAATCAATCAACCCGCCAGACGTTGTCCTGTACACACGTCTTAAATCCGAAAATTACAAACTTTTTTGAATAAGTTGTAACAATCTGGACCGTTTTGATGAAATTTTTTTATAAAGTTATAACAATACCGGGCATCACCACATGTACATTTACCACTATTCGACCTATCGATTGCGTGTGAGTATGTATTTACTATGAACTAAGTTGAATATATAAGCTATTCTGAATAGAAACTAACTTGTTTTGATTAAAAGGTAAAAAGAAATTCGAGCTATTTTCGTAACAGGTATATTTTTTCAATGCACAAAAAATAAATTTATCGTAATGCCATTGAATGTACAATGTTTTTGGTTAATCCTTGAGTGGTATAAACAAACAAATGTGATGGTTTGCCAAACCTCAGACATGCAACATATAATTGGCCGTGCGAAAAGCAAGGGTTTTCTAAATCTAAGCCACAAATTGTCATTGTTTGACCTTATGACTTATTAATGGTTATAGCAAATACCAAGCTAATTGGAAATTGCAAACATTTGAATGGGTAGGTAAGTCTGAAAGAATCATTTGGATCTGTGGTAGAAGTACAACTTTACCTTGAAGTTTGTCGCTCAAAATAGTGGCCTCAAGAATATTGCCCATGATTTTTTTATGAACAATCGCACACCCTTACATAATTTTGATGCATTTTTAACTAATTGCGATATCGGACGGAATTGTGAATCTAAACCATTCTCGAATCCACTTGAAGCCACACAAAAAAAATCATCCAAATTGGTCCATCCATTTAGGAGGAGTTCAGTCACATTCACATGCACAGAAGAATTACATATATAAAGATATATGCCGTATCATGGTGAAATGAATAATCTTTCCAATTCTGTATTTATTTTTTGTCTGATTTTGATAGAAAAATGACACATGGGTAAAACAATTATGCATTTTAAGGTTTTTAATTAATATCTTTTTAACTAATTGCGATATTGGACTGAATTGTGAATCCAAACTATTCTCAAATCCACTTGAACCCACTCAAAAAATGTCAACAAAATCGGTCCTGCCATTTAGGAGGAGTTTAGTTACATACGCACACACAGAAGATTTATATATATAAAGATATAATGAAATATTCTCAATTTCAAATTTGCATTTTTTACAACTTAACTTTATTTAATAATTTTTTATTATATAGCTTTTTTATACCACTATTGATTCTAAAATATTCATTCTTCTCTGTATTTTCTAGATCACTTTCAAGTAGTTCATCTTGTTCATCTCCTGACATTGATATTTATCACAAACCCTTATATAATATTGACAGAATTTCTTTAAATGAGCCTCTTCTAGAAAATAATTCTGCACTTCAAGTAAGTGAAATTGCTTCCCTTTATTTAAAATTCTTATTTATTGTAAATGAAACTGTTAATAATTTATTTTTAATTCTAATTAAATAATATATTTTAAAAATAATTTGTGGTTGTATTTTCATTTTTATGTCCTGATGAATAAAACGATAAAATGTGTAATAACTGCCTACATGTTGTGTAAAATCAAGATGTATTTAATTCACACACAATGGTAAAAATTATTATATATTTTAATTCTTGTAATCATCTTACATGTTGTATTACTTGACAATACTCCATATAATGAAAAATGAAAGTTTGAAATTTATGTTGAATCTAAATAATGAGTTAAAAATATGTTTTAAATTCTTTAAGAAAATTTAATTTTATTTAGAGTTTTAAAGATTTATGTAGGAAATGTGTGAAGATATATCTTAAATTATATCAGTTATCAGTTTTATAAAAAAGTATTTTAAGTGTAAGTATAGTCACAATGGCAGAACAATTTCTAAATTATGGAGAAGTTTTTGTTTAAATTATGATCCCTTTCTCTTTTTAATAAAGAAATGCGAGTTCAACTTTTGGTTTGGCATACTTATTAGTTTAAGAAGCTAATAAAATTTAAATGTTTTTATTAAGTTTTCATTTAAATTGATTTAATTTTTAGAGATAGATTCTAACATGGTGATTTTATTCTAATATCTTCCATATTCAGTATTAATGTATTGTTTATTATTACTGTTAATAAAAAATATATGTGTTGTAATTTTAATGATTTTTTTGCAATGCATATTTTAAAATTAAATTTAAAAGATCTAGGTTTAAATCTAATGACAATTATAATGAAAAACATAGTTAGGGCTTTTCATTTCTTTGCTCCAGAATAAAGGATTTATACATATATGCTTTCTTAATTTTCAACTAAATTTTATTATATAAAAGTACTGTAAAATCCAACATATAACATGCACTTCTAACATAAAAAATAGGATCGAATTTGCGGGTGCGCGTTATTAGCGGCGGGTATAAAAATGATGCCTTTAAAAATAAAAAAAAGAGGTGAGTATAAGAAGATTCAGATTTCTACGTATACGAAATACTGTTTAAACGAAATGATATTTCTTATGTACTTAAAGGCTGCAGTTCTAGAAATATACTATGTTTTTAAAAGCTTTGGATAATCCCTTTAATAAATGACTTCAAAATTTATAGAGAATCGCTCTGCATATTTTAGGTTTCTTCATAAAAAGGGGATGCGCATTATACTGCGAATATATTTTGAAATTTAAAAAGGCAGTTTGAAAGTTTAGGTGCGCCTTATTCCCGGATTTTACAGTACATTAGGTCAAGAGAGGCTGATCAGGGAAATGTCACATTATCGTATTAAAAAAGCATTTTGAGACTATTGTTTTCATTATATTAAATTGCAGATTTTTATGTTTGGAATAATGCTACTATATATCTAAAATTAACTGCCACTTTTCAGTAACAAACTACAACTACTAACTACTCACACCTTATACATTATTTAACTACCTCACAACTTATACATTACTAAACTAAGTCACTCCTTATACCTTACTCCTTATATCCACTCCTCTCTCTACTGTCATACACATAACTCCCCCACATTATCAGGGATACAATTGCACAACACTGCTGTTGAAACAGCACCATCTATCATCTTAACAATGTTTATCTTTGTAACTTATAACTTTGTTTATCTTTGTCAGTTTGCTTTATTATTATCTTTTTCTAATTGCAGATCTTTTTTTTTAGTTTTTAACAGGTCCTGAATTTATCATTAATAAATTGAAACCTCATACCAGAATTTCTCCATTTTGTAGTGATAAGGTAAGAATTTCTTTTGACTTTGTCACAAATTGATATATATTACTTGCTTTGGTTATCAATTCATTTATGTATAATTTAAAGTAAAACAGCAGTAATATTTATTTTGGCAATGTAAATGTTATTTCATATTAAACTATGTATACATGTATATCTACTTATTTTTTACATGGTTTTGAAATGACACAAGTAAGATCATGTTTTTTATGTGATATTTTTGTGGTTAATTTTCTTGCAATGCAATTTAATTTTACTGATTATTCCATATAAGAATGGAAGCAAAATGTGTCATTTAAATATTAATGTAATTTTTGAAGGTTTAAACTTGGTACCAATATAAAAATTTATTTTTAAAATATTGATTTAAATGTGGAACACGCCTTAGAGTTCAAGCAAGATTTAAAAATGTCTTAGGCGACTATCAGAGGAACTTACGAATTCAAAAGAGCAGAAAGAAAAATAACATTTTGCTAAAAAGTAATACCTTGAAATTTCTGAAAATTGTTCTCAAAACATTATTACTTGATGAAAACCATCACTGGATTGTAGAATGGGCGCTTGTGTCAAAATTCCTAACCTATGACACGAGATCGATTTTTCTTGCCATAAATAAATATGCTTAAGTAGCAATAAATAATATATTTCTGGTATTTTTAAAGTTTTTATTGATTTCTTGAAACATAATGCTTTGTTTCTCATTTTATTTTAGTTATTAATTAAAACATGTAAATTTAATAATATAAATATAGATGCATGTATAGTAATAGCTTATACAGTAGATTTTTCTTTACTTTTATATGGCTTTTCAGATGAAATGATATTTTATTTCATTTTGCATGGTTCTAGAATGATGTGGAATACAGCCCCTTCTTAAATATACAAATGGTATCTTTTTGCCTAGTTTAACTGTTTAATAAAGTTGCATGTATACACATAATTAACATTTTTTTATCCTTTTGCTTACTTTTGGATTTTTTAAATTTATTTTTTACTGTTTATGATAAAACAGTTTGTAGATTTTTCGATTGATCAATTATGTGCATTTCAACAATGAGTTTAGTTCCCAGTTCTATAAGCTTTTCATTTTTGAAAAGATCTATCCATCAAATTCATTAGAAATAATGTGTTTATTATAATTAAAAATTATTAATGATAATGTCATGTTTGTTTAACTTATGTTAAAAATGTCTTAATCCATATTAAAACAAATATTTATTGTTAAATAAAAGAATTATTTCTATGTTTAGCTAAATGTGTAAAAAATTATTATTTTTTACAGGACTTTCATAATTCTGCATTTACTGTTATTGTTAATTTACTAAATGGAAATTCTCTGGATATTGAATGCACATCATCTGTGACTGGTAAACAGTTATACCAAGCTGTTGCCAACCATCTAAAGCTGAGGGAACAATATCTGTTTGGATTAGCATATATATATGGTAAAAGAAAATTAGATAAATAAATTTTTATTTTTTTCTCAAAATTTAATATATCTTCCTTGTGCTTTATTATGTACTTTAAAAACTGTTTTGTTTTAATATTTAATTTTAATATTTTTTGAATAAAATAAATTTATTCACAAATTCCCTCCTCTTTTATTATGTAATGTTTATTAAAATTGAATAACTATTGTTGTATACAAATAATAAGTATCTGTATTAATTATAAAATTTTCTTGTTGACACATTAGGAAAAAGAATAGTATACATGTTTGTGTTTATATAATTATTATATTAAAATCATCAATTATCCTAAATATTACATGATCTATTTTGTTAAAATGATTATTTATTTATTATTTTAACTAAATAATTAGTATTATTGGCTTATTGACCAAAGGATATATTTTTGCAATTTTTCAGTGTTTTTTTTTTTTATAAAAGTGGAAAATTTTTTCATTCATTTTTAAAAATTGATACAATTTAAATTTTTAATGCTTTATTTTTACAAATGATTCTATGTTTTCTTTAAAGTTTATTGCATATTAATTTGAATCTACTTATAAATATTTAACAAATACAAAAAATTATCTTATTGATATTTTTAAAAATAATTATTTTCATGTTAAGGGGACGAGCATGTTTTTATTGAAAGAAAACAACGTATGCTGGATTTGTTACATTCCTGTGCAGCAGTTACCAGGAATAAGATTCAAATGCATTTTCGAGTAAAATTTTACTTGAATGATATTCATCTAATGAGGTAAGGAGTGTTTTTTTATTAATATTTTATATATTTTCACATAAAACTTTTAATATGAAATGAATTAATGTAAAAACAGTTTTTGTTCCTTAATAATCTTATATTCTAATTGCCTATCAAGAATTTTTTAAATAAAAGTGAAATATTAATAGATTGTCTGTTATTAAAATATTTTTCAAAAGAATGTTGCATGAATTGAATTAACTGACTTTGTACTTTAAATTTTAAATTATTTAAACTTTCCAGTAATTTTTTTTAAAAAATTTTGATGTTAAATATTAAATCTATGAGAAAGTTATTTCTTTTTTGATGCAAAGGAGTTAAAGATTTTCATTTTAAAGTTTAAGTAGCAATAATCTAAAAATATATTTTTAAATTCATATTTTCTCCTATAAGATCTGATTTCATTATGCGAACTAAATGTATTCACTAGATTTCTAGCAGAATGTATAAGTTGCATTTTAAATCTTTAATTGAAAAAATTTCAGTGTTTTATAAAATTTTTGAATAATTTAATCTGATAAAATATATAAATTTCTTTGATGGCATATATAAAAGGATACTGTATTAAATTTTTACATGAAAATATATTTTATATTTGTGACAAGATTCAATATTTTAAAATACAGAATCAAAGAGCTTTATGAAATGAAAAATTTTCTTTGTGTCATTTTTAGTGTTGTTTAATTATTCATTAATTTTTAATATCAATTATTTACTTTTAAATATTTAAATACTTAGAATTTTGTTTTTATTTCTTATCAACAGAACTCCAAGTTTAAGGCACTTGTATTATCTACAGCTAAGAAATGACTTCTTAGAAGGAAATTACTGCTGTGATAATAACATTGCCTTAACAGTTGGAGGATATGCGTTGCAAGCTGAATTCGGGGATTATGATTCTTCTGTATATAGCAAAGAATATTTCTTATTAGAACACTATTTGCCATTTTACTCCATTGATAAATTAAACAGAAGTGTTGCTAAGGCAAAATTACATGATAATCATGGGAAACTTGAAGGCATATCAAAAGAATTGGCTGAACTGAAATTTATACAGGTATTTTATTTTTATTAATTTTAATTCATATTATTTCTTTAAAAAATATTTGTTAGTTTTAATATTTTATATTAAGTGTATTAAATAAAGAGCAATTTCATTGGCAGTAAAACACTGGAAAAATTATGAAGTCAATGGAAGTTATATGGATCATATAATTTTTCAATAACATTTCAGAACTCGCAAAAATTTGATAGAGTGAAATCGAATGCTCGAAAATCTCTCTCAATGACATTCTAGATGTGCCATAGGGGATTCAGATCAAGTTACTCTAATTGCCATTGAACTAACTTCATGTCTGTAGAATTTTGACCATACCATTCAGATGCTATTTAGAAGTGATAGCACAGTATCTGTTCTTGTTGAAAGACATCCTGATTTTAAGAAACTTCCATGTCTTCATGCATGTTATAATAGGATTCTCGATTCATCTTCAAGCAGCCCTTTTTTATATCTAGAATCAGTAGTGAAATATCAATGCTAATATTTACTTTCTATGAAGTGTGATACATATGGAATATAATGACTTCTGTATCCCACAGCCAGGAGATGATTCTTGAAGGTTTAGCTTCTGATACTTTTTTCTTGTGTGTAGCAGCACTAAATTGTTGAAGGATATCTTGCAGTGTGGTCTGTTTGTAATGGTCTAACCCCAGAAGTCGCTTCCTCATTATCTTGTCTACCTAAAGCTGTGGTAGGGAACAATGCATGACCAAGACTCTCTGATAAATCTAATTTATTGTTATCAATCATAATATTTACAACAAAGACTATTAGACTGTTAGACTATTGATTTTTTGTTGCATTATGTCTTTTATGATTCATACTGCTTAGATCATTTTTAAATCCCTTTACATAGTTGTTCATAGTAGAATATTTGCAGTAATCAGTTATCACTAATTCAGTTTTTTGAGCTTTTATTGTGCTCTTAATATTGTGTGAAATAAATTTGTTAGATGTATTTGTATAATGTTTTAATATTTTTAAAATGGAAATGTATTTTTTATTATTTTGTGTGAATTAGTTCTTTTCTAAGGGGATAGGTATAGGTTGTATCAATATGTTAGGAAGGGTAATTATTTGTAATCTCTGAATTCATGAATGCTTATGAATCTGTGTACTTTTGGGGGTATGGAAGGAATAAATTGACTTAAACTGATCATATGTGATGTATAAAAATTGATGTCAAAATTACAATCTTTTAGCTAAACTAGTGTTATATCATGCAATTGAAATTGTCCTGTTGTATTTCATTATATGGTGCTTAATTTGTAGAATTTTTTTATTCATGCTAATATTTCTGAAATACAGATACAAAGATTATTGATTTTTAGTTCATTAATCTTAGATTACAAGGGATGAGGTACAGTTATTCATATTAATCATGAAGATTGAGTAAAATCTATTGTTTTATTCTGCATTTTTATTGAACATTATATAAAAGTCTAAATCATTTTTATTAAAAAATATTACTTTGACATTTTTGCACATCTTTCAAAGTACAGTAGCACCAAATTTGGCTTGCATTTTTGCTTTGGTATGTTGATGTCTATACTGTAATACTAACATGACGCATTTTCTTTATTTTGATACAAAGTATTTTTTTTTGAAAAGTTGTAATATTTATTTATTTTTCTTTTTTAAGGCTTTGATGAAGTTACCAGAATATGGATGCCATTTTTACAGAGTTTTTCAAGTATGTTATTTTATTGAAATCAGTGACAAAAAGTATTTAGAACTACATTATTATGATACATGTGCTAGGATTTATATGTAATGAAAATAAATATGCTTATTAAACTCAGAATAAAATTTTACTAGTCTATCATGGTATTATTACTACTTTAACTCTTTATTGTAACATTTTCATTCATATTAATTTTTGTAATTTCTTTTATTAATTTTTTATTATTTTATTTTCTTATAATTAAAAATAGGTATCTTTAGAGAACCTGCTATTATATAGTTTTGTTTAAGTTAAATTTTTTTGAAAAATCATTTAACCACTTAATTTTCAAATAGCATATCATATTTATATTTTTTTATGGCTCTTAGGATAAACGGAATTTTTCGTCTGCAGTTTGGTTGGGTATTAAATCTACCGTGTTGAAGTATTTGAAAAGGTGTCTGGGAAAAAAAGTGTTTGTCAAGTTTATCCATGGCAGAATATTAAACGGATTTCTTATTGTAAAAAATACTTCTCTTTATCTCCTAGAACTGAAAGTTACTCAGGGAAACATGTTGTTTATCGATTTTATACCTCAGTGGCTGGAAGGTAAGTGAGATTAATCATTTTAATAATTATACATACATTCAAGAATAAATTGACTTAGTTTTCATAATTTTGATATGAATCATGTTATATTCAGTGGGACACAAACTTCCAGTGGCGTAATGTACACCCTCACATCAGGGAGGGGCAGGATTCTAGGAAGCCCAAAGCCAATTGACATCATGTGTTGTTTCTAATGCCACCTGTCTGACGTAGTCAGATTGAGGCCCACGAAATTCATCGTGGCAAGGGGCTGAATGTACGCCTGTTGTTGGCCTTAGCCTTAAGCACCATGCAGGTAACAGTACAATTTAGCATGGAGAAATTCCCAAAGGGACGATAGACGGTGATATCACCAATCTCCACCTCCACAATTTAGGCATGGAACTGAAGGGGAGGAAATATTCTCCAGTCCCCTGTACTCGCGATTCAGCCCACAAAACTTTTGGACCCACTGATTTAATGAGCACGTACTCCGTGTGTATGACATCATGTACATACCCTTTGTAAGATCTGGCTAGTGGCCCCAAATCTGACTTTGCAAGGGACCCCTAATATTCTCCATTACGCCACTGCAAACTTCAATATGTTGTTGAATTTTTTAAGCTAGATCTTGATGTAGTATTTATTTATAAATGTAAATATTGATAGAATTTAAAATTTATGACTACAGTGTACCAATTCAGATAATGTTATACCAAGAAATAGAATGGACTCAGTTCTCTAATCATGTTATTTTATACATATATTCTAAATTTTTTTCGAACTTTTGTTATCATAGCATATGAAATTGAATCTTTCATTATATTGTTTTCGTAAATTGAAACATTTCTAACACAAATGAACTAATCCATATTTTACGAAACTTAAGACTTAAAAAATATCTGCATCTTCAAAAAAGCAAAAATTAAGTAGCTTATAAATGTTGTAATTCTTATTAAAACAATTAGATCAAAACATTATACATTCAATAATGCAGTTGAAGTTATTATTATTTTTTGAAAGAATTTATTATATATTGATTGATATAGTATGTGTGATGGAAGTTTCTGTTTGTCTTATCCTCTGTTTCTTGTGATAAGAGTAAGATATTAGCCAAGATTGATTCATCTTTTTCTTATTTTTTAGAAAGAATTATTCTCTCTGTATCATAATATATAGATATCATAAGTAGAAACAAAATGTATTCAATTTTGAATTACATTGTTTTTAAATTTTATTGGACTTTGGTTATGCGTAATTTTTATATTCTTTTAAAGCTGCATAAACTAAGGAAGAATTTTTGTTTATGACAGCCGAGCCTCTTTAGCTCTCTAAGGTGGATATGAAAAATCCAGATCTTATATACAGATTATAGAAAGTGAATTTTTTGCCTTTTGTGAACATCTTGTTGGGTCCAAATTGAGTGTTGCCATAGGTCAATACTCTTATCCACACCCCCAATTTCCCCAAAAATATCTTGAACTGAAAAAGATTCAGTTGTTAATTTACCTGCTCTTGATTTGGATTTAAATTACATCAAGAATGTGTAATTTCAAGATTTCCATCAAGATTTAATCTAATACAGAAATTTTTTGAAAATGGCAATATTTGTTCTAAGTCTATGGAACAAGTATATAATCCAAAACAGATGTACAGATGTTACAAAAATTGTACTTTTAACGAATATCGTATCTGAAGGCTATGAGATTAAAAGGAAAGTCCATAAGATATTAAACATAGTCTGTTCCCATACATTTTCCTACACACAACACATACATTGTATTTCCTTTGATTTACTATATTTCAATTTTATTTTTCCATGTATTGTTTTTAATTTTTAATGTGACAAATCACAATATTTTGTTTTGAATTATTCCAATTTTATCTATTTTTATTGCAAACTATATATTGTAATGTTTTAATCTTTTGGTATGAACTATGTGCAATATAACATTCATATCTTCTGATTCATTGTTTTTTTAAACTGTTGTAGAAGCCATTACTTTTTTACATTATCTATGGCATATCATAAATTCTTTCTCAAGTTAAGAACTGTGTCTAAAGCATCTGAGATATTTATTGAAGGTAAATATTTTAAAATTTTTTTTTAGTTTTTCATATCACAAATTAATGAAAATGTTTGAAATTATAGTATAATTTTCTTACAAATTATATCTATAAACTTTTTTGATAATAAATTAGATTAAAAATGTGTGTATAATAAATACTTATTAGTAGCATTCTTTGTAGGTAGCTCATAAAGCATTTTTCTTGAGTTAAATGCTAATGCTTGTGTATAATTATGCATGCATTAACTTTTTATTTGTAAATGACTAAAGTTTCTTAATATTATGATTCATTAAATTTTATGTTATATATAAAAAATTAATCATGCCTTATTTTGCTACAAAAGTATTTATTTTTTAAAAAATGTGAATAAGTATTTCTTGTAGGGTCTCGATCAATTGAGATATTAATTCTCCTTGCTTTTTGCTTTTAAAATTTAAAAGTTTAAAAATATGCAAAAAGGATTAATATGTATAGTTTTAAAGCTGTTTTATAATTTTTTACTCAAAAGGTATGCATAAATAATAAAAAAATTAAGTTATGAATAAATTTTAAATGAGATAAACAATTTTTATAAAATATAACATTTTATACATCATAATATTCTGCTTGGTATGAAATATCTTGTTCTATAAGTTCTTGTGTATCATGCTGACAAATAACTACCTTAAAATCCAGCATATAATGCACAATTTTAACAAAAAAAAATAAGATTGAAATTTATGGGTACATGTTATATGTTTTTTGGGTATAAAAATTATAGTTTTAGAAATAATAATAAAAAAAAGATGAGCATTAGAAAAAAATTTAACTTCTACATATATCAAATACTTTTTATTTAAAAGAAATGACATTTCTTTTGAACCTAAAGGGTTATAGTTCTAGAAGTACACTATTTTTTTCTAAAGCTTGGAATAATACCTAGAATAAATGACTCAAAAATATAAGAGCATTGTACATGTACATTTCAGGTTTCTTCGTAAAAGAGAGGGTGTGCATTATATGGTGAATATACCTAAAAATTTTAATTTGCAGCTTGAAAGTATGGGTGTGTATTATATGCTAGATTTTATAATAAATATATAACTAAATAAATTAATAACTAGTTTCTTTGATGGTTTAATTAAAGTTTTAAAACAAAATGAGATAAAAATATTTCAAGAAATGAATCTGTTATGTGGATGCATTATGTTATAGTTAAGCGATTTTGTATAAAATGTAGACATTTTATTAGTTATGTAGCATATATATATTTAATACCATTAAAAAGTTAAATTATTCATTTTTTCATTAAAAAGTTTTTTAAAAAATCTAAGTTATCTAAAATGTTACACATTTTAAAATTATTATACATGAAGAAAGCGCAAATGTTTTATATTTACTAAATTTATGAAATCTTTAACATTTCAGATTTAGATGAAGAATATCTATATTTCTGTGATAAATTAGGTATGGAAAAGGAAATAGGTTGTGATTTATATGACACAAAAGGCAAATTCCAGTGGAAAACCAAAACATTGCGGCATAGAAGCAGGTAAAATTATTTTTTATTAAATGTGTGATCTCTTGTCAATTTGCTAAAAACACAATTAGATAAAATTAAAATTTATTTAATACATAGAATTATGTAAATAGATTTAAGTAGATTTATTATCAAGAAAATATTATATGGAGAAATTGTAAGAATTAAGGTAAATTGTTATTTTTACATAAGAAAAATGTCTAAAGATTAATTTAAAAGAAAAAGCTGTAGAAATGTCAGTCTTCTTGAAGATTACTCTTGTGTAATCTCTCTCCTATCCTTAATTCTTAGTAAAAGCTCATTTTTTTCATTGGCAGTTTGACAGTTATCTGTAACATAATTCGAATTTTTAAAAAGGGATAGTTTAATAATGATTGATGTATTTATTCAAAAGAGATAGGGGATAAATAGTTATATTAACTTAATCTGTATGTTGCAGATATTTAAATTATGAATTATAACATTAATTAAAAAAATCTGTTATTTACAACCCAGTGATATTGCTTTTGCTATATTATTATTATTGACATTTTAATATAAGAGAGCTTTGTAAATATCTTGAATCAAATTTTCACAAAAGGTGATTTTAAACAGTTCATATTAATGTTCTGTGACACATTATATTCTTAGAAAATTTAGAGAAAGAATTGTTTCTAAGATTTGTGTTTAGAATTATCATGTCTTGTTTGTGAAATATATGATTATGAATTCTAAAACAATTCACTTTTTTTTTCCAGTTCACAAAATGATTTGGAGTTTCTGAATGATCCTTATATTACAGATGACTGTCATTCAAGGAAAATTTATGTATTAAAGCATGAAGAAGAAAATTCAAAAAAGATATTACAAAAACATTCACCTTCAAATTTTATTATTAGATCCTCTTCTGCACCTAATCCATTAAAGAAAAACAGATGTGATTATATTGGTAGAAATATTTCATCAAATGGTAAGTGAAATAAAAAAATATTTGTGTGTTACATCTTTTTTGTGAAATTAAAAAAATGTTAAAAGTTTTAATAATTATTTTTGTATTACTTCAAGAAAAAGGCAATTTTGAATTTAGCATGGATTATTGTCATCCCTGAAATAATGCAAAAATAATTTTATTAGCTTGAACTGAAGTAGGGCACCATATTATATTTTGTTGTGCTTTGTCAATATCTGTACTACTTTAACCCTTTCAGGACTTGGTGATTTTCTGCGAGCGCTCGCTAGGGATGGGGTGAATGCATAACGACTACTCCCTTCAGGATGGGCGTTTTTGTCGCTAAGCCTAACTTAAGAAAAAAACGCATAAATAATAAAATTTCAGTCCTAACATCGTAATTTTTGGTACCCCTTTAGATTATTACACAAGTTGTCAGTTACATTAAAAGTAGAATGTAATAACGTTTTTACTTTAACTTTCATGAAATTATATAAAAAAATATGACTTACCTGGGGAAATAAATTTCGATAAGCACTATTCATTTTTTCTAAAACTTTCATTGAAAAACACATAATACACTTCAAATTAATAAAAAATTACGACAGAGATTATTTACAAAAAGAAATAGCAAAATTGAAATGAAGATTGAGTGTGAAAAATCTCGAAGCATGAAGAAAGCAAAAGTCCTACATTGTATGATTTGCAAGCATAAAATGTTTTAGGTTTTTTTATTTACACACTGTGTTTGTGATTATACATTTTTGGCTTTTTCACCCTTTTGTTCATACTTAAAGTTAGGAAAATGCCTTCAAAACAATAAAAAATAACCTGAAGTCAAGGTTTTTGAAATAAGAAAAGTATGCAAAATATATCTGAAAACAACAAAAGTTTAAGCAGAACTGACGCTAAAACACCGCACACTGTAGTAAAAAAAATAAGAAAAAAGTATTTGATGAGTTATAAGAAATGCGAATGTTTCATCTCAAGAGGAAAGTTTATGATCCGAACTCTGTTGACCTTTCAATTACCCCCCCCTACTCAGCTGATGTGCAAAATATCAAATCCAGGCAGAATATAAACTAACTGAAGGTCAGGTTATTCTAGCTATGTTCGATTTCAATATAATGGACATAGGGTGCCATCTAGGGGTAATTAAAAAACGTTCGAGCTGAAAATGCACATTTGCATTGCCTGTCCCTCCACAGCATCTTTGTAAAATGCACATTTGCACCGCCCATCCGTGAAGAATAAATATTTGCACCACCCATCACGAAGGGGTTAAATGAAAGATTGATATGCATCTTACTCATATCTATGTACATTTTTGTCAATGACTTCACCTCTCCAATCTAATTAAGTGGGGCTGACACACATTAAATCTATTTAATATCAGTTCTCACATTGCTGTGGTGTGGAAATTTGGAGAGTGGAATACCAGCTCAAGTGTCATCTTTGTCATTTACCCATGGTTTCAACTTGCGCGGTTCATCATGAATAGCATTTATGTAATTTCAAAGTGCAATATTGGAACTTCTCTTTTTATACATAAGAATGCATCAAGTGTATTTAATGCTGGTGGTAGAATTCAGAAAGTTAATTTTGTGTCGTATTAATGCCCTATTTTACAAAAGTGCCTCTTTTATGTTGGCAATTTTTAAAATTATGTGAATAATTTTTTAAAAAATCTGTGTTTTGAAAATTTCTAAATACTCACAATTTGAAATTCTGCACAAAACTAAAGTAAAATTAATAAATAAATTGTAAAAGTGCTTTTAGAATCTTCATTAAACCTTTAAATTATACAAACTTAAATCATACACAGTTCATAAAAACAGAATATCCAATTGAACAATTTAGAAATAGCCATTACAGCTTGACAAAGATATAATACTCAATGCTTGAATTGAACTAAATTGTGATGTTAACAAATCAATTAACATCCTTAACACAGTTACTTAACTTTTTCCTCATTAGAAAATCTTATTTGCAAAATTTGATAGATAATGATCTAAATAATGCTTTAAATTTCACTTGAATTCGATCACCAGTGTCTGAGATATTCAAAGAAAATTGTGAAGGTGTGTTGAATATTAGATTTTTTTTCACTAAGGGTTGCATTTTGGCAGTTAAGCCTTTGTAGACATGGAAAGTACACAAGTGTGAGGCCATGTCATTGGCGGTGGCTCCTGTTACAAATTTTGACACTTGAATTTATTCAATTCAAGCTTTCATCAGATGGTAAATATGGCAATGATTTTATTTGTCAAGAGTACCAGAGCCAAATTGATACTCAAGGGATCTTTTACATGCCACTTAATCATATGACACATGCCTATGATTTTCGCATCCAGAAAATTATTGACTCAGCCAGGATTGAACCCTTGACCTTGGGCTTACGAGGTGGGCATTCTACCTTTAAGCCACCAAGCCAACATTATATATTATATTGCTTCATTAATTTATTTTAATTGCTTCATGAATTAATTGTTTAATGTATATTTCTTAATATTTCACTATTTTAAAACATTGCATGATGAGGGATTCTTAGTTGAATATCATTAAACTTATACAAGACTTCTTTATTACTTCCTTTTGCCAATCATAAGTTTGACGAATATTTCCAGAACTTTAAGAAGAAATAGTCCAAACTATCATTTCCAACGGTAACTTGAAACATCCAAATATGAATTAAAAATATCTGTTAAAATATACTTTTTATACCTGTCCTGGATAATTCATATGTTTAATAATTATATTACCTTTTGCAATTTTTTATATTTTTATAGCCAGAAATTTTTTTCTTATTTCGCTTAAAAAACTTTAAAATATGTTGAGTAGAAAATTTTGCATTATTAAATCTTCGAAACTTGCTTAACAACAGATGTGTTCTTTTAAACACTCATTATGCTTAATACTTTCAACATTTATACAAAATTTGGCATTTGTACTAAGGAACAAGGGAAGAACATCATTAATGTGAAGTATCTCTTCTAGAAGTTAACTAATTATATTAATTCAATTCATTATTTAATCCATTAATATAAGCATTTAGTTTCCTTTGATCCATTTAAATATATATATCAATTTTGCTTTGCTACATGGAATTTGCAAAAGTTATTGTAAGTGTTTAGTTTTTTTATGATTTTACACGCTATTAGTTGAAATGTTTCTCATTGTTTAGAGGTGTTCAAGTTCCATTTATAATGTGCATATTTTTGTATTTTTTTTAAAAAAATTTTGCATGATTTAATGAAATGTATTTTTGAAACAAAAATTATGTCAGTTATATTATGTATATATATACAATTATGTATATATATATAATCAATATTATTATACATATATTATATATATATATATAATAAATATATATAAAATTATGTCTTGATATCAAATAATTTTATTATTTTCTCCCCTGTAAAAATTTTTTTTGTTAAAGTTTACGATCTTGAAATATTACTTAAAAAAAGTTTTGAATAATTTTATTATTAGAAAGAAACATTAAAATTTTGTTTTATCAAAATTAAAACATAATTTTTACCTGAATTAGTTTAAAATACATGCAGTTAAAGAAAAAATAAGTTTTTTCACTTATATTGTGTTGATATGTAACATGCATTATAGAAGTATATTAATTTAAAGTAGATTTGGTTAAAAAAGTCATAATGGTAAACATGCAATGGTGGTATTAAACAGATTCTACTATCAAAGTGCAATATTTTTTGTTTTTATTCTATTTTCATGTACAATAAATTTTCAAGAATACAATATTATTTTAATTGATTATGTCAGCTAAAAGAAAGAAAAAATTTCAATAATTCTAATATATAAGAGGGAATTTGTTTTTTTTTAGAATTTATTTTGAAAGTTAGGATTATTTGAAATAATGTTTTGATTCAGTGCTAGTTATTTCATTAGCTTGCAGTTAGAACCTAATCTGAAGTTGAATGTTGTTTATTTTTCTCTGCAATTAAATGCATTGTTAGAATATGTAATATTTCATGAGATTTATTGAATTTAAATAAAATCTTTGAATTGTTTGATTTTAAGTTTAAAATATGCTGTTAATTCTATTAATTTTTTAAAATTCTTCATTTTTCAGTTTTTTTTATTATGAATTTATTATTTTTGTAGTATCATAATTGAAACATTGTATGAACTTCCAGTATTCTTTTATTTTATATATAATTCTAAAAATTGACATGGTGGGCAAACTTATATTTTTAATGAAATGTTATTAGAATTACAATAGCTTAGTATTTAAATCACAAGCTTTGTAACTTGAGGGTTGTGGATTCAGTATCAGTTTTACTTTGTGTAGTTGCAGAATTTCCTTCTCTTTTAAAAATGTACAAATTCATAATAATATTAAAATGATTGAAACATAGTTTAATTGTATAGGAAATTTCCTTGTCATATATATAGATTGAATGCATAATTTATTTATTAGAAATTCTTCATCATTCGTTAACAATTTATAACCAAATCTTAAATAGGAAATATTTTGCATACTCTTAATCAATCTTTGTTTCCTTTTAATGAAGAATCCTCAATTTATAATTAGCATTTTCATGCATCTAATTTTGTCTTTCCTCTTTTTAAGTAGAATATTTGTTGGTACTGCAGATTTGAAATATATTAAATCTATTAGACATTGGTAAATTAATAATACAGTGCATTGATTGATTGTTGTAATTTGACTTTTGTTTTTGACTTTCATCAAGTTCTGGATTATAACTGGAGAAAAATTATTCATTTTTTTTAAAAAAAACTTTTTCATTTGGTACCTTTTGAGTTTTAAAAATAATTATTAAATTTGTTTTGTTTCTTTAAATAAAATTTAAAAAAATGGGTAATGTAGCACATAAAATACTAGCAATGAGAATGGTTGCAGTAGCCAAGTGGTTATAGTAGGAAACTTGTGACCAGAGTATTGTCAAGTTGTAGATTAGAGTCCTTGTGTTATAGAAGATTTGAAAACCCATTTTGTAGACAGGCTTATGCATGTTAAATCTATAAGAGCTCGAAACTCTCATCTTGATATGTTGTGGAAATATGGAGAGTGAAGTGCCTGAGCTCAGGTGTTAATGTAGTCACTTGACCATGGTTTAAAATTATGAGGTTCATCGCTTATCACATGTAACTTCAAAGCATGGTGTTAATAAACAATCATCATGCCAGCAATGAGAATTTTTTTTTCTCCAGATAGTCTGCTTATTAGCAACTAAACCTTTGCAGACGCTGCAATCCCTAAATATGAAGGCCATTTCAGTAGTGGCACCATCTAGTGGCGACTCTCGTTACTATATTTGGATGCTTAAATTAATTTAGTTCAAGCTCTTGTCAGATGCTAAATATTGTCATGATTTAATTTTGCCGAGAGTACCAGAGCCAAATTGATACTCAAGGGATCTTTTACATGCCACATAATCATGTGACATGCTTGCCTTTGATTTTTGCATCCAGAAAATCTATCAACTCCAGCCGAGATCGAACCCACAACCTAGGGCTTACAAAGCAGGCACGCTATCCTAAGCCGCCGAGCTGACACAATGGGAATTTAACAAAGTATTTTATACATATCCTTTTATAAAAGTTGCTGAAAAATATATTTCATATTAGCTTAAGAAAAATGTATAAAATAATTAAAACATCAATTTGTTAACAATTGATGTTTGTATAACACTAGCAATTTCAATGGTTTTTTAATATTGATAGGTATTAATATCCTATTGTAGAGTATTAGTTAGCGATTGGTGGGCTGTAGATTTTTTTCCCTTGCTTAATCTACCAAGGAACATTTCCACATTGCTTCGTATTAAAGGTAAGGTTTACAGTGCATCAAATGTAGAGAATTGCGACTCTAAGCCTTCAACTATTGTGATTTGGAAGACATCAAGAGAATAAAGTTCTAAATTAATGTCTATCCTTAATTCTGACAGTATAAAAATTATGTCTATCAAATATAGCTCATTGGGCTATTCTGGTCCCATTTTAATTTGTAAAAGAAAAATTAATATTAAAAATTGTTCATTTTGCTTCTAAATTCAAAATTCATTGGTTTTAAAAAGTCAATGGGCTTATAAAGCTGAACTTAAAGCAGTTATTCTTAAACAAAACTCTACTTAAAAATTTCCATTTAATTTAGTCATTACTTTTTCTGATGCGAAGTATCATTATTTCTCCTTTCATAGTCAAATACACGTAACATGTTTAAGCCGGCAATATTTATTATAAAAGTTAATTTAGTGTTAGAAAAATAAGAGGAATATATTATAAGTCAATTAATGTGTTTTAATTGCACATTTTACATTAAAATTAAAGGTTTTTAATTTTTCTTTTTTTACTTCAAATCGTAAAAATAAAACTTTTATTCAAGAGAAATAAATGAATGAATCGATAATCCTGAGTGCAAGAAGTATAAATAAATACGATTCTTAATAACTGTGAAGATATATCTTAATTTTTTTTTAATCTAAAAAAGAAGTGGCCTTGATAGCCGAACGACCAGTCGCGGGTTCGAATCCGATGCACCGAAGACCCCTGTGTGGAGGAGCTGGTGCATATTAAATCTGTCGAGGCTCAAAGTCCTCACATTGGCTTAGTGTAGAAATTTGGAAAGTGGGGTGCCAGCTCAGCTGTCGTCATTTGAGTGTGGTTCTGAAATTACGAGGTTCGTCACAAATAGTCTTAGTTTGGCTTCTAAGCCCAAGTTAATACAATACTCACTCATTCAATAGAGACAAACATTTAATCCTATTTGTTTTATAAGAATCTAGAGAATGTAAAGTTTAGAATTAGAGGAAAATAGGATTTTATTAAAATTTCCAAAAAAGATTGATTATTAAAAAAATTGAATTTTTGAACATAATCCTACACTTGTTGTTTATAGATTTATATTTAATTTATAAAAAGTTTTGTTAATTTTTTCCCCAAGCGTTTGAATATTGCATGTTCATTAAGCGAAAGTATCTCAAAATTATGATTATGATGCTTGTGATTGAAATCTTTTAAATTATATTGATCTCAACTTACTGGTACTTAGGTTTTTTTTTTATTTTTCAAAGAAAAGGAAAAAGAGTTTTCATTTATTCAAAATTTAAGCATTTTTTGCCTTGTAGGATTTTATTTTATAATCTGTGCTAAAATTAATTTTAATATGAATTTCAAGAGTAAAATATTTTTTTAAAAAATTAAAGTATCCAACTACCTTAAAATCATGATTTTTTAAAAATAATTTACAAATTTTTTTATTTTATAGGCCTTTTTATTAGCATTTATAAAAACACCAAGGTTTTTTATTTTTCCATTCCTAGAACAAAAACTACAAGTGTTTTAGTAAAAGCAGATGCCATAACTTCACACAAGATATCAAACTTTAAAATGTGTTTTACTCGAAATGTGTTTTTTTCTTCTTTTTTTTCAAAAATCTCAAACGGGGACAGTGATTGCTCAAAAAGTTTTAAAATAATTTGCTGAAATTTTTTGTGTATGTTCTGCATAACAGTAGAAGTGTTTTAACCTTCAGATTTATCAATCTCTATTTTATTACAAAATTTACAGTCCCTTATGTGAATATAATCACTGTTTTTTAAGCAATTTCATATAACTAAGATAAAGTGCTCTAGTTTTTGTAAAAATTAAAATAGCTCTTATCCTGAAGGTCATTTCAAAAAGAAATAGCAAAGTAATACATCAAAATTGAAAAACTTGAGAACTTGTTTATTTACTATTTGTACAGAGAGGGTCCCGTTTATGTCAGTTTTGCCTATTTTTTCCCATATTAGTAGGAATAATTTATTTTTCTTTTCTTAATTTTAGCCTTTTTTCTTAAAATGTACTAAATAAATCTAAAGATCACAAAAAATCTCCATATCTCCATTTTTAAAAAAAAGTTGCCGCAGGTAGTCGGATACCTTAAAGTACACTTATTACTGTTTTCGTGAAAATAGCTGTGTGCCGTTTCAGTTCATTTGTAAAAAGTATGATATTTGACTTAGTATTTGAAATATACGCATTATTTTATTTAAAAGCTGCATTTCGATACTTTTTGCATAAAAAATTCACGACTAAAATAGTATTTTAGTCTTTCTAATGTGTTATGAAAAAAATGTAAAGAAATATGGAAAAAATTACGAAACTGGCTGTGATCCGAATATTCTTTGTGAAAAATTATGGATTCTATTCTATTGTTAATATAATCTAGATATAGACTTGAAAAATCGATTCGATCATGACAAAAATTAAAATTTATAGTCTTAATAAATTAGAATTTGGAGCTGTGGACATAAATGTAGAATTAATCTGGATTTTGTGATATTTTAATAAAAATTTTTTATAATTAAAGTTAATTCCTAATTTAAAAATTATTGAAATACATAAAGAATCTGGTTAATTTTAAAACCTGAATATCTTTAAAGTAATGTTTCGAATTCAATATCCATTGTTATTTACTACGTTTAAGGCGAAAAGTTCCTGTGGCTCTAAGGTGAATTGTTTAAATTTACTGAACTCCAAATTTCCATCACCACTTGATAGTTTTTATTGAAAGCTTTGAATTCACTGTATTTTTAGAAATAAAATAGTTCTTGTTTTATAACTTCAAATTATGTTAAATGTCGGAGGAAAAATAAACAAGAGATTAAAATGTTTTCATTTTTATCGTACTTGGAGGAAAATGAGTAAGAAGCATTGATAAAATGAAGTAACCTTTGGTCTTTGTGATGGTGAAACGCCTTTCAACAAGTAAATATTTCCATTATAAATTGTTCAGTTTTACAGGATAGTAAGATCTGTACAGGATCTTTTTTTTTTCTGGACTGAAATCTTGTTAAAATTGAGATAAAAGATAAGATTAAGAAAATATATTTCTTTTTAAAGATTTATCATAGCCGGGACATTACAATGAATGGTAAGAATAAATCTGTAAATTTTCTGTCAAAAAGTAATGTTTATTAATTTATTTAGAGCTTTGTACGCTATTTAAACTGTATAATAATTTCTCTATTGTGTATGTAAAATTCATTACTACATCTTTGGTTTCAGATGTTCAATTTTTTAAAATTCCATTTAATACTGCAAACGATATGAGCATTTCTTTTTCTTTTTTTTTTTAAATTAAAATATTTGTTGATATTGTTAAGAATATAAAAATAATTTTTTCGCGATATTCTAAATTTTGAAATTATTTAACAAAAGTTATTTCTTGAAATAGGAGGAAAGAAGGAAAGAAATTGAATTAATTTGTAAAAAATTACTATACTTTTTTTTCATTTATCGGTTGTATTCGATTTACGCAGACGATTTTATTTATTCATTTATTTTTTTTAGAAATTTCTTTTTATGAAGCGTTGAAATGTGGTTTTTCTACTTTATTGTTTTAAAATGTCTTGTTTAGTGTTCGCGTTCGAATGTTACCCAGCATTATCATTCAGACATCGGAACAACATTACAATCCGTTTAAAATATCCCTATTATTATAATCTATTATTTAATAGCGTAATGCATTTATAAAACAAAACTGACGCATTTAACTTGGATGATTGTAGGTATTAAATTAATTTTATAGGATACGACATTAGTAACAAACAGTAAAAAGAGAATATTATGATTTTAATTTCGAGTTGTTTAGAGCTTATCAGAGAAAAGGAATTCATCTTAGTGCTATTTGACGAGTTAGCGGACAAGTTTTCTTCATTAGTCTGGAATTAACAGAGGTGAAATGATTCTTGTCTAAATGGCTGATTATTTTGTCACCTGGATTCAACGAAGCATTAAAAGGTTATATGTGTAAGAATGGTAAGTTGAAATAATTAGTTTCGATTTTGCTCTTCGATGTTATAATATTTTATGAAATTGAAGGAAGTGGTATGAATTTTTTAACAATGATGTGATATTTACGCTTTTGTGTAAGAAAAGTTTTAGCGTTCTATTAGAATTATGAAAAAGATGTAGAATTCTCTCGATCATAAAGAAACAATTTTGTAAGTATAAATTTGAAAAAAATTTATTTCTTGCACTTGTTTATAAAATTTTATTGTATGATTACTAAATCACAAAATTTGGTGTTTGAAAGTGGTGTTACAGTTTATAATTTTATATATTTTTCAGAACTTAATTTGTAAGATTTTAGTTATTTCCGTTTGTGTTGCCTTAGATTATTTTGATTTACACTATACCGGTTTTTTTTTAAAACCACTCTTCATGAATTTTTGGTTACATTGTGAGTGAAAATTATTTAAAATTTTATCTAAAAATTAACATAATTATTTAACTACGTATATGGTTAGCATAAAATAATAAAAAAAATTATGGATTATTGAAATATTTACTATTGTGCTATTGGTAATTTCCGTTCAATTTTTTTATATACATCGTAAATTAGTTTTATAGCAAGTGTATTTTTAGATGTAAAGATTTTTTTAAAAAGAAATATAAGTATTTTTCTTGCTAAAGCTTCTAAATTATACTATTTTTCAGAAATATACTCAGTCATTTAAAATCTATGTTTTTGTTTTTCTTACATAGATATTTCCCATTTGAATTTATATTTGATAAAGTTTTGTGGGAACTAATTTGAAATCGGCACGCTACCTACCAAAAACCTATTTGGTGGTATGAAAGTTTATTTTTTTAAAAATTTTAATCGTATTTTTTTTGTTCGAAGTTCCTTTAAAGTGATTGCATTTTATGATGAATCGATTGGTCATATGATTTTTATAATATATCCACACTGTGAGATGGCTGGGCATAGTTGAATGTAGTTGAGAATCTTGATTTTCTAAATCATTTGAATTATATGGTTTATGAAGTAAAAAAGACTGTTTTATGAAATTCTACCTACGTTATCTTCATTATTTTCTTAAATATTTGTAAAACTACAACGTGCGAAACATGTTTAATTCCTCCGATTTTCTTAATTACAAAAATGTAAATTGTACCATACTGTTATAAGGTTTTCAGAACTGATTTTGTTTTTACGTTCTAGAATAATCTTTCAGGAAAAATCCCAAATAATGTCAACGAGTTTAAAATGAATCTTAGAAAAATAGTTTAAGTGTGATCTATATTTTCTTAATTACAACAAGTGTTTAGAACTAATTTTGTCTCTTAACCTTCTAAAATAATATTCCGAAAATAGCCCCAGACTGGGAATATATTATCCATAACCATTAATAAATCTTTGTTTTAAGGTTGATTACAAAATGTCAATGTAACGTAAATATTGGATGTTGAACTAAAATTTTCTAGTGCATGTTTCTGTTGCAACGGACAAAGGAACTGTTTATACGTTTTTCCTTATCTGCACTAAATTTTCTGAATAAAATATTATTTTTTCGAATGAAATATCGAGGAACTTTATTATTCTTGTAATATCTTAAATTTTCTTTATTCTTTCTCTTCTTTTTTATTCCTTCTTATTTTTATTCTTTCTCTATTAAATTCTTAAGAAATTTTCGTATATTTTTTATTTACTGCTGTATTTTTTTTTTTATGTATTTCACCTCTTTTTTTAATCTCAGTTTTTCTTACAGTATGGATCAATCAAGTATTTTTTTAAAATTATTTTAGTGGACGTTTCTTATAAATTTATTTAAAAATATTCTTTAAAGAGTTCGTATGATAATTCCAAATAAAACATCTTATGTTGTTATAGAAATTATTGTACGTTAAAGTAATTTTTAAAATAAAAAAAGAAATTTATATTTATGGGATTGACAAATAATCACACGGCAACAGTTTTACTGGAAAAGAAGGGAACATTGCAACTATATGATTAATGACTATTTATTTGTTGTATCATATCGTGCATATATAATATACATTCCCACAAATTTCAAATTGCTTTATTTTTAAATTTATTTTTCTTCCCTTTTAACGATCCAGCAATTGTTCCTTAAAGCGGAACTTGAAAGATCCGTTTAGTTAAGCTATAAATAAATTAAACAATCATTGTCATTTAAAGCAAATGATCCTAATGCTTTTGTTGCTACGTGCTTTCACATCCTCCGCCCTAACTAGCTTGTTAACTGCGGAAAATGTTTTGACTTACTGCTCGTTCTTTGTTCCGTCCACAAAGGAATACGGAATCGTTCTTCTTTTTCTAGGAATAAGTAAAGATTGCTTGATCCATTGCTTCCATTGAAAGACTAAGTTGATTAGTTACAAAAAAATGAAGTAATAAAACAATCCCTTTTATAGAACAAAAATTCTTCTTAAACAAGAACAGCATATCACCTTTTGTATAAAAGAACCTGAGGAAAATTTGCTTCAAAATGCCGGTAAAAGAAGATAAGGACAGTGGTTCCTTATAGTAGCGATGGCTCAACGCGATAGCTTAGAACCATTCTTCTGATTGACATACGTTATTGTATTGCCTTTTCAGATGTAGTTATAGAATATCTTTGCCCTAAGATTCATAGATGTAGAGATTTTAAGCTTAAAAGAGAGAACAAATCACGCAGGTCATGTAGAAAGAATTGTTATAGTCTAAAAATATTTTCTAATGGCTTACTTGGATTTATAACCCTGCTTCTTCCGCGTTCGAATTCTTTCTAGTTTTTCTTTTTCTTTCTTGATCCGAGTTACGACCCGAGCCCCCATTGAGAAGTTTACTTGAAAACAGGATAATTACGACTGAGTCTCATGGGCAGTCCGCAATATCTATCAATATTAAATTAAGCTGTTTGGTTTTCTTCACGTCTCTCAGCAAGAACGTTTCCTATTTGATTTGATTTAAATATTTTAAAGAGATCTTTGACTCCTGGTATGTGATGACTAATGATATCTTGGTGTGAGGGATTTTTTTTTCAGACCTGTTGGTGAATAATTGGCATCAATGTTTCTATTTTTGCAATCGATAATGAAGCCATGCTATCTGCTTTTTAAATTGCTTAGATGCTAAAGCAGAATAAGTAGAAAATTTTGCATTTTACTTTGGAGCATGTAATTACGGATTTTTGAATGTATTATTTTAGTTAGAAATTAATTCTTTATATCGTGCGAAATGAGATGCGAATGCATTTTTAAAAATAATAGTAATTATGGTACAGACGGATGTAGGGTTTAAAAACCTGCCTTAAAACTAGCAAATGGAACATTTTTAAAAATCCCAGTCTTAAAAAAAAAAATTATTGATTTTTTCTAAAAAAGTATTTTTGTTCAAATTCTGATTTGACAACTAAATTTTCTCTTTGTCGAATGTAATTAAAGTATTAGTAAATAGTTTTTGTTAGAATATTAGTATAGCTCTAATTTTACCGCATTGCCTGTAGGAAAAGTTTTTTTTTCCCCAATGAGGCTGCGAATAGGTATTTTTACCATTGCAGACCTAGTACATTCCCCAGGAGATGGTAACAATCACTTTTTAGTGCGGCATTATGTAAGCGATACCAATTGCCTCAAGTAATTTTGACGTCCAGTTTTTTCGCCAGAGGGAGGCACCTGAATTTTGGCGATGCGAACTTTTCTAGGAATTTAATTTTGTACTGTATGTAAAGTTTGTGTAGATACCAGTGGCGCACACAAGGCCCCCCAAAGCCCTTGATTTTTTTCCGATTGGTTATAATTCTAAGTATATAATACGTAAAATTTAATTAAATATTTGTTATTAATGATTAATTTAATTTATTAATTCTAATTATTTATTCAATAATTAGTTTTTTACTGTGTTTTGTTCCTGAAAATCGACAAAATCAAAAATAGCATGATACAAGAATGGTGAACTTTCAACCCCGAACCCCCTCCCTTGAAAAATTCCTGTGCGCGCTACTGGTAGATACCTATATCTGTGTGTAATCATTACGATCTAATTTAAGTGAACAGGAATCTTCATACTTTATTAGTACTTCTGTCATTCAAGATTGATTAGAATTAAAGGGGATTTCGAAATTAATGTGAACAAATGTCAAATATTTGAAAAGTAATGTGCATTTTAAATATAATTGATAAAAGTATCTCCATAGCTCTCAAAAAGAATTTGTATCTTTCTGGCTTAGGAAGATTCCACCAGATTTACCATGTATTAAGTTGAAACATATGAAATGTCCGATTTTTACGGGGTTTACTTTAAATAAGTATATCTTTTTATAAGACAAACTTTATTAACCAACCTAAAAATCATTAGCTTTAACACACTTTTTTTAACGAAAAACAAGGTAGGATTTTATATATATGTTGGTATTATAAAAAATTCAGTTCTGGAGGCGACAAACTCATTAAATGCCGTTTCGACATCCCTTGGATTTCTGAAGCATTTCTCCTTTAGGAAGTTGTCCAGATATTTAAAAAAGTAATAATACGTTGGTGAGAGGTCAGGTGAATAAGGTGGGTGGTCTAGAGTTTCGTAGCCTAACACGTGCAACCTTTGACGAGTGATCATTGAAACATGCTGTCTAGCATTATCGTGGAGATGAATTGGGTCTTTCTTATTGACCAATGCTGGCTGTTTATGTACAAGTTTCTGGTGCATTTCGTCAATTTCATTACAATACTTATCCGCTGTGATGGTTGTGCTTGGTTTTAGAAATATGTAGTAGAGCAAACTGGCTGAGGATCATCAAACAGTCAGCATAACCTTTTGAGGGAGTTTTGTTTTCAGGAAGTGTTGTGGAACTTTGTCAACATCCAGCCATTGTGCTGAACGTCGTCGAATGCCATACGGAATCCACTTTTCATCACACGTCACAATTCGATCGAGGAACGGATCGTTTTGATTGCAAAGAAGTGCAGAATATATTTCAAAACGTTTGTTTTTTCGATTCTCATTCAATTCATGAGGAACCCATTAATCCATTTTTTAAACTTTGCGAATCATTTTTAGATGACGGGAAATGATTGTAGGAGTTACCCTAGTTCTGCGTAGTTTCTAACAGTATTGCCGGTATTTCGTTCAACTATCGCTCGTAGGACTGTGTTGTCCACAACTGTCTCCGGCTTGCCCAGATCTTCATTTGTGAGACTAATCTTTGGATTCGAACTTTGCGTACCAACATTGAATGGTACATTTGTTTACTGAGCCAGCTCCAAATGCGGCATTGATGTTTGGGCAGCTGCTGCAGCACTATGATCACTTTTCCACTCACAAAATAATTCTCTAAAATATCGAGAATTCTCCTATCATTAAATATATAAAATTATAGAAAAATTGTAATTTTTTAAAGTAAACATACCTAATATATGATAGAGCAAGGTTTTAGCTTTAAAAAACGATATGTAATTCATAAATATATATATAAAAAAAGTCCGATTAGAAAAAAAAATCTCAAAAATGCACTGCTGGAAATCGGACATCTCGTATGTTACAACTTAATATTTTAAATTATTAGTAGAAATTAAAACTAGAGTGAATTAATGCTTTTGGAACTGACTAGTAATTGTATAAGCGAGTAATTATGATTTTTATATTTAAAATATTTTTATTATCATTTGAATGGCTCTTTTATCTAGACTTTTTAAAATTTAATTATTAAATTAACTAACTGTAATGCCTTGGAAGATGATTATTATTTGGGAAAATAATACAAATTTATTGAAAGAAAAGCATGATAGACTCATTCCCCTCCCCGTTTAATTAGTTGTTTAGATTAAGTAATGAGTGGGAAATTGTTATATATCTGTTTATTGTAAATCATATACATGCATGTATCTTTAATGTTATTGTTTTATGGTTTGTACGTAAGTTAATTTTATAATTGAAGTGTTTGATTTAGTCATGCTACCAACTTTTGTGTATTAATGCCAGAAATTCTCAAATGATCAATTTAGAAACGTTTTTTTAAAGCTTATTTACCGTTGATTTTTCTTTTCTGATTCTAATTACGTTTGAACCTATTTGTATTGTAATATTATTTTCATTTTTAATATTTGAACTGAAATAGCTTAATTTTATAATTACTTTAATAATTGACAGTTTAAGAAAAGAATTGTTCTTAATATGCTGATTAGTTTTTGTCTTTGTTTAAAGAATTTGCATCTATTGTTTTATATTGAATTTATTAAGTTTAAAGAAAAAAGTTTTTTTTTTTTTTGCTGAATATTGTTTGATTTTTTGATAATTATTATTAAAATATTAAAATTTAAAAAAATTCTCATTACTTAAGTTGAAAATAATTCATGCCTTTACACTGTTTTTGGATCGAAATATTTAAGGTATAAATGTATGTAACAAAAATTGAATTTTCTTTTTAAACAAATATTAATTTATTATATAATTCAAGATTAGAAATTAATCGATGGGAAATGATAATTTTCCAGTTAGTCAAAAATATGAAAAGTATTAGAAACAAAATAAGTGTAAAAAGTTATATTGAAAAGTTATTACTTTTGTTTTTATTGAAAGTACAAACACAATTCTAATGTAGAACCTTTGCCTACATATATGGAACTTTTATATCAAAGAATATCGTCGCTTAGAATGTCGGTAAAAGTATAAACTCTGCGTAAATTTTTTTTATAAAGTTAAGATTGGAATCTGTAAGCAAAAAAGCAGTGTAAATTTATTTTTCTTTATCCCTAATTTCTTATATTTTTTCAACGGATATCATAATATGATGCAATCAGAATTTTAGAAAACGAACCAATACGAACAGATAATAAATAAAACACCAGTTGTTCTGAATTAATTTTTAGCCAATGTTTATGCCGCTGTTCCACTTCGAGCGTGACCAACCAAATGGCGAGGGTGGCTGCTCTGAGTGAAGATTAACCGACAGGTGAAAGTTGTCCTTGGTCCTCCCCCTCCCCCCGCTTCTGTCGCGTGTGATGCGCTTTCCATGTATTATCTCTACGTCGCATTCCGGCGATTTTTCTTCGATGCGGTGAGAATTTCATGCTTGAGTTCTCTTCTTTCCTGTGCGGATTTTGTGGATAGATGTCCAGTATGTGGATTATCATTTGAAGTTAAGTGTGTGTTTAGTGTCTCTCTTCAACATGCTGAAGTTTTGCCAGAGCTATAATGTACAGAATCGTGAAACAGGTAAAGTCGAATGTTTTGTTTTTAAAAGTGCTTCACGCTGCTTTTTGCGAAGTGAAACTCGTTATTGTAATGATCACCGAGTTTTGATTTTTTTTCTTCAACTCATGTTTACAGTTTTTTTCCTCTTTTCGTTAGTTTTATTTCTGGTTTGTTTATGTTTTTTATTTTCAATGGCTGTGGTTTTTTTTTATATATATATGTTATGTTTATTTAATTATTATTATCTTTGAAATTTTAGAATTTATTTTGAGAATAGATTATAGATAGAAAAGTCGAGATTAAAAGAATATCGTTTATACTGGTCTTGATCATATTTTTTTAATGTTTATTAAAAGAAACAACTTTAAATCTTTTTGTAAATAAATCACATCAAAGAATATTAAAATTTTTTAGTCTAATTCAAGGAGAAGAAAAGTAAGAAGTAATAAGAAAATTGGTATATCAGTTTTATTTTGATGTTAAAATTGTCTCTTTTACTGTTACACAGTCTTAACTATTGATTTCTGATTACATGTCTGAAAAAAAAAAGTTTTAAAAATATTTTTGCTGTTGCTTTTGATCACAAACTTTCTATCTATCTGTGTTTACATTACAAAATTACAAATGTTAGTTTAAAGGTCTGAATGAAAATATGGTAAAACGATTATGTGTTTATCTCTGTTAAGAAACAGTTCATGCCAATATATATAAACATTATACGTTAAAGGAAAGAAATTATATAAGCATTAAATGTAAATGTATACAATCCTTATAGTATTGACTTAGCAAAGCTAGATTGTGCATTATTAAATTCAAAAGGAGAAAAAATGGTGCCTTTTATTTAAATGCCATTTAATCAGTTCAGTGGGGGAAAAATTATTAATAATCTAATAACGAAATGTAAAATATATTTCTCGTTACTTTTTTCTTTCCGTATTAGATTTTTGAATTTCTAACTAAAGCTTAATTATTGGAAAAGTTAACTTTATAAAACATGTTATGATTTTCTACTCAATTTTTTATATATACAAAGTGATCATACTTGGTTTTAAAAGTAGTAATATTTGAATTTTCTAAAGACATAACTTAAATTGAATAATTTGTCAATGATGCCAATTTCTTTGTATATTTTCATCAAACGAAATATTAAGTTACGTTCACAATTGTAAAAGATTACTGTTATAAACATCTTAAAAGCCATTTGGAAATTCTATATGACTAAAAAATCCATAATCATGCTATAGTTTATAGTTTACGCTTTTCCGCTTAAAGTACGACTTTCGCTTTTCAGTAATGTTTTTCTATTATTTTATTATTGAAGCAATTTTACCTTTGTTACCTTAATGTAAAAATTAAAATGAATTTTTAAGTGATTTTTCTCTTCTTTTTGGCAAGGAAGTTTGGTGCATAAAAAAGGCCATACATGTATATATTACTTGACAGAATTAAACACATATTTAATCATGAGGAGTGAAGAAATGAAATTATTACATACTTTTGGTGAATGAAATATACATCGTACATATCTTTCTGTCTTGTATACGTTTTTATGTAATAATTGATTTGCTATAAACACTTACTTTTAAGCTTCACATTATCCATTATATTTCTTAACTAACAGGTTAAGAGTAACGAATTTCTTATTTAGTAAAATAAAAAATGATTGCTCCAAAATCTTTTAAAGACAAAAGCTGATTATAAGGTTATTTGTAATAGTATAGTATGAAATTAGGAAAAGAAAGAAAAAAAGACTAACTTAGATTGCTAAGGTATTTGATATAATTTATTGCTGCTATAGTCGTTTCGTTTTATTTCTATTTTTTATTATACAAACTAGATTTTCTCTTTCCTATAAAAATATTAATATGATTTTTGATATCTTTTTTTAGAATTTCCGTCTTCTGTATGTTTTGTCTATAAATTAAAGTCATGAACAAAACAGTTCAATTATTGATTGTTCAAGTTAAGATTTAAAAGTATGGAAAACTGCTTATATACACTGATATATTTAAAAATTGATTATATCAGAAAACTTATAATTTCATAATGAAATATGTAAAAATTATTTTGTGATATGTGTATAGTTATATAATGTATGCTTGCCCTTATTTGAAAAATAAACTGAGATGCTAAAATGTTTAGGATAATGACCTGTGATTGCATTTTTTAATTCTTAAGAACTGTTTTAGTAATTTCTAGAACTATTAAAAAAATAAATTTATTGAATCTCATCGTCAATTAACAGTAATTATTCTTGTCAAACATGACGTTTTAAATATTTGTAAATCTGCTTATATATTTCTTGGAATGTTATGAAGAACTGATAATGTAAGAAATTAAATTTGCGTCCGATAATTTAATTATTGTTAGTGGTTTTCAATCATAGTTCTTAAGGATGCTTTTTTTAGGTAACTTTTAGCAATTTTGCTTGTCGTCATTATCAAAGGCGAATGAGGTTTTTTGCTGTCCTAGAAGTTATTTTCAATTACAAAAGATATTTATAGATGTATATTTTCCTACAAATAACTATATTTTTTATAGATATTTATAAGAAACATTTGGGTTGTGTGTGTGAAAATTTTTTTAAAGTTATTTCTTATTGTTATTTTGATAATTATTCTGTTTCTTTTCATTGTTATATAATTAGAATTTTATGCATCGCATCAGGAGGAGCTGGAGAGATCAAAATGAATAAGCTTAATTAATGAACTACGTGATTTAAATAATGTTTCCAAATGTTATTTTCCAGGAAAATATTTTGAAAACAATTTTTTAACTTTTTTAAATGCCTATGGCCTTTTAATTGATCGACAGATAGCTTATTTCGGTTGCACTGATAAAAAAAAAACATTGACTACCTATTCGTTGAATAACTGAAAGGTAAAAAATATGCAACCTACATTCATCTTCAATTGAACACTTTACTCTATGAAATAATATTTAGCCTTTCTTTGTACATTTCTTGTATCTTAGGGCCTCAATATATAATAATTTAACTTTTCTTCCATCCCAACCTCCTTCCCTAGAAAAAAAAAAAAAAACCTTGCTTATCACAAAATGACGTAAATAAGTTTAACCCTTTATGTACCGCATTATGATTTACTGCAAATTTTTTCATGCAATATTTTTTTGGATCACTGCATTGAAAATTAAGAGATATACATAAATAAAATACTCAACTTTTGGAAATTTAATTCGTTAGAGCTAATTAATTAAATTGGTACTTTAAAGTACCGTCAGCACACAAAGGTCTCAAATATTCTGACAATACGAAAAGAACGAATGACTTTTTTAACCCAGTTTTAACTCTTAAAAATGCTAAATATCCACAGAGAATACTAATATTATACAGCACAAATATTTATTTTTAAAGATTATTAAATTTTTAAAATTTATTTACTTTTTCCACATAAACTTAATTTGATGATATTCAAAGAAACTGGTTTTTTCCCCCCATTAATACACAGAAATTCATTATACGTTGTGTATTTTGAGTGAGGTTTCGATTGAATGTTTTTAAAACACTGCATCCTGGGGTAAGAAATGCAGTATTTTCTTAACATGAACTACTACACTTTGAGTTCAGCCCCTTGAACGTCATCCTAAGAATGTAACGAAAATTCTAGCAGATAATTTGCTGGGACTTCATCAGAAAAATCATTTGCTAGTACATCACTGATTTCAGATGGTAGGTTCTATAACAAATTCAAAGCATCTTGAAGACTGAGCTTTTTTTACAGACTCTCTAAGAAAAGGAAATAATAATAAAAATAATATTAGCACTTTGAACATATCCAACTACTGTTAAATCTCTGTTACTCATAAAGGAATTAAAATGATGTTATATAATTTTTTTAAATAAGAATACATAATTTAATTTTGTGGCAAAAAAATACAAGCTCGGATTAAAAGTTACAAATTTTTTAAAAACATTAAAATAAAAAAAGATGTATAAAAAGCAAAATAAATCAGTTCAGCAAAAAGAAACAATAAAAAAGGCATAACTATTGCAGTACAGTGATGATGCTTCAACAGAACAAAAATCAATAGTGAGCTAGCTACACGGACGAACAAAGTTCTTGCTCCAACATCCAGTGTGCTGTCGGTACTTATAAGTACCACATAGTTATTCAACTGTAAAATTAATTGTATACACTGTTCATTTAAAATAAATAGTCAAATCGTTTTCTAAGGTCTTCCTTAACATGTAAATAAAATAAGACACTTACCTTTTGATATTAACTACTTTTTCGGAACAAAAATGACTATTTTCGCAATCCGATCAAAAAGTCAGCTGAAAACGCAACTTCTGCTGTAAAAACTATTATATATCTTGAAAGAATGGATTTCAAAGAATATTTCTGCTAAGTATCGTCAGAGTATTCGTAAAAATGGTTGTTTTATGTAATTTCAAAGTGAGTGGTACTTATAAGTACCGTCGGTACATAAAGGGTTAAGTTCCTTCTGTACCCAAGGTTGCGGGTTCGACCCCGGCCCAAGTCGGTGGATTTTCATGATGCAGAAAATCGACAGCGGCCATGTCGTATGATTACACGGCATGCAAAAGATCCCTAGTTTTGCTCTAGGCAAAATTAAATCCTAGTACAGGTTCACATTGTCAGAGCTCAGGTGCCCTCCTCTAGGGAGGAAACTGGGCGTCAAAATTACCTGCGACGATTGGTATCCGCGAATGTGACGCCGCACTAAAAAGAGATACCAGCTTTCGGTGATATACTAGGTAGATTGATGAAGTCTGTTAATGACTTCTAATAATCTGCCATAAGAAATAAAAAAAAAAGTTTAAGGCAAGTTTTCTCAACTCAGAATGACAATCTCAAAATTTAATGTTTAATGAAGTATCATCTTTTAAGTATATTCTAATCTTTTTATTTTCTCATCTTCAACCGGAGAATCACATTAACTTACGTACATGTACTCTTCATAAAAAAAATGAAGTGAAAAAGTGCAATTTTTTAGTTAAATAAAAAGAAATTAAACTATATATGACCGGAAATGAGTTCAGTATGAATCAGAAGACTTCTAAGAAATATATCGTTTAGTCATCAGGTGAGATTCTCTGTTTTAAAATCACGGAAATCAGACCAAAAGAGGAGATTCCTTGAATTCTTAAATAAATAAAAATCTGTTCTGCATTGTTGAGTAATGGATTTATATGTTTGTGTTGCGACTAACTCTTTACTAGAAAATTGTTTTTTTTTGGATATTTCAGTTATTGAAAATCAAGTGTTTATTTGGTAATTTTTATTATCTCATTTTTTTATATGGTACATTCTTTTTTTTATGTAAGAAAAGTGACATAACTTTCGATGGATGATAAATTAGATTGAAGTTTTGTTTTATGTCAATAGAAATGAGTAATTATATATATACAGTACAGTCAACCCTCCTATAACGCGGTACTCTTCAGCGCGGTTTCCGTTCAATGACGTCCCATCAGTTCTTTCCGTGCAGGCTAGGCGCCAAGTTGTTGTTTATGTTCGAAAATATAGGCGATAATATTACACAATATGGTTTATTTTGATATTTTTATCGTGCGATAATGTGGTTGCCATGGGGATAACATATATTAGTGTTAGTTTTTTTCCCCCCGGGATCTCTGCTCAGCAAAAGTAACACATTGTTACAAATTTTGTGTAATGAACGCTTAATATAGTGTAAATAATTTACACATCTGGAAGTGTGATACATTAATATTACTTTCTGTTGTATTTATTTTATGTTAAAACCTTGTCACCCTTCGAAATCTAGTTTTATTATGAAATAAAAAAAAGTAGTGATTACACTAATCGAGGAATAAATTAAAAGCGGAGCGCACTGAGGCATGACGTAGACAAAACAAAAGGACTAAGGAATCGCGCCAAAATGATTTTTATTGGTCTCCATATAACGCGGTACGAATGATGTGATTTGTACTAATTCTGAGTTTCTATAGCGCGATTTCCATACAATGCGGTAGACGGTTTCCATAGAATGCGCTACGAATTAGCCTGGTTTGTACGATTAAATCCGAGTTTCTTATAGCGCGGTTTCCATATAACGCGGTACGCACTCACCGCGTTATAGGAGGGTTGACTGTAGTCAATTTCATGCTGCAAAATACCTTCGATATTTTTATTTTGTATGATTTTAGGTCATGTGTGGTTTTATTTCTCGTCACAATGCAATGAATATGAAGGTACAAATGTTTCAATGTTCCTCCAATAGTATGGAGGTTGTTTAAAACATAAATGGATAGCAGATACTGAATCTATAATTACTATATAGTACGATAAGTCATACCTATAGGCGAAATAACAGATCTTATAGATTATTAGTAATTTCTTAATCTAATATATGAATTTATATGTTATTTATGTGTCAATAATATTGTTGTAATGTACTAAATGTCTTGATGAGCAGATTATTTACTCTTATATATTCTTGCATCAATAATACCATAAATAGACAGCATCGAATAAATTTATGCTGTATTCACAAATTGCTTGTTACTAGAATGCCCTGAAGTATCGAAGCTCGTAGTATATTCTGACTTCATTTCCAGATAATTGATTGCTACATTCGGAAATATACTTTACCTGTTAATGTCCTAGTAAGTCCATAATACGAACTCGTTACTGACGTCAAGAGTTCGAGTTCTGGTGCCACTTGAAGGCTCAGCCCCAAACGTTGGAATGCGCAAATTCGCGTAGTCATAATAACGAACTCGTTACTGACGTTTCAAGAGATCGAGTTCTGGTGCCACTGAAGGCTGAGTCCTCACGTTGGAGAGTAGGGTGCCAGTTCAGGTGTCGTCCTCGTCCATTGATCGAAATTCAGAATTTTGAGGTTTATCGCCAATAGCGCTTTCGGTTGCTTTAGTGTGACAAAAAAAAAAGTTTTATCAAATTCCCTTAATACTGCGATTTATTACATCAGTGATTCATACCATTGGAGGTTTTTCTTGATATCAGAGAAAATTAATTTCTTCAGCATTCAATACCTTCTTTTGAATAAGAAAAATAATATTTTAATGTATTAGTAATTTGAAATCAATATTTAAATCAACTTTACCACTGAGAATTTTTATTCTGCTGTGCAATCAAATAAAAAAAAAAGAAACTCGCGGAGGAAAATCCATCTATATATTTGAAAAAATTATCTTATAGAAGCATTAGAATTATACTAAATTCGTTATTAAAATAACTATCCTCGAATAAAATAATATGTAAATAAAAATTAGTGCAAATTTTTCTTCAGTAGAGAAATGCATAAATCTTTTTGCTTAATCTTTAAAATGTTACCGGGATGGCGTATTAGACATCTTGAACATGAATGCAATATTAATCCTACGAATTTTTAACTGTTCCTTGACAAAATTATTTATATATTTATTGGAATAAAATAAAAGCACTCGTAAGAGTAAAAGGTATTGGAGGTTTTTTTTCTATTTACTTTTTCAGAAATTATTTTTGTATCAGTCATAATTATTCGATTGTAGTTTTCCAGATCATTTAAAAAAAAGTTAAGAAAACGTTTTAAATTCGAGGGAGGGGGAATGGGACAAAAGGGGAATAAACTTTTTTTATTCTTCGAGATGCATTTTATCTCATTCAATTGAATGCTATTAATGTCTAAATTAAAAAAAAAAAAAAGATATTTCCTTAAATAATCATAATATTCACAAATTCAAATTTGTTTGGGTTGAAGAGAACCTTTAAGTCCTAAATATAGTATGAATTATATAGATACCTTTTCTCAGTAAGTAGGATTTTAGTTAGTTCGCATTCTAAGTGATTAGTTATTTTTAAAAGGGATTATTTTTAAAGTTTCTCTCTGTCTGTCTCTCTTTTCTTTTTCTTATTAGAAATATGCTTCGTAAATTTTTAATGATTTTTTTCTAGTACAAGTACGAGACTTTCCCTACTAATTTCTTGACATATTTTTTGATTGTAAGGATAATGTAACATTCAGTTTTAATTAATATACCTCGACAATTTAAACAGTTATTTAGTGAGCTTTTTAGAATTTGTTTTTCGTTTGATGAAATTGTACAAAATGTATCCTGTCTGTGAATAAATATGTCATTGTATTCACACATTTCCTTGATAATTTTCTATTGGAATTAAAATAGTTTAAACTCAGTTACACTTTTCCTGATAATTATAACTCCATATTCTTTCATGTTTTCAGTGTAGCTTATTTTTTAAAAGAAACTTACACAGACATAGGAAATTGCTAGATTTTTTTTAAAAAAAAAGTCTAAAAAGATATGAGTTTTGCCAATTTTTTAAAATTATTATTCTTAATTACTTGTGAAACATGCATGTTAATGAAAACTAAATGTAGCTTGTTTTTAAATGTACCGTTGGGAAACATCGCGAAAATCAAGTTCGGAAAGTAATAACACTTTATAATTGTTGAATATAAAGAAACGTGTATAATAACGTACAAACCATAAAATTTTAAAAAAGTATGACGTAATTCAAGAGCCTGGAGATTTCAATTCAAGGAATAGTTATGCAATATTTTTTGGTAATAAAGCTTATTGTTCTTGCTATGAATGCATTTACTTATAGAGAAATATTTTGCAACATACTGTCATTTTAAAGACATTGAAATGTTCCATTAATTATTTCTTTTCTTTATGTTTCTTTCTTTCCTTTTTTTGTATGGGGGAAGTACCATACAGAAAATGTAAGACGTACACTGATTGAAACAGTGACGAAATTTAAGAGATTTCGAAATGTGTGAATTATGCGCAATTCGTCATTCATTTCATCAAATCAATATTTTATACACTTAGAGAATATATTTCAAACACAAGTAATTGGACAGGTATTATAAAATATTCCAGTTTTCTTTTTTCTCTCCCTTTAGTCCTCACCATAGTTGTTTTATTCTTAACATTGTTGGAAGAAAACGAGATGAGAAAATTTTTACAAATTGTTTATCGAATACGATACCATAATATTTTCTGTTAGTAATTGTTATCCTAAATATATATGTAACATATTAATTTCATTTATTGAAATTGTGGAATCATGTTACATAAAATATTTTATTCCAAACTTTAATCTATGTTCCTAGATGAACATATTTCTTCAAATCATTATTGAATGTAGTCTACAAAGTTTTGAAGAATTTTCAGCGAGTGTTTTTTAATCTTAACCTTCAAAAGCTGAGTAATAACCTTGATCTGCTTTAAGCAGCTTTTTACTCTGGAGTCACTCAGATGATATTTGACGCATGTGCAATGACAGCCAAATCCTCAAATTTACGCGGCTGATTCACCTGCCCTAAACGTCAGATCATGACTTCTTGCTCCTTTATTAAAATGCTACGATTCTGACAAATTCAGCATAATCAGAAGATATTTCGTGATAGAATTTATGTCCAACTCACTTTTATGTCTCTCTGTCACTTTGGAATGTTATTTCAACCTGACAGGGCAGGTTGAGCAAACCGCTTTGTGGGGCAGAATTTTTTTTTAGTTGTGTCTTTTTTGTATAAGTTCTTATCATACCCGATGAATTACCCTGAATCATACCGTTATTACTTGAGAAATTTTGTTTTGCTCTATTTTGGAATTTCTTTGTTTTTCTCTGTTTAATACGTTTTGAAGAATTCTCTTTTTTTTATTTCGGACTACATTATCGAAAAAATATCTTTAATGCTTTGTTTTAACTTCGAAATGCCAAAATATTTTACTATATTATACTATAATACTTTTGAATTCACTTGTCTTCCATGCAACAAGAGATTTTTAATTTTTGCCGTAATACACCAGGACGTTTTTCCGCTCTTGCGTTACTTTTTTTTTTCTTTCAAGTAAACCCCTTCCATAAAAGAAGTTGGTGTATGCCGCTGGGATTACACGAGATAACTGTTTCAGTTCATTGTCGATTGCTTACATATTTTCACTAAATAAGTTTCCCCATCGCCTCATGTTACCTCTAATATGAAATGACATGGCTAATCTGGTAAAATTGATCAAAATTACTCGTATTATCATATACAGCCCACTGTTTTCTTATGAATGGGAGATTGATAACCGAAAATTTATTAATTACGTAGAATATTTTTATAAATTTTATTTTTTTAAAATGAAATGACATAAGATTTGTAATAATTTGTTCTTTGCTTTAGATTTTATAAATGTTATACATTCTCATCCAGATAATTTTAAAAAATCTTTTCTTAAACAGCCAAACATGCAATGAAGAAATTTCAAACAACTACTTTTAATAAAAATAAAATTTTAACATTGATCATGATGCTAATCGAATTGAATAATTACGCCTTTATTTATCCCAGGTTTTCGAAAAATTAAGTGGAAATATTTAGTTTCTTGTTTCCCCCTTTCGTGAATAATTTAACACAAAATTTAATAATATCGTACGATTTCATGGGTTCTAATTCTGTATCTCATCTCTTCACAATATAGATATAAGTTTGAGAAGTTTTCACTCGAGATTAAAAATAAGTAGTCATATGATCTTCCGAATAACTGAATTATTGCTTTCTTCAAATCTTGGCAAATTACCATTTTCCTTCACATATGAAATGAGGTCATTTCTTATTTGAAAGAGACCTTCCTGCTGAACCAAACAATTTTAGCTCTTTTTGACATTTCTTTGAAGTAACATCGTCTCCAGATCAAGTCCTTGAAGCTGAGGACGTGGGAAAAAAAAAGGAAAAAAAAATCTTCAAAAGGTGACTTTGCTGCAATGAGTCTTGTACATGTACTGTATAAATTGTAAATGCCTTATTTTTGGGATAATCTACTGTAAACATTACAAATATCCTTAGCAAAATTTTTGATCTGTATACAACTGTTGAAAGAATTCGAATACGTTAGAGTATTATTTTTTAATGATTTTCTCAGTAGCAAGAGATCATATTTTGTGATTGATATTTTCACTAATCAATAATAGGTAAACTTATGTTGTCCTGACATTTTTCAAGTTTGTTATGATGCTTGGATAATCCTAATGTCAAGTATGTGTTTAAAAGTTTTTCAAATTAAGTGACGGAAAACGAATTTTATATGAATTTTAATCGTATTTTTAAAAAATATATACAAGAATGATTATACATATTACTTGATCTAAAACTTATCTTATTTCTGCCACTTGACCGCTTCTAATTTTACAATCTACTTTACAAAACAATAGAATAAAATAGTTAAAACGAAGGAGTATTGGAAATTATTTTTTGATTCGTTTAAGAATTCTATATATTAATAATACTCGAGAGAGATAAAATGTTACTGCGTTAGTTTCTGTGATAACTTTCTAGTTAATTAATCTACATAATGCTATTAATTATATTCAACATAAATCACACTGTGTAGCTCTTTTGCATCTGGTAGTTGGTTGGATGTTTCTATTTTTTTGTGGAATGTGAGGAAAAAGCAGTGACTGTTGTTCATAAACTGCTTTTCCAGCTTTTATTTTTCTACGAATAGATATGCATCCTAAGTTGATGCGAATGTGAATACAATGGCGTGTGATTTATACGTGGAAAAGGAATGCCGCTGCATACGAAGTAGACTTTTTTTAGTAGTTTCAAGGTTGCATGTGACACAGTTGAGAATCTTTATAAAATGGGATGGATTTGAAAGGGGAAGAAAATCGAAAAAAAAAAAGCTTTTCATCGTACTTAATTGCATTTCAGTTGGTAAATCTGAAATTTGTTCTTTGTTTATTTTAATTATGAAAAAGAGAGAGAAAATCACGTACGCAAACAAGTATTTGAAACACGTTTTAGAAACAATTTTATTGAATTAAATTGCAGTTGAAAAATTTATTTTCAGTTCATTTTAGTAAAACGGCTTCTGAATGCAACTGTCTTATTTTAAGTTCATATGAATATGAAATGTATATGTCGCAGGAAAATGATGAAATTAGGACTTTCATCGAATCCCTAAGGGGGTCAATTCACGCAACATGTTAAAATAACGTCTCTTTGGGGCATTTCCAGTGTAAAATAAACCCGGGGGGTCCCCCGGTGTCTCCCCCCTTTTTAGCATTTGCCAATGCAGATCCTGACTAGTTCATTTCATCATTTCACTGAAACTGTTCAGTGTTTGATAAAATCACTTACTTTCATCAGGGAAATGACCTTGAAGAGACACGTTATTTTTAAAATCTCCCCATCAAAAGATCCTATCCCCCAGGGGTGATGCGAAAACCTAAAGGATAAAAGGGGGACACCTGGGGGTCAAGTCCACTTCCCAACCATACAGTAGTACTATCGATCCTAAATATCAACCTCATATCTGTAAAAAAAAGGCTGACTTGTTCTTTCATCATTTCACTAAAACAGTTCGGGTTTTATAAATACTTCGAAAGGGAAATAACTAAAAGGGGCGTTTTTTTAAACATTTTAATTTATCATCTCCTTGGGTTTCGATAAAGCCCTAATTTCAGCATTTTTTCCTGCGACATATAGATTTTAATGGAAGCTTGTATTACATATAAGGCATTTCGAATGCGAATGTGTTTTTATCAACTTGTGTAATTTCTTTTAGCTTGCCTCATTTGTTATTGTTTTTCCGTGATATTCGATAATAGTAAATAAGTGTGTGCAGGGGAGGGATAAAATGTAATTTTTTTTATGGGGAAATTTTTCTTGAGTGCGTTTTTCTCTCAAGGAAATTGTATTAAAATAATGAGTAGTATTTTTGCAGAGGATTTAAATGACTTCAAACAACAGAATGCTTAAAAGTTCTCAGTTTTGAAGAACCTAAGAATTTAATCAAAATGGTTAAAATTCCCTTAATAATAATAATCAACAGTTTAGTGTCTTTTTAACAGTTTTTCTATAAAAGAATGAACATTTCCCCCTTTTATCATATTATTTATATTTTTAATCTGATCAATACTGCAAATTAATTTAAAAAATTGATTTAGAAACTTTATATAAATATTTTTCTTTTAACTTAGTTTAATTTTTATTAATTAATTTCCTCTCCCTTAGAAATCGCATATCAATCATTTCTAAATGTTTTGCGAAACAATTTCAGCCTCGAAATTTGTGGAAAATACGTAATTGAAATCATTCAATTTATTATTTCAATTGCTTAGAAGTAGGAATGCTTTTCATTTAAAATAGAAAGATTTTAAGGGATTTAAAGATTGAAATAGATTTTATAAGTAGGTTTTCAGTATGAATGCCGCTAGCTTTTGTACTACCTTAACATCTTATTGTTATCGAAAGCTCTTATCAAATGAATTTGTAGGGATTCTAGAGGGAAGAGGCTCTAATGCAATTAGCAAACGCCAGGTTATCAGAAAAAATGTGTGCGTGTGTTTTTCTCCTCCCCCCCCTTTTTTTTTGGGAAGAAAAAATGATAAATTGATGAAATTTACTAGCACTTTCGGTAAAGAATAGGAGATTGATTTTAAAATATTTAGGTTTGACACCTTCAAACCATTGATGAATTTCTTCTTTGTCTCATTTATGCATTCTCAAGTTCCATTGAATTCAACAATCTTTTGTAAATGACATGTTAGTGAAATATTAAGGTATCCGACTGGGTTCGGAGACAATTTTCTAAAATATAACTTAAATAATCATTTAGTTTTATTTTTTAATTAAGTATGTTGCAAAACTATAAAAATACAGCAAGAAGAATTTTTTGAAAGTTTATTTTTCAAAATATTGTGAAATTTCTACCAAAATATTACAAAAAATTGCTCTTTTGCAAACAACACTAAAAAATTATGTATCACAAAAATAAATAAAATGTTTGCAGGAATACCATTCTTTAACGTTTAACTATGCTTTATACTAAAAAAGCTCAAATTCTACTGTAAAATTATGAAATACAGGTGTACAGAATTTTCTTAAGAAAAACTTTTTTTTTTCATGTAAAATTACATAAAAAAATACCTTAATTGAAAAATTACCCTTAGCTTTTAGCAGAAAGCATTCATTATAACACAAAGAACAAACTCAAAAAATTTCATAAGAATATTTCTTTTACTTTAAGAAATATCACCCTTACCGTTAACCATTATGTTCAAAAATAACATCCTGCACAAAATGCAAAATAAGGTTTATATTTGCAATAAAACTTTTTAATGATTTAGGAAGGTTTTAAAACTCTCCAGATTTGTATGTTGTGCCTTCCTGAACCTCATACTTCAAACTTTTACAGTTTTGAGGGGCCTTTCTTTTTACGAGACAGTTTCTTATCTGGTTTAGAATGCCTCGTAGAATCAACCATTCTCGTTTTGTCGAGGTACCAAAAATATCCTTTCATTTAAGAACATAATTTCATTTCTAACTTGAAGTAGAGGTAATAGACCAGCAAACCCAGAATTAAAAAGTATTACTGCGTTATAATTTCTTAAACGGAGTGTTTGTTGCTCAACAAAGTTGTCTTTCGAGATTATACTCCACACGACATTGTTAAGACTTTCATTGCAGTTCTGAACTTTCCCGTGAAGACATTTTCTTAGGAGAATTTGATCGCAAAGTTCCTTATAAGTCTTTTTAATAGAATTAATGACTGAATTTGGAAGATCCTTTGATATTTCTATCGACGTTTCTCCAACAAATACTGCTCTGGAAATCTCTTCTTTTTTGGCCTCATTGTTCTTGTTTTTGGCATGACAACTTTAATTAAAAATAACTATAACTCTATATAAAAATACTAATAAAAAAATTATAAAGAGATCTAGTTTTGAACACAAATGATAAAAAGATAGCAACTCGTTTAAATCAAAATCAACATTGCAATCATTTAACTGTTGCCTATTTTAAAGCAAAATATATCTATTAAAACATTTATAAAATGAAATAAAGTTTACTAAACACAAAAAGAATTCGTTAAAATATTTTAAATGAATAAAAATTTCATTTTGCCGGTGAAAATCAACCTCACTTCCGGTTTCGATTTGTTCTTACTACCTCAAACAAAAACAGCTATAACTTTTTTTCTAACTGACTCAGAATTAAAAGTATGATAGTTTTAGAAAGCTTATTAAACAGGCTACAAAAATAGACTATAAAATAAATTTAGATTTTTTTTAAAAAAAAAATATGAAAATGGTGATTTTAAACCAGTCGGGGATACCTTAAAACGAAAATTTTGAAATGTACGCAAAGTAAACACTTAATAAGACTGAAATCGGACAAAAATTTTGAACTGTTTACTCATGATAAAAGTACCAATTTCAGTATTTTAAGTGTAAATTCTATTTTCTTGATTTTCTTTTCGAGTTTGATTTTGAAACCACTAGAATTTTATTTTTACTTTGAGTGATTTCGTTTTTTTTTTTCTTTTCAACGAAGTTCCTGTTTTTTATTATTATTACCATGCATGAGAATTAATTCTTTCAACAATTTTAAAGAATACTTGTGTAATGGTGTTATGAAATCTTTCATGCATTTTCTTCTTTCAAAGTTTAAATGATTCTTAATTAAATGTTGAAATAATGATGAATGAATCTTTTAAGTTTCCTCATTATCTTGATTTTTTGCTGGAAAAATGAGAAATGTTTCTGTAATTATTAATTCTAATTAATATAATTCGAAATATAATGTGAGAGAAATATAAGGTAATTCGGAGAGGAGGAAGACGCCAGTTTGTTAGTAGTACTTTTATGCGTCGATAGATGAAGAGTCGGGTCCGAAATTAAGCTTGACTTGTAAATTTATCTGAATTAATCGTCTTTAATAGCCTTATTTTTCGAACTGGTGAGCATTTAAAGTGGTGAGTACAACTTTTATAATATTCCGTTCCTCATATTTAAAACTCATAAACACGTGCTTGTTATTTTAAATATATTAGCAATGTAAGTGAGTTACGCGTAATGTTACACATACAATGCATGTAGAAACGGCCATAACACTGCAGCAATAAGGAAATAAGCGTGTGCGGCATCTGCCCCTTATACTTGGGGAAAGATTCACATGGTTCAGTAATAAATGAAATGAAATGAAAATTTCTTTTTCATTTTATAACACTTATATTATCTATAAAAAGGCTACAATTAATTTTGCTGTTATAGGATGTCATAATTTGGGTTTCCATGGCGAGAATGGAAGGCTGAAGTCGATTTCGACTTCGGCCTGCTTCCTTCTGCAGGAAAATTTGTTTTTGAAATTAATTATGAAAGGGAAATTTTTTTATTTTTTTTTTTTTTTATAGTTATTGTTCTTCACAAAATTTTGGGAACTGTCTTAATTTTTTTTTACTGTGGTGGTTTCACTTCTCCCCTTTTTTATATATAGGGAAGATGCCACAATTAAATGAATTTGTTTAACATTAAATTTCTTATTTATTTTCATACTAAGAGGATTAACTTGTATACATAAACAATTAAATATTGAAAAATAAAGGGTATTTTTTTTTCATTGTTCTTGTTATTTCAATTTTCAATGTACTAATCGAAAATTCCTTAAATGTGACATTTCTTCCCCCTATTTAATATAATGATGTTTTAAAGCTAAATTTCTAATTGAATTAAAAATTAACTTTGCATTTCTCATACATAAATTGATGTTACGAAATGACTAATGAATGGAAACTGTGATGGATTTTAATTTTAATTAGGAAAGTCATTCAAAGTTTGGGGACGAGAAAAGAATGCAAGAAAAGTATATATGGGGAAAGAGAACAATTTTTTTTGTTAAAGTAAGCATTATATTTTTAAATGGGAAGGAGGGCTATAGCTTCTTTCTAGTTCAAAAATGCAAAATTTCTTTTTTTAAGGATTTATTATGATACTGATGCACTCTAGAGCAATGATGATGAAACTTTTTGCCGTAAAAACCTTTTAGATTGGATCTTGGAGACAAAACTGCTTTGAATAATAGTTATAAATGTCTTTATGTTAATGTTAAAATTTCGCTTTCAGATTTCTTCGTCTTTTTTGGGGAGCTTTTTCAAATGAACTATTGGAGGTTATCTGGTCATGAAAAGGGAAAAACATTTATTCGTTTGTTGAAATTCGATCGATTTTCTCCTTTCGCGCATTTGCTGGATTGTAGCGGAATCGCGTCGTATTAATGGAAAAGAAAAGTTAGTGAAAGTCTGAACCCGATTGATATTAATTAAAGAGTAGCATTTCGTTCTTAAAATGGTATTACTTCTTGCATTCCTCTTAACAAACTAAGTTGTGAGGACCGTTTTAACAGCCCTAAAAACAAAGAAAATAAGGGGTAGGAAGCAACAACCCTGACCTTGCTTTCTAATTGTAGAATCTAAACTACTCTCGTTTTGCACCATTGCCCAAATAGGTGTTGGCCTTATCCTTAAAGGAAATTCGTTAGTGAACATATATGTCGAAAAGATGTTGCTATCCTTCTCTTTTTCTTAACACGGTTAAACGAACCTACCACAATTTGTTAATTAAAAGTGATGCATTCGGTCAGTGGGTCGCTTCTAACCTATTTTATATTTTCTCTACCCACCTTCATCATCATTGACCGTTCTTTTGTTTTCTTGACTATTGTGCTCCGTTATCCATAGATTTCTTTTTTGGCTGAAGATGTTTTCTTTTCAGTACAATAAAGACTGGACCCTTGACTTGTGATAAGATATACGATTAATGACTCTTGGTTCTACATATTGATTCCTGATTATGGTTATCCTATTAATATAGAAACCTATGTGTCAGTGAACGCCTATGCTTCCCTTCAGCCAATATCATTTAGTAGCAACTTCTGTATACTGTTGGAAATAATTTGTTTCTTAAAAAAACTTGACAAAGGACTCATTTATAATTTATGCTTCTTTGGAAATATTATCTTATTAATTTTTTCACATGTATTATATGTATTAACTATTTTTCTTAATACTCGGTCTTTACTTCTCACAATTTTTATTTAAAACTTATTGCTCTTTTACTGTATATCAGCAACAAGCTCTTTTGTACCTAATTAAATCCATTCTAATTTGAAAGTTATTCTTTTAATTATATATTAAATTATACTTGAAACACATCTTTGAAAGTTAATTTGCGGAGAGAAAACGTTCTAAAATTACATTTGTTACCGAGGGAGACCTGTAAGGATCTGGAGTTTTTAAGCTGGTCTCCTGTTTTCTTAAATTATATTAAATAGTAATTAATGCATGCAATGTATATGTACTTAAATTCCAACCAAGAATTGAGAAAGTTTTTTTCTAAGATATTCTGATTTCACATATTTTATATTCAGAAGTTTTTTTTAAAGCAGATTAAATATTTCCCTGTATGTCAAGGTATAATGTATCATTATTTAATTATATGATTATTTTCGTTCACTTCGGATATGCTGAAAGTTTATCCAGTCATTATTTTAATTTATATATCCTTCTTTAAAGGAAAACTCACATATATAGTTTTCCTTTTAGTACAAAGTTTTTTGTAATTGTACTTAATATCTCCATTCTTTTCAGCAAAGGAATTTTCTAAAATTGATGACCCTTGATTGATTTCAGTGATGTGACTTGAATTGAAACTAAAATTTTAAAATCGATTTTTTGCTTTTGTTGGAATTTTTTCAATTCCTACTATTAGTTCACTCTCTTCCTATACATATATATATTATTCAAATTTTCAGTTGTTAATAAAATACTTTCTATTCATCCATTCAAGTTCAAATGCATTTTTTTAAAACTTGTAGTAGATGACACTTGATGTTAATATATTTTTTCAAATATTAATTAATTAATTAAATTAAAAATGAATAAATAGTAACAAACAAAAATAATAGTCCAAAAGCATATATAGAAAGGAAAATCGTTCGTTGTGTCCCTGTAGCGCAATGGATGATGCATTAGACTTCTAATCCAAAGATCGTGGTTTCGAATCCCGCCTGGGTTGGCCTAATTTCTTAGAATGTGATTTCTTTTTTGCCACATACTATTTTATTAGAATAATTAAATTTAATCAATGAATAAATAGTAACAAAAAAAATAGTCCAACACCCTATATAGATAGGAAAATGGAAAATTGCAAGGAAAATCGCTTTCTCTACTTTGTCAATATTGTGATTCTGTCATATGTATATACATATTTATATTAATTGTAACTATTGAATAAAAAGTAAATAAAATAAAAAAATTTCTTTGTTGACCTAAGTAGGAATTGACTTGAATTTTTTTTTTATTACTTGTTTTCATATGTTATATGTTTCATATATTACATGTTTTATCATCGTTTTAGGAACAACTTAAAATTAGTTTTCCTAATTTACATTTTGTGCGAATGATTGTGAAAATGTATATATGAGGTAATACGCTATGTAATAAATAACACAATTTAAAACAATGTAATTTTTATGATATGTTTCTTATAAGTGCTTAAACTTCAACTCGACTCTTCTATCATTGTAAACTTTCAGTTTCAACATCTTTAAAAATCTTTTCCTGATATGAAGAGAAGATAAGGAGTGTATGTGTGATATGCAAGTTTAAGTATAACTTCGGTCTTAAACGAAATCTTCCTCTTCTGAAATTAGTAATTGAAATTTTGTAATAGACACCTAATTTATTTTTTAGTTGGGAAAAATTTTGAATGTTATCTCAAGAAATATATAATTAGATCAAAAACAACACAAAACTGGCAGAGTTGCTGAATTGTATACATTTAATTTATTTCTGATTTTATTTTTATGATTATAATTGCTGGAGTATTTAATTTATTAGAACTATTTAATGTACGCTTTTTACAAGTATAATTTTATTCCGAAAAAAATTACTATTGTTACGTATCGTAATGAAATTTTTTAAAATTATTTTTATCCCATGCCTGCATTGAACGAGAAAAATCAAGCCTTTTCGCAGACAGTTTTCAACAAAACAGAAATTAAACAACTTAGTTTTTTTTGTTTAAAGAAAAAAGTACCATTTTTATATAATTTATCTGCACTATATGTATGTAATTTTTAGATTCGTGACGGAGAATGTATTGAAACGAAAAATTTAACTTCGAAATAAATCAATTTTTTTAATGATATTTTTTTCAACAAATGACTTTCTACTTCATTTTAAAAATATTATACATTTTATTACTTGCAAGTTATTCAGACGTTATTTGCCTGAAATGCGTGTATTTAGTATTTTATTCTTAAAAGTTGCTGTAGTTGTAATGATTCTTGAAAATCGTGTATTGCACTATTTTAAATTTCCTTAATGTGTATAGTTGTACGAAAATTTCTAGTTTTTGACTTAATTTATTATTATTCATGAGTTACTCATTTAATTCTTGCTTACTTCAAGTTACTTATTAATAAATTAGAAAATTTATAATGCAATATTTTCCTTACCAATGTTTTAGTTTTATATAGTGAAACCCTTCATTTTCTTTTTTAAACTTTTAGGTTATTTTTCTGTTTAAATGTTATTTCGTATGGAGTGCATGGAAATCTGTTAGAATATTTAATTACTTAATTTGTATGGTATTTGTAAATTTTAATTGTGTCTGAAGCCAAGAAATGTTTGATTTTAAATTTTAATTGCTTGAATACATGAAAATTTTATGAACCCCCTGGTTCATCCGGGGGCAGCATGTTGTGAACTATATACATTAAATGGTCTGAGTGGGTGGAGCGTAGCTGTCACTTACGAAGATACTACGTGGTCCATCTCGACGAAAAGTATATGTAACGGATTCAGTCTTAATCTTGGCTTCGGCGTTATTAGATGTGCCGTTGTTTACTTGGATATTTACGCTCGCATATATATGTTTCACTCTAATATTTTAAATTGGTATTTTAATTTGTTAAAGATTATTAAGAGTTTATTGTTACCAATAAATCCAGGAGAAGACATTCAAGGATTCCAGATTATTGTAGAACACAACACGCATACACATCTTACGTGTATATTAGATTGCCCTCCAGAAAGTCAGTGCCATTGCAAAGTATTGAACTTCATCTCTTTGTGAGGGAAATAAAAGGACCATTAAGTTGAAATTTAGTAATTTAGTTTGCAATAGCACCGAGAAACATTTTTTGAACTAATATACATTAATATTTTGAATTCATTCGTGCTTTGCATTATTATCATCAATATTACCAAAACTTTCAATACCAATATCAGCATTTATTTTCCTGTTTAAATATTCTTAGATATAATTCTGGCTCAAAATTACGAAATATGTCGAATAACCACAATGAAGCTTCCGAGTACGACATTAATAAACACAATCAATCAATCAGTACGAAATCCGTCGCTAATAGCTTTCGTGTTGCTTTAGAGTGCACGTTTATAAGTATCAAATGAATTCGACATAATTCTGAAATCTTAAGAATTTTCCAGAAAAGTCGAATAAAATTTATTCATTATCATTTCCACTAAAATACTTATTGTGTTTATATATCTTGCTGGCTATATCTCATTATACTTTGTATTTTTTTTAAATATAAATATTTTCAATCTGGGGAAACTTAAGTGAAATATTTAATTACCGCATTGTTTGATTTTTCGATTTTGAAAGTAAATCATTATAATAATTGCCTTAACTCTATAGTGCAAAACAGGTATAATTTGTAGAAGCATTTTTTTTTTCTCTGTCAAAATCCTTCTTACCTAAAACAAAGAATAATTGCTTTTGATCTGAAATTTTGTAGTTTTCTTCGGGCATCTGTTTTACAAAGCTTTCGAAATGCACTTTCCTCGTCCTCCAGTTTTAATCTGTTTACTCAAATATAACTTCCTCGGAAAAAATTTCATTTGAAAAGATATTACACGATATATTCGCCAACCTTCACCATTTTCCTTTTAAGGGTTTTAAGTAGAGAGTCACATCCATGAGGTCGTATTACTGTCACTTAAACTAAAGTGTCAAAAGTAAGATTCGAAGAAGTGGAACATGGACGAAAGTCAATTGTCATTGATGCGTATTTGAGGTCAATTACATCTACTGTCGAGTCAAAAGGTTATTTCGTATTATCGAAGAGATGAATGACTGCTTTTTATTGACTGGGATTGCAAAGTGCAGAGAAGCCATAATTGTGTCACAAATAAGCTACAACTGATTACCAAGGCAGTTTCACTGGTTACTACTTTTCTTTTCGTTTTGTTCGAGTGAATTATATGTATTCTCTTTGCATTAGACTTGTCACTTTTTATGACCATGTGTGTTAAAAGTAGTTGCTGATGTTTTGTTGTGTTGAAAGGGTTCATATGACATGACTGTCTGGAGCTTTCATTCTTTGGCGTAATCTGGTCTGGAGAATATATGTTAAAAGCGTTTGTTGCTTGGCTTTTAAACAGGTTGATTTAGACGAATAATTACTGAGAAGAGTTGATTTAAAAATTATCTAATATATTGCTTCCCCGCCTCTTATTTTTATTGTTCATTATATGCTGGCTCCGTCTTAACTTGTTCTTGGTTGGCTTTCATGTGTTTTTGAATTTGTGCTTTTAATATATACAAATGAAATGGTTAAAACATTTTTTCACAATTTATATTGACAAAACGACCTCTATAAATCTCTTTTAATTAATTATTTTTAATGAAACAAAATAATACTTTTTGAGGAGGAAGCTTTATGCCATTTTCATAATTAAAACAAATAGTAGAACTGCGAAGTTATTCCACTTTTTCCAAAATATCAACATTTTAAAATTATTTTAAAGTTTTGAAATATTTTAAATAAAAAGCATTCGACCTTACAAGCCTAATAAGTGTTACAATTTTTAGATGGTTTTTGTGATATAAACTCTTGAAGCCTTTGCACCATTTATAGAAAATTAATTTCCCAAAATTACGAGTAAATAAGGACTTGATTACTGCTGTGTGAATTTACCAGAAGCTCAAAAGCTTCGGGTCCACCTCTTATTTCCACGACTTTTATGTCTTGGGAGTTTATTTCACTATACACACTCTTTTATTTATTCCTTTTTTCTCCTTATAAAATGGCTTAATATTTCCGAACATTTTTAAAATTTTGTATTGTTCCTATAAAATACCAAACTACCTAAAACTAAAATTCTGCATAAAAAAGCTTCACACACAGTCGTTAATCGTTAAAGCATTTAAATTTTAGCTATTTGCAGTGGCTCATTTATATTATCATGACGCTTTTTTGGTCCATTTTTCTGTGAGTGTACAAATTTCTCTCTCTGCAAAGCTGTTCAGCCTTCTATGATGGAAAAGTTAGATTACTTTCCAATTACATCACTATCTTTCTAATTCCTCAAAAAGTAATATCACAACCCAGTTTGACTTCTTCCTTACTCATTCTAACACAATCCCATTGCTTTTCTTCTCCAAAATTTGTACAAACCGCGTATTGGAAAGAACAATACGGTGAACTTACTACTAACTGAAGGAGTACCTTCGGTTTGTTTGTATTAACTTTACCCCTGTCAAGAAATGAGCCGTTACTGCATTGTTGTTTCCCGCATATTTCTGAGTAAAACACCATGCTTAGTGCAGGGCACGTGTTGTTGGAAGTTCATTGACAGCACTTCTTTACCTCCTGAGATTCTCTTAACACACGAACCGAAAGAACCAATTCTCACGAGCCACTTTCTTTCATAACCTTTAATCCTTGCATTCCGCTTTTGTTCTGTTTCTTTTTAACTGCTTCTACCATTTGTATTCCTTCCGCATTTTAGAATGAATGTATAATGGACGGATAGTCTTTCGCTTAAGTAATGAATTGATGAACTCATTTTTTTGGATAGTTAAAATATTTTAAATTTACAGAATTAATAGTATTCTAATTGCACGAGCTGTTTCTCTCCTCCCTTGCGCAATGTTAAGAATATTTGTTATCAAACAGTTTAAATTATTTCTGTTTGTGAAGCATTGCCTACACGATACGAAATTAGGGTCTAGAATTCTAGTTACCAGAATTATAGGCATAATGTAAATATTACATTGGTGACTATTCTAAGCAAGCTTTGGTTTAAACTTAAAAAAAATACTGATTAAAAGGTCGCATTTTCTGTTTAAAAGAAATAATAATGATGATGAGAGAATCATTTATATTTTTCGTATTCAAACATCTAAACTTTTAAGCCCCCCCCCTTTTTATAAGCGTAAATGTTGTGTTGGGTAGAGATTTGTCTTTTGCATTTCATCGTTATATACATGTTTATTCTTTTGTCCTAGTAATATTAAGTGCTATTAATTCGGAAATCATGATTGTAGGAATCACTGTTTCAAAACATGTAAAAAAAATTTTCCAAAAGCATTTCATTTCATATGTTCACTGAAATAAAAAAACAAATCTATTTTGAAATATTAGCTGCCTAATATGTATTGATAAATTGAAATTTTTAGTATTGAGATGTGTGTTATTTTCATGATTATCTTCATAAAAAATGAAGTTATAGGATTTTCTTTCTAACCCTGTCGATGAAAAATATTTTTTTAAATTTTGGTATTAATGAATGTTAGTCATAATAGTTACAAGGTATAGTACATCCCAATAGCATATGGTGCATTCTAATTGTTTTTATTAATTTCCAAGCAGATGCAATATATGACCCACCCATTATTAAAAATAGGATAATGTATTCCATTGATATTATGGGTTATATTTAATATTTTGAAACACTTTTAAATGAAAGAGATTTGCAATGCATGACAAGCGGTGAAGCACATACCTTAAACTGTTAGTTGAACTCATGTGTTTCGTTAACGGCCAAGAATTGAACAATCGTATTACAAAAAATAGTTATTAAAATTAAATCTGAAATCCATATGCTTTGAAATGAATACATGTCTTTAAGATTCTAGTCAGTTCCGAGTTCTGTTTTTTATGTTAAAAAGCTTTCTAGAGAATAAGATCAATTTCTAAAAATGTGATAAAATCCCGATTACTTCTAAACTAATATGCATATCTATAAATAATTTTGAGTCTAATTTCCATTTTACCGAAGCCTTTTTCGAAGAAAAGTAAATCGTGATTTACTTATTAACCTGCGGTTACATGTTTATCTATGTACTATCAAAGAATTGGAGGCATTCTTTGAATTTTTTTCCTACTTTTTCTTTGTCTGCGTCTATTTGTTATGTCTCGATAACTGCTTTCTTCAAAGTCTAACCATGCGTTAAAATATCTTGTCAGAAGGAAATCTTATCACACAAATTATATATTTGAGTGAATGATATATGGTTATTTACTATGCACTCTAATAATGGGATATATTTTATATTTTATGGGGGTTTTTTTTGCATGTTAGAGAGAAAGTGAAGTGGATATTTTAAACTTTTCGTTTTGTTGTAGATTTTAAGATATACATATGTATGTCGCAGAAAAATGATGAAATTAGGAATCTCATCCTAATTCATCTCATCTCCCTAAGGGAGATGATAACTTGACGGTAGATTCTAAAATAACGTCTCTTAAAGGTCAATTCCCTGATAAAAGTAAGGGCTTTGAACGAATCCCTGAGCTGTTTCAGTGAAATGATGAAATAATATTGTCAAGAGTTTAAAAGTGTTTATTTAACAAATAGGGTGCATTATTAAACGTATAGAAGTAAGTAATACAACAATAGTCAATGAAATACAAATTATTTATTCGAAACTAACAAATAATTAGAAAATTAGGTTGGTATTTTTTGACGAATAACATCTTTCTTCTCGGTTGCTTACGCACAAAAATATGTTAATCCTATGGTGCCATTTTTTTTAAAGATATGGGGTTGATATTTAGAGGATCGATAGTACTACCTGTATGGTTAGGAAATACTAGGACTCGACCTCCAGGTGTCCCCTGTATAGCATTTTGTTAATGCAAATCCTGACTAATTCATTCCATTTCACTGAAACAGTTCAGGGATTTGATAAAATCACTTACTTTCATTAGGGAAATGACCTTGAAGAGACGTTATTTTAACATCTCCCTTAGGGATTTGATGAAATTCCTAATTTCGCCATTTCCTTGCGACACATACTCAGCTTGGATTTTATTTAAAAGTATTTTGTCTGCTTTGTGTAGCTGGCTATTTAGCGTACCCCTATGCCGCAAAGGCACTATACATTTACGAATTTCCATGTCTTTTCCGTGATTCGAACCCAGGCCCGACAGCACAGCAGTCAGCGTCACTAACCACTGTACTGGATGGGCGGCCAAAAAAGTCCAATATTTTGAAAAGAGGTGTAATTTTTTTGTTTACAAATAGGAATAATATTTATTAATCTTAATGAGACATTTCTTCGCTCTCAATCTTTGGTATCGTCAAAGTTCATTTCGACAAGAGACCAGTAAAATTATTCTTGATTTACAAAAATACGGAAACTCATTAACGATCGCATTTACCGGTTATTTCTATTCGTACGTGAAAGAAATTAAAACACCAGGAAAAAAAGGGAGAGTGGCTACGTAATTTTGTATTCAATACGTAAAATGTGTTTTAAATGGCGTAATGATAAAACTAATTGCGTCTCAAACAAATCTACTATTTACAAAAAGTATTTAAATATAAATAAAACTTTTTATCATGGGCATTGACAATAATGGATATATATATATAATTTCATATTGCTTTTGTTTTTCAAGACAAATGATTTTATTCCTAAATCCATTACTTCTTCCTTAACCCCATACATATGTTCGCATTTATATTTTTTATTCTACGTTATCTCAAAGGAAAGACATTTTACCTCGTTACATATTCATAAAGTGTTTTTAACATCTATTAATTTATTCTGAAACATCTTGGGTTTTATTCAGGATGTTAAACAGATCAGTCCAAGGTAACATTGTTTAGATACCTGTTCATTCAGCTTCTCAAGATCCACCCAATGTCAAGTTTGAGAGCGAAACATGAATTAGCGGGCGTTACATGTTTTAAAAGCCATGCCAATTTCTAGTAAGGATAGTTCCGGTTAAAGGACATCTTCATTCATAATAAACCATTTGTATTTTACATTTTATGAAAAGAAATCGAGGTTGTGTAAAGGATCGTATTATCTAATTGAAAAGTTCCCGTAATAATAGTCCATTAATAGAGATCAGGGGTGTTAAATCTCAAATGCTAACTTGGGCCAAACAAACAAGGTTTAACTTAACGTGGGCCACAAAAAAATCAATATTTACGGAAATTATGTCGAATAATACGTTAAATAAACATGTAATAGAACAAGAAAAAAATTAAATGCTTAAGTTCTGACACTTGACATCTCATCTCTGCTACTATCTCTCCAATTTCAAGGGAATTTTTTAAAAATTTTATTATATATTATTGTGTGTCAATGTATTGGTCGGGCCGCAAAAATGTTCGTTGTGGACCGTGAGTTTGACACCCTTGATGTAGATGATATTAAAAACTATCTCGAAGATTTCCAAAGTTAAACTGACAGTAACAAATATCTCATTATTTTATTCATAGAACTTTTTGAAAAAAATTATCTGCTTTTAAATGAAATCCTTGTTATGTATTCAACAGAAGGAAAATTATATTTACAGAATTTTGTGCTATTCTTCGTACTAATTATATAGATAGCACTCCTTGTGTCTTTTCGAAATTCAGGTTTTTTTTCAGAAATTTTTTTTATTTCCAGTTAATATAATTTTGTTAATTTGTTTTTGATTGAATGAAGGTTATCTAAGAGCTAGTTCCATTTTAATGTTCATTAATAAGAATCTATTACATCATGCCTATCTAAGAGTATAAGATTTATTTATATTTTTATACTCATGATATATCTATAATACGTTTAGAGAATTCATTTTTTCTCCCCATCAATGTGTGATTGACTTTTCTTACATTGAATGTTGATTGAAAGTGAGCAATACTGAAATTAGTATACATAGTTACAAGTTTTAGAAAATAATATTTTATTTCCATGTCTGAGATGTCTTGAATGGATATTGACTGAAAAACTTATGTATTACTAACTTGCAGTACTAGGCCACAAAATCTGCTCATAATTGATGCTAAAAATGGCTTCTTACTAAACCTAAACACATTTGAATATACTTTTCAAGCGTTTCTTTAAGTAGTGGAAGTCTCTTAATTAAAAAAGGTCTTCTGTGTGTGTGAGAGACTCTTATTGTTGTGCAGAGACTACTTTTGCACCATTCAAAAAAACCATATAAAAAGAAGACACATGTTAAATCTAGTAATTTTTAGGCGGTTCCTGAGTTACTTATGACTCCAAATATATTTTAATGACTGTCTTGTGGGCATTAAAAGTGTACTAAGTTGCACCTTCATATTGAAAGTATATGAATGTTTGACTTGTGAGCTTTGCTTTCTGTCTAGTCGTGAGTTTGAATCCTGGTGCAACTGAAGAGTAGGGTATAGTGGAAATGATGTACCTTAAATTTGTCGAAACTCAAAATCTTCATTTTGGCATGGAAGTTTGGAGAATGCATAATCGTGTTCTCGTCGTAAGTCCACAGTTAAAAATATTACGAATATCGTCACCTATGACCAGGGGCATAGCTACAGCCGTGTCAATGATACGGGGCCCCCAAGCTTCAAGGGCCCCAAAATGTGTAAGAAAAAATCGTAAAACATTGAGAGCCCATCAAAAAGGGCCTCCGAGGAATTTTGACACGGGGACAACTCAGAACTAACTACGCCTATGCCCCATGTATTCTTCAAAGAGCGAAGTTAAACAGTCACTCAACCATTAGTCAATTCTTCATATGTTAAGTGATTGATAGATTTTTTGAACTTTTGTTGACAGACTTTCGTAGAAGCTCCCCCTCCCCTTCCACTAAGCGAGCATTTCGATTGAGAAAACAGTCCCAACTTTTATTTTCTGTGAATACAAAGGGACATTATGTTGTGCCGAAGTACCCATGTTAGTTTACTTCATTGATATGGGCTACTTGAATTGTGTGTGGGCACACAATTCAAATACTAAAACGTGAAACTTGTGATATTCACTAAAATTAGAATAAAGTCTAGTTTTTCTTCTAATTTAAAATATCTTACACCCACATATGACATTTTACAATATGTTAGCATTACTTTGTATAAGTAATTCCTCACTATCTTCATTTTTTTAGAATATCAAGGTTACCGGTAACTAAAGAAAAAATATACTAAAACATAAGCTCCAAGACCAAATTCGTACAGATCTATCTACACATGGGTGACAAAATAATACGAAAAACCTATAAAGAGGGGAATGTTTATTAATAGGAGTTGGACCCCTTTGACTGAATTAAGACTGTATGCGACGTGGGATGGACGATAGAGGTCATGAACAACTTTTAATGGAATATGAAGCCATTCTTCGTGGAGAGCGGTCTCTAATGCCGAAATCGTAGATGGTGGGGAATCGAGCACGGAGTTTTTACTCCAAATATCCCCACAAATTTCAATAATATTTAAATCAGGTGACTGAGGGGCCAAGAAAGATGACCTACGCCCCCTCATGCTCTGTAAACCATTCTTGCACGATTTTAGCTCTGTGGATAGGAGCGTTGTCGTCTTGATAAAATGGGCATTCTCCGGGAAATAAAGTCTGGACAAATGGATGCACCTGATCCCCAGGATATCGAGCATAGTGGGCAGCTTGAACCTTGCCATGCAGAGTAACAAGTGGCCCAAGACCACGCCAAGATATCGCCCCCATACCACAAGGGACCCACCTCCATGCTTCACAGTCGGCATGAGGCATTCAGAGCAAATGCTTCTTTGGGTGTCTCCACACATAAACTCGTCCGGTGGTCTGGAATAGGAGAACGTTGATTCATCCGACCAGATGACTTGTTGCCTACTGTTGTGGGGTCCACTGTTCGTGTGTTCTACACCACTGGCGTCGCTGTAAAGCATGACGTGCTGTTACCAAAGGTTTACGAATTGCAACTCTTCCATACAAGTTCGAAGCATGCAGTTCCCTTTGGACGGTTCGTGCTGAAATAGGGTTACGAAGATGACTATTCACCCTGACGTTATTTGGGACAGCGATTGCTTGCGCTTCGGGCCACTATGCGGGTTAGACTCTTTTATCCCTCTCGGTAAGCTTTTCCGTCCACTGTTGTGCTTGCCAGACGCCACATTCCTGCACTCTTGTTTGCTGTCATAACGGCAGATACAGTACTTTGCACGCCCCAAATAATTAGCTGTTTCCGTCACCGAGCAACCAGCGCACCTCATTCCAACAATCATCCTTTTTCGAACTCTGACAGGTCCGTCATTATTGCGTTTTTCAGAAATACAATAGACGCGTGCAACACCTATTGCAGCTGTTGAGCGACTGATACATTACCTTTCGAATCCGCTAGGCGGCGGACTGCAACGCAAAATGACATGCGCGCTGTGCGTCTTTGAAATGGGTCATGCCATTTTCGCGGTGTTCGTATTATTTTGTCACCCATCTGTATGTATTGCTTCAGTGGTAATGAAAATAAAGGATAAGACTCTTATAAACAAATAATAAGCTTATGTATTATGTTTTTAAATATCGATGTCATTGATACACAAAGCTTTGTTAATTGTGAGTGAAATTTCCGCTTGTCTAACTTCTAACTAAAAACATCATATTGCTTACGTATCTAGGGATTTCTTAATAATTAGGGGTACTAAAGTCTGTTGGCAATTTGAACCTCGTGGTGTACAGTTACACGTTAAACAAACTGGGAATCGAATTCTTAGCATAATTTTTCTGTGTGAGACTTAAAAAATTGATATACTAACTCATTTGATTCCCTCATTTTATTTATCTGACCCTTGAACGAAGTGATGAGATTTTTCTTCTGTAATTCTTCGTATTCTAGTTGCGATTCTAAGTAAACCAAACCAACTCAAAAATTGTATCAAATCATTTGTACATTAATATAATTTAGTGGGTATCATTCTTCAAAAACCTTTTAAAGAGGGGGGATCTTTTAAAGTGTGTGTTTATTTCTTTAGCTTACGGAGAAAATGCGTAAAACTGTCATTTCAAAGAACAAGAATGTGTATGTTTAAAAAAGGGGGTACAACATTTAAACGTAATAGATTATAGATCTCATTAGAGGGCAAAAACTTATCATCTGCCAAGCGTACGTGTTTGTGAATATTAGCATAATTATATGTTTGAGACTTAAGTATTTTGTCTCAGTTTTATTTGTTGCATATATTATAATGTCCTACAAGTACCAAACAAATGTTTTCTGGGAACTTGCTGTGGTATTCTGCTGCATGTCAGACCTGTTTCACTTATAACATTTTCAGTAATATTATCTCTAATTCAAGGGCAGCAGTTGTTTCAAAATTGCGTAATTGTCACTAACTGTGGATGTCTTGTTTAGAAATACAAATTTTTAACTTTTGTTTAGTTTGTTACTTTAAAATTTTCAAGGGGGAAAATAAGAAAAAAAAAAAATGCTTTTTTAGTTTGTGTTTAGTTTATTTCCTATAATTTTGGAGGAAAATTTTAATTCAGATTTCTTATTTATCTTGCTTTTTAAACGTTAAACACAGGAAGCAACTTTTCTTAAATTTTTTTACACATTTCTTCTAGAGCTAAATAATCTTAATTTTCATTCTAACCTGTTTTTGATGGTGATCTTACTACATCTGTAAATATAACATTGTTTGTATATGTATGTAATAATCATCTTTACACAGGTAGGTTGTAGAATAATTTTGTATTGTATAAGTCAGGGGTGGGCAGACTTTTCTAGGGTGCGCGGGCTACTTCTAATTTTTTCAAGGTGTTGCGGTCCACCCAGTGGCGTAGGTGTTGTGAGTTAAAATAAAGTATACAATACAGTCGGACCTCTATTTTACGAATTTCTCTATTTTGCGAACTTTTTTGGAACCAATAACATTTTACTATTTTCTTAGTTAAATAGCCTCCAATTAGCGAAGTATATTTTCTATTCAACGAAATTTTTTCTTATGATTCGATTTTCTTCCTCCGTATTTTTTAAAATACCGTATTTACTCGAATCTAAGCCGCACTTTTTACCAATGTTGATGCTACTGAAAATCGGACGCGGCTTAGAATCGAAGGGAAAAAATATGTTGGATGGGGTATTTAGAGTAATTATAATTTCATGGATGTATTTAAACGTTTTAATTTCGTAAAATTGATATCGATAAACCATGTTATATAGACTATTTTTCAATTTTCACAAAATCTTATTGAGAATTTGGAGCGTGGCTTACAATTGATGGCGGCTTTGTTTCGAATAAATATGGTATTTCTAGATCTTCGTATGATAGAATGATTATTAGGTCTTAGTGAAGGTGGTCACCTAAATGTTTTGGCGGTCCACCGGTCGATCGCAATCGACAATGCCCACTCCGAGTATAGGTGAAAAAAAAAGCTGATAAAGTAGGCTTACTGTACAAATGTCGTCCCTAACTGAGAAAGCATATTTTTTAAAATCATATGTAGTTTAAATTAAGTTTAAATTCTTTAATTTTTTCCTAAAAATACCCCCTTGTTAATTTCGTTTATATTATTGCTCGACTTCTTTTTTTTTACTGAGCATATTCTTATTATTTTTTTGCTAAAATTATTGGTTTTTGTTAGTTTGTCTATTTAATTGAATTAAATTATCGATTATAATTTTTTTTGAATGTGTTGGCTTACCCCCATTAAATGTATTACTTTTAAATCTTCAAAATAAATAAATAAAAGTAGTAGTTTTTTCTTTGATATATGTATTTGCATTTATTACAAACTCTAAACAGCTGTAATTGGAATTGTAAGTTTCTATCCAGATTTTTTTAATTTTTAAAAAAGGTCGTATGTTGGGATTTGTATGGTAACTCATTTTTTCTCTGCTATAGCTTAAACACTGACATTTTCTAATTCATGGAATTGATCCTGTGATCTTACTGTGTGATACTAGTATTAATTCAATAACTGTCATGAATAATGTATTTCGTAATGATTTTTTAATTTAAAATATTTAAATTTAAACTTATTTCACTTTACTTTCCATTACTTTCTCTTTATTCAATTATTCTTATTTCAAACATGCATGTGATTTCAGAATTATAGGAGAGTTAATTTACTCCATTTATTTAATAATTTCTTCTTATTCAACTATCAATATTATTTGCGTTCTTTTACTGGGCTATATTCTCATTTCAATGAAAAGTAAATAAGCAAACATTGACTCGAACCAAAAACAATAGCATTTATAAACAAAGAATAAGTGAAACGCTTAAAGTGCCATAATAAGGACTCTTTCAAAGCTTGATATACCCAATCGACAACAGCCGATCAAACAAAAACCCACTAGTAGTAAACTTTTTTCATGTGTTTCGAATTCAAAATACTTCTAATATTAGAGCTGAAGACGTAGAACGAGGATAATCAGCGCAATGGCGCTTTGAGTTTTAACATTGTCGTCGGTTTAATTTGCTTTATTTTTTGTTCCTTTCTTTCTCATGCTGCTCTGCCGAAAACCTGTTCTCGTCCAGGCCCAGAGCAGCAGAGTGTGACCTACTGTTTTCTCATTCAAAAGTGATCTTGTGTATGTTCCAGTGCTTACCAGCTCTCGATCTCTAACGCACTCTTTGCTTGATGAAAATTCGCTTGTGGTGTCTTGTGTTGTTTTGTGTCTGGTCTGCCTTTTGAAATATGTATGAGGATATCTTTCGGAAAGGTCCAAACAAAACCAGTGTGAGTTACGTTTTGTTATTGTCTCTTATGCACTAAAAGGTGTTTGGGGGGTGGCTTTTTATATTTTTCACAGTAAATTGGTTCCTTTTTCATGGCTGAGGTATTTCAGTAAATTATTTTAAGACACCAACGGACTTTTTTGTCTTTTTAATTTTTTTAGTCCAACTTTAATATACTTCTTGGCAATTTATGATATTGTATATTAAATTGAAAATATTATAACATGTATAAGAATATAAAATAAGCTTACTATAAAATGGAATTCAATTTATTTGGCATTTTTTCAAATTTATTGTTATTATTTATCCTCTCAATTCCTTTTGATATTTATAATTTTTGAAATTAAATATTGTTTTTGAATTTAATTTGTTATTCTTTTCCGCTGATAAATTTTTCAAAGCTATCTAATATGTATTGAATGTTTTGTATCATGGAAGTACTTTTTGTTTTCTGATCGTGTAACTTTTTATATAGAGGACTATTTTTGTGATATATGGACGAATATTAGGTTTAATAATTTGCATTTAAACTTCTATCTCTAGTTTGTAACTGAAAAATATTAAATTATCATCGCGTGATGTAATTTGAATGTTTTTGTTAGTATTATAAAATATTTATTCTTTAAAATTTTAATCTTTCTTGCACAACATTTCAGGGATTCACTTTTTTTAAATATCTATTATTTGCAGATGGAGGCTTGTATTTTTTTTTTTTTTCCTGACTTATTTCTAATAGTGACTGGTTTTTTGTAAAACAAGTCTTTATCTTAAATTATTCCAGTTTCATATTTAAAGACAACTCTTGAATAAAATGAAAGGGAAAAAAAAGCTTTTGTTTCTTATATATTTCAAGGTTAATTTTTACTGTATTTATCAATAAATTGTTCTAAAATCTAACAAAAACGAGTTAGTGACGCTATTGCATAATGTGATTGGTTATCAAAGTCATTGTATTTTGATTATTTTCTTTCTTGTTTAATTCTTAAATTAATTTTTATCTTTTTCCTGACATTCTATCAATGAATATTCAAATTCATAAAATTTACTTCCTTGACCTATTTCATAAAAATGGCTTTGTTTATTTAGAAAATAAATAAAAGAGATGTTTATAATTTTTCATTATAATTTGTAAATTAGGTACATTGTTTCGAAAAAAGCACAAGTTGCAGAATCAAAAAGTTAATACAAAAAGAAAATATTTTGAAATTGCATTTGTATCAAAAAATTCTACTTCATTTGCTTATATTTAAATTATGTTATTGCTGGAAATAACACATATTAGTTAATTTTCGCTTTGAAATCTCGTGTGATTTTTCAAATAAGTTATCAAATGCCTTAAAACACAAAATCTGTTAAAGTTTTTTAACTTCAATATCTCACACTGTTTCTTCCTTTGATTTTATAGGAGATTTGATTTAATGTTTCATCATACTTCGTAACGTCAAAGAAAAATTAAATATCCCTAAACTTCCATCCCCCTCCTTAAAAGCAATGATGGTTCCATCCTTTGAAAATAAGAAAATTCACTTCTCTGGGGAAATTTCGTATTTCCCTTGTAAAGTACATTTTTAATATTGGCTATTTTTATACATACATTTCTTAATGCACAGTTGAAACAATTCTTTGAACTGTGCACCAAGAAATTTACTCTGATTGCTTTACTCTTCAACTTCATTATTTTAACTCGTTTATTATAATCTAACATAAGAATCTGATCTTATATTAGAGATGGATTTGTCTTTTAAAAAATTTATCATTGCCATATACACCATGTAGTTTTTCAATGGCACCAACTTATTAGAGTTTTCTTAATAATGATATTCGAATTTTTCCTGGGATATTAATAGTATTGTCGGGGAAAATAATGAAAGTGAAAATGTTCATATCGAATTATATTAACGTATCAAAACTTGCAGTATTTTGAGCTGTAAGGTTGCGATTAGTTTTTTTCCTTAGTTTGTATCTCGATACCCAGTTATCTGTTTCATTTCATGAGATGTTAATTTCTTTCTAGATTCAGAAATTTTGGAAAAAATATAAGAATGTACTTATGTGGGCAGTTGTTACATACTTTTATAAATAAAATATTTCATTTTACATGTCTTTTTCAAAAATCATCCTTCATTGAATTTTTTTTTAAAAAAGGGGTTTTTTTTCGTTCGTTTGTTTTTGTATTTCTGTTTTCGATTAGTTTTTCTCATTTTCTACTTTAATGTTACCTTAACAATAGATGTTTCACTACCACCTTCTAAATAAATCGGTGATGTTGCTATTGAAAATATATTAATGTCTTAAGGTTACTAGGACATGCTCAAAAGAGTAAAATGCCAAAAATAAGACTGTTTGCTTATGGGACATATATTTTTAAAAATTTTCAATAGAGCTCAAATTTTTTTGTTATCCTAATAAAGATATTGTATATAATTATTCTGTAAAAAAAAAAACTTTTCAATTAAAAAAATTTTTTTCCTGTTTAATTTAAGTTGGACATAATTTTTGAGATCTCATAATACATGTGCATATAATTAAAAGTACCATTTTTAAAAAATACCTTTTAAATACGTAAAATATTTTTTGTACATATATAAAACCATACACAAAATATAGTGAACCTATATTTTTAGTAAAATATTAAGTTAATTTCTTTAAAAAAATATTAAACTTTGTAATTTTGAAATTTTTTATTTTTTCTCCTTTTTTACTCATAAAATTATTTTTTGAAAAACTATGTACTACTTCAACTAAAAAAAAAAACAGGTTCACTATGTGCACATGTATCCTGTATAGAAGTATAAAAAATTTGGAACCGTATAGTGCAATATTTTTTTAAAAAGTTTCCATAAAAGCAAAAAAATTATGCTTTGGAGAAAAAGCGAAAAAACTAAACATTTGTAAACGTTTGTTTACATTTTTGTCAATTACTTTTTTCATATTTTAAGGTTATTTTTATCAACGAACATATAAGTGTTAGTATTTTTAAGATTCAGAAAAATATGAACTATTATTTAATACTAAAATTGAGAAATCGATTTTTTGAATGTGTATGAGGTACTGGTTCTCTTAACTTATTTTTATACGCATTTGATTGTTAGATGTTTACCAATTTTTTAAAAGAGCATTGTTTAATATGATCGAACCATTGGTCATAAATGAACCTTGATACTCAAAACACAGATATTGACATTCCAAGTGCAAATTTCCTCTTTACGCTTCTGCTGTGTAAAAATCACATTTACGCAGGAAATCACGTTTCATGTGCTTCATCTCAGATGGTTGGTCACACGCAACTAGTTTTATTGTATTAATGTGTAGCACTCTCTTTCTGGTACTTAACTTCGAATTCAACCTTGCTTCCTGTTTACATCTGTGACTAATATTATCAAGAAAGCGTGCTTTATTGTTCACATTTTCTTCCTTCCATTTTAAATTGTATTGTTTAAGTAAAGTTCGTCGACTTTACGTACATGCCCTTGGCCCTTTTAAAAAAATTTTATGCTTTTGTGTGATTTGTGCTTTAGTATTGTAGAAATAGAAAGAGAATATTCGGAATTTAGAGTGGTTCATAATTTGGGTGCTATTAATTGAGTGCTTTATACGACTAACATTGTGGTTCATCTGTTCAGATAATAACTCTTTCTAAATTGGAGATGTAAATAAAATGTGCAAACGTTATTCCAAATCCTCTAAAGTTGTTATAGTTTGTTTAAATTTGTAATTTTTAATTTAAAAATGTTAGAGTTATCTTGAATTTTTAAGGGGACACAGTACAATTCAATCGACAAAAATCGGTGAAAAAATCAAAAGAGTTTTTTATAGCTAAATTATTCTTTGTATACATTTCTATAACCTCACAAAATTTGAAAGCTCTAAACATAAAAAATGCAGAATTATGATAGCTTTCACGTTCGTTTTTATTCACATCCCTATGGCAAATCAAAACTTTACTTAAAACTTGTAACTTTGTAGCTCTAGGATTATTGTATAAATTCGATTAAAGATTGCAGTAATTTCGCACTGACTCTTGTTGAATTTCATACTTCTCATAAACGTTTGCTTGATCGTTTGACAGCTCGAAACTCGTTATTTAAATCTACAAGGTCCTTTGCCACTGTGAAGCTGTTGTGCAATGTTAAAATTGAAACTTAAAAAATCATTTTTTCTTCTTTTACTTTTAAATGAGTTTTCTTTTTAATTAAAATAACTTTGATAATTTAAAAGGAATAAAAATATCAATTCTATTTAGTACAATTAAGCCAATCTATTTAAGTTTCGTGCCAATGTCTTTATTCTTCGATGCCGGTATCCTTTTACTGGTCTTTCTTCTTGCAACGCACAATTTCCTTTGCATTTGAGAAGGTCATCGGCAATCGACCATGCACGGCGATGGCTAAATTTCCCACGATGGACACATTCCGATGCGTCGCATTATTCTGCTGGTATTTCGATTGCGGAATCGAGCGTGCATTCTGTTAAGTAATCGTAATCACAATGGACGATGAAATGTCAGCTGTTTCGAGAAGTGTGTATTTAGTGTTGGAATAACAGGACGTTTTATCACTTACGTTACAAAATGGGTATTTGTGCCGAGCAAAAGAAAGGAAGATAACGACGAGAAATGTGATACATTTTTGATCTAAATGTTTGTGAACACTGAAAACTTCTTTACTTCCCATTTTATAGTGATGAGATAAGACGATACGATTTCTTAAAAATACGGAAGTAAACATTCTTTTCGGCTTACGACCTATGCGACCGACATTTCTCAATTGTAACCACAAAAAATAATTAAAAATAGTAAATAAGGATAACCTAAAATAATCTTAGGGTATATTTTTGTTTACAGTTTGTATATTGGAATATATATTATGTAAAAAAATTTTTATATAACCTGTTTTGAGTGAAAATAATTTTGAAAAATATAAATCCTGCTTTTAATCTGTTAGTAGGAATTGAAAAGGCCTTTGTTTTATCGAAGTAAGATCTTTCTGTATACATGTATTGTAGATTTTCTTGCATTGATTTGTTTCCATTTGTATCGAGTTTTAAATCTTGTTATTGTTTTGAAATTGAATTTAAAAATTGTTGTTTTTTTTTTTCACTGAGCTTTCTGACGATTTAAATATTTTTGAAAGCCATTACTGCCTTGCTGTTCCCTCTTTGTGTAGATATAGATTTTAAATTGAAATTCAAAGGGGATTGGAAACCACTGAGAATCTGTGTGGAAGTTTAAAAAAAAGAGTATTTTCTGAAGTGTTGTCAGCATCGTTTGAGAACCAGTAGTGCACACAAAATGTGGTTTGGGGATTCTCCCCATAAGAGAGTTCTGTGTGCGCTACTGATCTGAACAGGGTTCAAAATTTTACGATTCGTTGCTAATAGCCCATTTTCACAGTTCATATATTTGTCTTATTTTAAAATCTGTTAAACTAAAATATAGTTTTTAAAATTTTTGGCCTAAGTAATTTTTCTAAATTCATTATTTTCTTACACATGTTAGTGTGCTTGTATATTATGAATTTTATGTTTTTTTAACGATCATTTTTATTTCATTATATCTTTCATTAGTATTTCTTTTATTTTATTTAGTTTTTAGATTTTTTTATTTAAGGGGACACAGTACGACTCAATTGACAAAAATCGGTCCAGAAATCAAATCTAATTTTTTTAGCCTAAATTATTTTTTATATATACTTTTCTCCAAACTCACAGAATTTGAAAGCTCTAAGCTTAAAAACCGCAGAGTTATGATAACTTTAGCATTTGTTTTTATTTACATCCCAATGGCAAATCAAAACTTTAAACTGATTTATCTCGAAAAGATAAGGTAATTATTTTGTCTTCATTTAAAATGCTAAGGCATTTTTTTTCTATTGTGCCTAATACTTGGAAAATTTTTCACTTGTTGCTAATAGTACATGGAATAAAACTTGGTATTCATTTTTCAATGTCAAAACAATACTTATTTTTTAAAAAATGATTGAATTTAGAATTTACACATTTCTTAAGGAATTTTCAAAAAGCATTCATAAAAAGAAGTATTGTACGCATACCTATTATGTTATCGCTAAACCCATACCAATTTTTGTTAAACATAGTTTGACGTACTTGTAAATCAAATTTCCTACATGTACGTCAATTTTTGTAGGAGGAGTAGCATTTTAAAATCACTTCATAAGTTTCAAGTTTTCTCTTAAAAAATGAAATGACTAGCTTTTTATAAAATTTCGAACACAAAATCTAGTTTTACATCATACATACACAGAGAAGACATCCAAACAATTTATGAAAATCATTAAATTAAAAAACTTTGTGTAAATCGTACCATGTCCCTTAAATACTGCAATACATAATGATTCATTTAATTGGACTTAAATAAAATGTATTTTATTTCATTGTAGTTTTATAAAATTCTTCTTATTATGTCCAGTATGATTTGTAAAGGAATTTCTTTGGAAGTTCACAAATTGATATATTAACGTTAAAACCTCTTGAGAGGATTTTGTTTGATGTTAATATTAACGTAAAATGTTTATTATGGACGAGTTCTGTTGGTCGAAAACCTTACTAAAACTAACCTTACTATCTGGTTATTATCTCAACAGTTATGTGTGACCCCTTTAATTTATTTACAGTATGAATATGGGGACCGTTATAGACGAACGGTCTAATTTTATAGTCAAATGTATATAAGTCAAGCGAGTTTTAGATCTGATTCTACCAAAGATCCATCATGTAGAATAATGGAGCTTCGAAATCATTACGTTATGGGATGCTGAAATTAGTTGAGAAAAAAATATTGGTTCTGGTGTCTTCATTTAACTGACGTTCCAAATTACGGGTTCCATAGCCATTAAGTCCTTGTGTCGTTTTGGAGCGACGTTCATTTAAAATAAGAAAAATTATACTGCAGTGAATAATGCAATACGCATAAGTAAATGGTTCTTTCAGGAATACCGGATTAGAGATACATCTTTATTTAAATATATTTCATAAAAGGTTCTTAAATAAAACGTTCGCTAATTAAAAATAATTACCATTAACAAAGCTTTCCTATAGAAAAAAGGAACTTATTAATGGTAATTATATTATTGTGTTATTTTCAGCTGCGAGATTACCATTTGAAGAATACAAAGCAATTCTTTGTTTAGGTTTATGTACGGAATGTATATATATATATATTTCGATTTATTTTATTTTAAATATTTACTTGTTTTTTACCTTCAGTCTTTCGACCTTTATGTACTATTTTTCTCTCTCTATCGGATCCATCATTTGAAAAAATAAAAAATATAGACAAGCTTGAAAACGTTTTCGCCGACATCTTCCGGGCAGAGTATGCAAAAAAAAAGTACATGGATAAATGTTAAAATGCATAATTTGTTTACCGCTGTGACATGAACTCTTAAATCTTAGTCAAATGCGTTTGTTTTCCATCCGGCTTATCTTCTCTGAAACACATTGATACCTAAATGCCGTAATGACAGCCCTTTCTGTTTTCAAATCATTTGGAGAGGGACACCGAAATTGGCTATTGTCTTAGGGTGAGTGAATCATGGAAACTCATTTGTCGAACTAGTAAACAGAAAGAAAGGTCAACAATTTGGCTTTAAATCCTTCTCTTCAACTCTTTTGGGTCCCGACAATTTTTTTTTTAATTTAACTCAGGTCATTGACTCATTGAAATTAGACTTGTTATGAAGTTCCTGCGGATTTGAATAGCTAATATTTTATCATGGATTTTAAGTTTTCCAGTTAATTATTGAAAGAGGCGTTTTTTTGCTATTGAAATTTAAGCTAGCTTTTTCGAAGAGGGTGACTAATAGTGAAACTTAATACTATATTAAGGCTGTCTAATCCAATCGTTACAAAACAAGAATAAAACTTGGGGTGCATTTTCGGTTCGAAAAATGTTCGTATTGTAGTATAAAACCATATGACTGAAATATGCATATTCAGTGCCTTAAAAAATTGAAATACTTTATAAATATAATGTAAATGTTTTTCACTTAAGTACAAAATAAGTACAAATAAAAATTAAGTTTAATATTGCTGTATATAAAAAATATGGAAATTTATCTTTACAAAAAGAAATGAATAGTATAGTAAAATATGATACTTCAGCGTATAGCATAGTTAAATTAAAACATAATACTGACTTTGGAGATCTTTCCAATTTGAAAAATAAGTTGAATCTGAATCTAGGTCCCATTCCTTAATATTTGATGAAGAAAATCTTAACAATACCTTGCTTGAAATGTGTGTTTTAGATTGATTGGTTTGTTCAGTTAATTTAGAATTTGCTCTCAACGAATAAAATTTTGAAACGCAGTCACGTCATAAATTAGTATACTTTTATCATAAGATAAAGTGATTTTCATATGATGATATTGAAAGCCTTTTTCATATATTCTGCATATATTTTATGGAGTCAGTATGTGGCCGCGGTTCCCGAGTGGTCAGGATCATGATCTGGTGGCCAGTGAGTCGTGAGCTCGAGTTTGGTGCCACTGAAGACTCGCCGTGTAAAGAGGATGATGTACGTAAAATCTACCATGGCTCGAAAGTTTTCATGTTGGAGAGTGGGGTGCTTATTAAAGTCTCGTCCTCGGCTCTTGACCAAAGTTCAAAATTACGAGGTCTGTTGCCAATTGTTTTAAAATGCGACTTTAATCAAAAATTAAATCACGGAGTTAGTATTCGAAACGACAATTTGATGAGAACTCCATTATCCATTAAGCTTGTAATTTCAGCCGTTAGGTTACATTCACTTGACTTGTTTTTTGAAAGTATTATTCCACGTAATTAATTTTTTGCAATACTTGTTTAAAGTAAATTCATATCTGTTTTTATATTTGTATTTACTTTTTACCATGTATACTTTTTATACTTGTATATGTATTTGATTATACACATGAAACAAATTATTGTAATCCTATTGTTCAAATTCAAAGATTGCGATTGCAAGTGTTAGAATTGTGGCTCATACGTTTCAAATTTTTCCCTAGGATGCTTTGCGTTCGAAGCCTTGGTTACCATCCCTTGATTCAAAATTACACTCTTCACAATTAACGCTAATTTGGCATTATTTTTTTGTAATAAATCATTAAATTGATAATTTGCTTAAAAGAATTGGTACACTCTGTATAAGAATTTCGAACAAAAAAAAGACGCCTTAAATTTTTTAAAAATTATACTTGTCAAAACTTGTCTGACTTGTTGAAATTGACTACTTCTAAGAGAAAAACTGACGGCATGATAAATATATAAATGTCAATATATAATATTTAATGGATTTACATATTTTCCGGGTAAATGGAGGAACACCCACAAAAAATGGGGAGGGAATAAAAAAAATGAAGAATGTTGTCTGTGAATGTGAGAATTACTTGCAACCTCATTTCGTTCATATTTTATATAGCCTCAGAAATTTTAACTCTGTCAAAAACGCGCAAGGTTACACAAATATATAAATATATGATTTTATAAAATTAATTATTATAAAGTATTTGCATTATTTATTGTGAGATTTTTGCCTTAATTTATTAAAATTTCTCCCCCTTTTCCAAAACTTCAATATCAGAACAGATATTCAAATTGTGACCTGCTCGAAATTTGTTTCGCTCTTTCGAATAAATGTATATTTCAAATAAACCAATTTGGTATCGGAAAAACTCGGGAGGAAAACTGCATTTTACATAATTGCAGGCAGTGAAGCTTTTACTAGTTCCTCTGAATATCATTTCGAAGTAAACTCATCTCTACATGCCACAAATAAGTTGAATGCTTTTGGCGTTTCGTAATTTTTAAAAAGAAAAATGGCTGCTTTTTTCGCCGGACAATAAATTTTGCCAAAACAGATCTCAAAAATTTTCCTTGTAGACGCGGTGCATCATTCGGGGGCATCAGACCGAAAATAATAGCCATGTAACACAATTTGCTGATGTTTCCTCTTCTAAATTTTGTCCCCCGAAGCTGTTTCACATGTCCTAGCTTCCAATTTGAAGATGAGAAAATATCACTTGATGTTCATTATTTGGAAAATTGAAATACCGATAGTTCGAGAACATTCTCGATTGATGTAATAAATGATGCTGTAAGCTCGTGACGCGAGTAAAAGGATGATATTTGTGGTTTGGTTTATTTAAAACCATCAATTCTTCCTAGTTTCCTTATAACAATTAAATACTTCTCTGGTGTTTCTTAGGGAAATGCTATTTGTTTTATCAACTATGTTAGCCGACGTTGAAAAGATAGTTCTTGCAGGAAAATGCTGGCACTTTTTTCCTTGACTTAAACGTTAAAATTGGTTATTTATAGATTTTTTCTGTGTTTTCGATTATACTTATTAACAATTTTTACTAATAAAATTCTTTGACAAATTAAAGGAATTAAAATAATTTATGGTTGTTATAGCTACAAAGAGGCTATTTATTTAACTACCAATACATATTCGTACATAACTACTTTTCAAATTATAGTAGCACAAGATGAGTAAATGACCTTTTAAAGATTTATTTCTGTAGGATGGCGCCACTGCTTTATCAATCGATCCAATATTATGTGTTATAATACATTAATATATAATTATTTATTTTGTATAATTTTAAATATATGCATTTATATATTTTTAATAATGTAGCCCGTAAGTGGCTAAAACTACGTAGAATTGTTTTTTTTTCTTTAGTTATTGTGTTGTTTTCATGGTTTTAATAATCAACAACTTCTGCTGGTAGTAATTGGCGTCAAAATTAGGCCTTTCACTTTAAACGATGTGAAATAAATGAGACCGCGAATTGTTTTTACTTTCAATAAAAATCTAAAATTTTAATTCTTATTGAATATTATTTTTGTAAGTTTCCGCAATATTGCCTTAACCCAAATTTCTCATTTCAAAACTTAAAAGCTTCTGTATCAATGCATACCACTTTTAGCATTTACAAAAATAAAGCATAAGAATGTAATTTATAATTTGAGTAAACAGTAATTGAATTTTTCGTATTAATTTAAAACCCTTTAAAAAAAATTCTTAGTACTTTTTATGTTTTTTTGTTTGTCAAAATAAGTTAACATCATTTCAAATGAATTAGTATTCAATTGACGTTGCACTATTAAGCAACATGAAGGCTATTGGCAACGACCCCCGTAATTTTGAACCATGGTCAAGTGATGAAGACGACACTTGAACTGGAACCTCCTCTCCGAACTTCCACACTGCGCCAGTGGAGGACTTAGAGCAGATTTAACGTGCATCAGCCCTTCTACATGAATGGCTTCAGTGGCACTTGGTCTCGAACTCATGATACGCCGACCAACGAATCCACTAGGTTACCGCAGCCCCTGTCAATATCAAGTCCTTTTGAAATAAAAAATATCTGTCAAAACTATTGTTTCACTTAATGTTTAATTTATAAATAACTGCGAAAGTGTAGAGAGAGAGATGTTTCACTTCATTTGATTTTTAGTGTAGCAATATATGGTCAGAGGCATAAATAGAGGTAATTTTTATTTGAATTTTATTTCAAATCTTAATCTCAAAACTAAAGAGAAGTTTTATTTTAAGCACCATTTAAACAAGAAATTGTCCTTTATGTTTACTTCAATTCGTTATATATATTTTATTTTGCAGATTCCATTAAAGTTTTCTGTGTTCAAATGGTAGATGTACATAATCATTGTCAAACTTTCCTTTTTTCTTTTCTTTTGCTGGTACCAGTCCGTTACTTGTGATTATTTTATATCACTGTTACTCCCTCACGGTATGAATTACGCTCTTGGCACAGCCGGCACTAAGAAACATCTGCTTGGGAAAAAAAAGTTTTATTGTCCTTCGCAGAAAAGTTTCCATAATCATTTACCGTATCACATGTAGTTTCAGTTGGTTCCCAAATAAATATCGGCTGTGGAAACAGATATGAACTTAGGCGCATTTACATACCATGGTTTAACCATTAGAAGGTTATTGCCACCACTAATGATCAACTAGTGCAAGATCTCCCAGACGGTTTGAACTGGCCGACAAGTTCAGGACGTTATATATAAATCATTTATGCTGTCCCTCCTCTGATTTATTATTATTTTTTAATTATCTTAGTCTTTTATTGTCAGTGGGTACATTGAATTCGGAAGATATTTAGAGCCATAACTTAAATCACCTAATACTTTCGGTGATTAAAATTTTAAAATGTGTTTTTTACTGTAATTTTTTTAATAATATTTATATCGTGATTTGTTAGAGTGTAAATATTTTTTAGGCTTAAAATTTCTGAAAATCATCTTATTGTAAATTAAAATTAACTTGGATTTTTCCCCCGTTCTCCTTTTTTGCTAGTTAAGTGTAAATTCGGTGAAAAAAAAGTAAAGGAAAAATAACGCAGGAGTTTTCTTTTGAAAAAAATAAGGTTTAATATTTAAAATATTGATTTTTTAGGGGGGTATTAAATCATTCTAAATATTCATAACCTTCTATTTTATACATCACTATTCTCTTTTTTACATTGCAAGAAGATTCCATCGTTATAACAAAAGCTTCTAACCTTTTATGAAACTATTTTTTTTTTGAAATGAACTCCAGTAAATTGAATTTTATAAAATTTAAAAAATTATGAAATATCTTTATTACTAAAGAGGTGCTTGTATCTCAAAAACTTCTGCTAGATTGTAAGAAATATGCTAAAATGTAAAGTCAATATTACTTTAAGGTATATGACTACTTTTGGAAATGTGATTTTGAAAAAGCGTAATTAGCGTAGCGTAGAATAATTTTTTTGGTATATTTAGAATCACTTTAATTAGAATATGCATATAAAATTGCTTTTAGAATATTACAATAAAAAATTATTTAAATGCAGTTTTTTTTGGGGGCAAAAATGAAGCTTTTTTTTAAAGATTCTCCTTTTATGAAAAAGGCTTCTATAATAATGGTATTTTACCTATACATATAGCTAAACATCTGTACAGAGCCTGAATTAGGATTTTTGAAATACATAATTTAGAAGTGGATTTATTTATATTTTGATATTTCAGAGTAGAGAAATTATAACAAACACTGGTTATATATATTATTTCAATTGGTTGCTACTCTGGAAATAATGTGTATTTTTAAAAAAATACTTGTTCAGGATTTGAAGAGGTATTAGCTATACATAGGCAAAATATTATTATTATAGAAGCATTTTGCATAAAAGGAAAAAAGTTTTGAAAACATGTCATTTTTTCCCCTTTCATTTTTTTATCAAAAAATAGCATTTAAATAATTTTGTTGTGATAACATCCTCAAAACGGTTGAATGTGTACATTCCAGTTCAAATGACACTAAATATAAAAAAAGAAGAAAAAAAAATATTTAGTTATATGCTTTTGCAAAATTCCAGTTCCGAGCATCGTCAGATACCTTAAACGTTGAAAATTTTATTGCATTTTTAGTTTAAACAATACACTATTTGTTTCTTTAAAAAAATGAAAAGAAAAAAATTGAAAGCTTGAGAAAACAGGTATGCCTCTCAGTCATAAGCCTTCAGCCATGTAGTTATCGACCACACCGCTAACACTTCATTCGTAATAATATGGTTAAAGAACTATATCATTATAATCGTAACGTTTGTTTCTTAATGAATACACACGTGCGTCGTTTTGTGTTTGCTTTGTTCCATTATTTATTCCAGAACAGTTTTGGTTGAATCGCTTTTTTCCAGAACAAAAGAAAGCATTTCTCCGCATAAGCGTTTCAACAAAAAATGAATTAAAAAGTCGTTGTCATTTTCCGGAAATGAAGTCGAAACTGCTCATTTTGATTCGTGGCTATCGCACGAATTGGGAAGTAGGCGGCTTAGTTCGTAGAGAAATGGCCCAGTTTGATTAAATCTAGTTCCATGGATTACAGGTATATACACACACACACCCTTTTCTTTTTAACTCCGAATTCCACATATGCCAAAAAGAAAAAAGAGAGACAATGAAATTTGATCCTTTCTTTCCGTTATTATATTACTTTATTATTTCCGTATTTATTTTGATCATTATACCTTGTCAGTTGTTTTATTTTTTTAGTATTAAGTAATTATATTGTTCCATGCTTCATGCATATCTTGAATTACAACGTAAGTATTCTAAAAACTGCAGCTTAGATTCTGAGTTTTATTGCTATTCAAGATTTTTTAATTTGTTAAAATGTGAATAAAAATTTTGTACTTAATATTCTTGTAATTATTTCGCTATGCTTGATTAGTAATTTGTTGAATTTCGCTTGATAGTTACGTGATAAAAAGTGTGCTACGTGACTATTCTACAAGAAAACTATTCTTTAGATCTTGTTTGTGAAACATTCTTTGTTTTTAAAACAATCCTTTTAGTTTTATGATTGCAAACAGTTCTTTGGTACGAATTATTTTGAAACTAATAAAATGAACCATAACACGGCTTCCTTTCCATCGTTTTGAAAGCAGTTTTCAATGTGCTTTTATTCTAGCTTCATATTTCAAGTATTGACCCTTTGAATATCACTCTAAAATCTAATATATAGTCAAATTTTGTATTTCTGTGCTACTAATGAATCTAAATCGAAAAGGAGAAGTAGTGTGTAAAAAGTTTGATCACACACAGAGAAGCGAAAATATACTCTCAAACGTTTATATTCTACATTTGGTTTGATTAATTTAAACATTTAATTCTTCACTTGTGTGGTGTTTGTGTGTGGAGGGGGAGAGAGTTCTCGTGCATGTATTCCATTCCATTTTTTGTGTACTTCAAACCTATTTTAGCGCTTCCAAGTACCCAGTTAATGTATGCGTGTATGTTGTAGTGGTCGTCGAGTCAATAATCATACAATGCTTTTAAAATACGATAAAAACTATAAAAAAAAATTTTTTTTATAATCTTTTAACGTAACTTTTTTATTGCTGTAGATTTACTTCTGATCGAAGAACATTTCAAATACGATAAAAAAAATTACTTAGCCATTGTCATTCGATTTTCGATGTAATTGGGAATATTAGATTGAAAAATGAAATCGTTTGTTGTAACCTCAAGTACCCTAGAGAGTTGTAAATAATAATACAATTTTTTATTCAGTGAAATGGTACATTTTTTGCATAAAGTAATATTAATAGTACGTTAACCTTTTAGATAATGGTGCATTTTTACATGAAAAAATTATCTTATGTTGATTAATAGAACCAATTCTATTTATTAATATTATGCGAAAACAGCCTTAAATATTTTATAGTAAAAATAATCTTTGCCATTTATTTTCATTGCAATTTTTGAACTTTCTGTATGTCATTCGCCCTTGAGTCGTAAGTGTACCCCAAGTTCAAAAATATTTTTTTTGGGGGGGCATTTTAATTTTTTTTTAAAAAGAAAGAATTAATGGCAAGGAAACAAAAACATCGTTTCCAACTTTCTAAAGGTAAAATTAGTTGTTTTTTATATATACTTTACCATTTCAGATATTTTCCATCACTTTACTTATTTCATAATCAACCAATTTCTGCCCATCAACAGCTTCTTTTATTTTACCATAATCACGAAAAGATGAGTTACTCTTGTCTCGGCTGCTGATTAAAATTGAAAAGGAAATCGAAAAGTTTGGTGTGCTCCAGAAGTACATCGTTAACTCTCAAGGTATCATTGAACCTTGAGTGAATTCTTGCCTCTGCTATTATTCTATTTGCGTGCGCCCTTTAGAAGATCTTCTGCATTCGCCAAAATTTGGACACGCTTCGTCAGTTCGATTGGAGTGCGAGCCTTTGTTTGCGTATTGAAAATGTGTATTTCGAGTGCCTAGCTCTGTAATCCTCTTGGCTGGAGTAGTGTTTATGTGTGGATGTAAGTGTTTGACTGGTTATTTGAAGATTCATCAAGGAAGAATTGCATTCTTGTTTTTTATTCTGTTTCCTAATCTCGTCTGTTAAGTTTTGAATGTAGCGCACGGATAAACCGAGAAATAGGTAACAGTTAGTTTTAAAACATTAACCTCCTGATCAATAAATATTTCAATAATTGCTCCTCGTCTGAAAAGGTAATTAATTCTGATTTGTTAAATTTCTAATGCTTCTTATTTAATGGCATTTCAGAATTGCATTTTTGCTACTTTATTTTGTATTATTGATTGTTAATTTTCGTGAACGATTGTAGGCGCTATCATTTGAAGCGTTTGTAATATATCGCATTGTTTCTCAACCTTTCCAGCGTCTAGAACTGGTGCTGGGGCTGATAGTACATATTCTGATCGGAAGAGAATTGTTTTTAAAAAGATTCAAAACAGTTGTACAATTATTTATATAATTTCCTGTTATCTGGGTCGGATTCAGGCTATGCTGACATATGCTCTTACCCAGGATGGTAAAAGTTTTGAGAGCGGCATTTTTTATTCACGGTAGTATTTGCTGTGTGTTGATTATAAACTACAGTTAAAGCTTAAAATTCGACTCGGCTAGGTACTTTGAATTTTTAAATGAAGAAGTTCGAATAACGAAAGATTTTAAAGGAAGATCTGATTGAAGAAAAGTGGCTGTAAAAGAGAAAAAAAGTTTATGCATTGTATTGTTACACAGTTAAATGCATAAATCGGGCAGCCATCATGCGCAGACTCTGTCGATCGTCGAATTTCAATGGAGTGGAATTTGCAGCGGCGGTGTTAATTTCATCATTTCCATGGGTGTAAATTGTGTAAATCCAGTTCTGGCTGTCGTATAAAATAAACCGCAAAACCTCAACACAATAAACCCTCCAGAATATGTGTTCCCATCACCTGTAACCGCAATTTGAATTTACCTGTCATTCCCAAAATACGCTTCCTTTATATATTTTTTGTTCACATACTGTTTATAATTGTTTTTGGAATATTTATTTCATTAACTCATATTATTATTTGATAGATAGATATTTTCAGAAGTATTGATTTTCATTAATTAGTTTACAGAAGTAAATTTGAAAGAAAAAGTCACTTTCTAAATTTAATATATATATATATATTTATAATATATATATAATATATATATATATCATATAGTTTTATATATAAATAATATAAACAGAATATTAGTTCAAATTTAGAGATTGATAATAGTTATTACTTAAACAAGTATTTTGTATTAGTTATCTCCATAGTCTTTTTTGTCTTCATTATTTTTTCATATTTACTGGTGTTATTATGTTAGGCTATAATACACTATTATTAATTTTGTTATTTTAATCTTTGTTGAATGCTACAGGGGTTGTCATCTTTTGATTTAAATCTGTATTGATAGAATGGGATACAAATTGAATGTTGCCATTCAGATTTAGCGCGGGTTTGTATTTGTATGCAATTTCTAGGTAAGTTTCTATCTTTAATTAAATTAATATCTTATCCATTATTTCCTATTAGTTTTGCTCAGTTTAATGATGGGGAAGGTTTTTTGAAAACATTTTACCCAGTTTTTTATATAATTTTAATTTTATATAATGATTTTAAACAGATCATAACAGCATCCAATATTACTCTAATTATTCTTGGCCCTTCATTGTGTATTTTCTTGTCTAATTGTGTTTGTCAGTGTTATTGTTTTTGGGTGTGTCCTGAGAGAATTGACCTATATTATATATATACTATATATATATATATTTGTAACTCATACACTGGGGAGTTTGATTTTTTAAAATGCCGATAAACAACTTTATTTTCCATTTTAGAATGCACTATATAATTCTAAAGTAGCCATTTTCGATTAGTTCCTCCTGTTTTACTATCTTTTGTCCAGATTTCCGAGGGGGTTATAATCTTATCATTATAAACAACTCATTAAATTGAAAAGCTTTTCTGGATGCTGGAGAGGGGTTCGTATCAGTTTGATTTTACTGTAATGATATAATGATACAACTGATCGTTAAGCTATTCATGTTTGCTCTACGTATTAGTTCGCCTCTAGCGAATTGTCTACAGTTTTTAATTACAATAAAAACAGATTATCATACTTTTTATTAGCAACATTTAATGATGGAGACTAGTATATTAAGACTAAAGTTTGTGTTATAGTATTCATTTTATACCTAAGATTTTAAACGATCCTAAAGCTCCGAATAACCTAATTATCTGCGCCAACATACAGATAATTGTATTTTTTCAAAGTATAGCTCTCGCATCAGAAACACTCAAACTTTTATTTTAGAAGCCGAAGAAAATTTGCCTATTTGTTACTCAATTTAATATTTTGTCAATATTAACTCGCGTGCTTTGATATTTTTACAATGAGTTAAAATTTATGTATTCGTATATAACATCTATATATTGGATTATTTTGGTGTCATGTAAGTGAAAATTTTGTATAGGAACTTAATGTTTAGAACCACCTTTTTTAATTTCTATTTAGGGGCATAAGCTTTTTTATAGCCATGTATCTTAAAATATGCAACTATTTGTCTTAACAGACGCTAGTACTTAAGAACTTTTCCTTGAAAATTTAATTTCTCTTACCGTTTTGAGTAAGTTTAAGTGCAGTATGTGTGCACAATGTAACATTATTTACTGTACAATCTTTATTCATCCGTAATTAGGTTTTTAAAAAAAGACCAAAAGTAGTAAAATATCTTTATTTATTTATTTTTTAGCTTGAAGTTCCTTTTTCTTTTCACAAAACATATACACACATTTGTGATATAAAACATATATCACAAATATTTTTTGTCTTTATTTTATTCTTTGAAATATTAAAAAGATATAGAAGCAGTCAAACATTTCTAATTTGCCATGAGTTAGGTTTTAAAAATCTTCGAGCGTGAAATTAAATTGCGGAATGTATGAATATGCTCTACGTCAGTCCATTATTGTGAATTTTTATTTATTTATTGTGATATTATATCTTTCTAATTATCTCGAATGTGATATTTCTGCTTACAAATTGCTTTAAATTTAGTCAATGCTGAAATCAATATTTCTGATCGCGATTTTAAATTTGTTTTTGTAGTTTTCAATAAAATTATGAATAATCTAATACTTTTTTTTAACTTAAAAATGCTTCATTACATTACGTTCTTCAATAACCTTCAGTTGTAGAAATAAAAGATAAAAACGCGCTTACCAGCGTCATAGACTACAATAAAGGAAATTATTTAAATATAGCTTAAGATGTAGATTGCTGTAATCAAACTAACACGGATATAACCTTGATTGTTCGACGATTTATTTAAAAACTACAGCCTTGAAACGAAAACGAATTCATAAAGTAGTTTATAATAGTTATTAAATTTCCGTTGGACAATTCTTTACTGTTTTTATGTTACCATTTAAAGATATCTCGAATGTGTGAATAATAACAAATTTTAGAGTTAATTCGAAGAGGTTATTTTTGATTTCCTTTAGAGCATAGTTAAATTATTTGTTGCTTGTAGAATGCATTATGTTTAATTCGTAATCGCTAGTTTCAGTGGCAACCCCGCATTGCGGGAGGACCCAGGGTTCTAGGGGTGCCCAAGTATGGCTTGAGGCTCATAACTGGCTTTTTCAGGGTGTGGGGCCTAATATTCTCTGTTATGACACTGGATAAATTTCATAACGAAAATATTTTATGGTACGAGTTTGGTTTATTTTTGTAATTGATTTATATAAAAGTTTAGTTTGGAGGTGTTTAAAATAGTGCTATGTTATTTTGTTCTCCAATTTCCACAGAGTGTTTTAGAGAGAATAAACTATTTCTTCAAATTTACGGAAATTTATATTAATGTATGTTCAAAAAATGTGATATATCTGCAAATTTTTTTTAATTATACGTGCGTGAATATTTCGAAAATCCCATTTGGGTGTAGTTAACTATGTATGTTGTACTCGCATGCTTTATAATCATAAAAGAAGAGCTGTGTTCACACACACACAAAATGTTGTATTCAATTACATGAATTGTTTTTGAAAATTTCTATGTAATTGAATAAAAGCACTTAGTACTTACTTTTTTCGTCTCGTTTTAAGAATATTTCCTAATTTTCTCATTTGCTTAAAAGTTCTCTTCGTGTGATTGGCATAATTTAGGAATTAAAATTGACATCCATTTTGAAGATTTTTCAAAAATTTTTATCACTTTTAGTTAAGTAATTAGAATTCCAAATATATTTTTTTTAAAAAAAATCTAATACCAGAAAAAGTGTCTTGAAAAATAGCTTAGTGATGTTTTGGTCCCATCAAGATTCGTCAAGTGTTTTTAAAAACCTTAGAGTTTGGTTTAATTATATATATAGGAAAGAAGCTCATTGGAAAGCTCATAAAGAAAATCCTTTTTTAACCAAGTAACCTTTTTTTTTCCCCTCCGGATTTCTCAGATATTTCTTTCTTTCACGGATCACTTTTCTTATAAATAAATCTACTTACATATTTTAGATAAAAGTGAGACGGAAACTATTTAAAATCAAATTAATATAATAGTTGATATGATATAATTAGCACGTGTGTACTTCCTTTCTCATTCTATGATACCGTGCTTCCACAGTAACTAATATTATGAATAACAATGTATAATCTCATTTACTATATGAGGAATTTTAAGCGAAGTTTATTTATTTTAGACATATCGGTGTTAAGACTGTTGTGTACTCGAATAAGAATATCGGTGATAGATTTACTTCATACTACTGTTATTTATCACACACATATGTAAGAGGAGTGCAAGGTATAATGAACTGTTGTACATGACAATGTATTGGAGAGAGATTTTATTTTTCCATTAACCCTTTACAATGAACCCTTGATGTAATGAGTTTAATCTCTCCAGTATTGTTTGTGATAATCTTATTCATTCAAGAGTGGTAGAACTTCTTTTAGATGTTAATTATAATTATTGTCTATAATCTGTTTTACTGCTATTGAGTGGTGTGAATGCTGTTGAATTAAATTGTAGTCTTTGTCCTTGCGATAAGATCCAATCTTATGTTGAGATTTACATCGAACTTTGAAGCTACGCGAGGACTATTGGCAACGAGTCTTGTGATTTTGAACCTCGATGAAGTGTCGAGAACTGATACCTCATTTTCCAAACTCCATATTAGGCATTTGAGCCTCTATAGATTAAACGTGTTAGCTCCTCTGCACAATGAGTCTTCAGTGGCTCCATGGTTCGACAACGGCAGTCACGAGTTCATAACCATGACCACTCAGCTACCATGGCGACGATCTTATTTTGAATTAACTCGTGCAGTAGTAAATGTAATCAATCAATTAACACTTTTAAATAAAATTTTCATCATTCTCGAACATTTTTTATGTAAGATATAAATGTAGTCCTTTATGACATTATAATTACAGCAATTATTTGCGTTCTTATAGTGTTCGTATTTGAAAATGTGAATTGTACTTCTCATTCCTATATCGAAAGCTTATAACTCACTATTTCATGAGATATTCTAGAACAGAAATGCTTTAAACGCAACATTCGTAAAAAATCGAAACAATTTTAATTGTTTAACTTATCCTTTTAACTGTCAAGTCATTTTGATAATTTGGGTACATAAATTGTCACCATTATGCTAAAAACTAAGTGATGAAGCCGAAATAAACTTCTCAAGATATGTATTCGGGTATAAAACAATAAGATGCACTAAAAAGAAAAATATCCCGTATGGTACTCGGGCGTGACATTTTGGAGCTTTAGTGCCGTGCTCAAGATAATCTCGGACATGACAGTTGAAAGGTTAATCCCATGTCTTTCATAGTAGCATTTGATGCGGGTCGTAAAAGGAGGTTCCTTCAAATAACCACGGAACGAGTATACTGGCTGATCATGATGATTTTAATTGATGTATCAAAAATGGGAACATAAATAACAAAAAAAACGAATTTCTTTAAATTCTTGTATTATTTCCAGTTCTGTTATACTATAGATGACTTTTTTTTGTTTATGAATATAAACATAACCGTTTTCATCATTAAATTGATGAAGATACCAAGATATTAATCACATCGACAGGGTAATTATGATTCTTTCATTCTATTAATTGCCCCTTAGTTATAGTTGAACATTGCATTATGGTTTTTGAAAACAAAGGTTCATCCATAATTGTACAAGAAATGTAGCTTACTTTACGAAGCTTTAAATATATATAGAGAGAGCTCTCTCTCTCTCTCTCTCTCTATATATATATAAGAGGAAGGGGGAATTTTTGTAGCAAAATCTTTGAGTCTAGAACAGGTCGTCCGTCAATCAGTGGTCCTCGGACCAATCGTGGTTTGTGAGAAATTTCTGATGGCCTGCTGAAAAATTGGGACATTGTTTGTATTTTTACGAAGATTCAGTTTCAAAAATGCTGGGCAACAAAATGTATTATAAAATATGGATTATACTTTTTTAAAATTTTAACTACTATTAATGAAATTTCTTCTGAGGGAATCAACTTTTTATCTATACTTTTGGAGGGGTATCCAGCAATGTTGGAAAATAGTAAGCTTGACAAATTGGCGGCATAACGCTTCAGTTTGTTGATATTACTTTACGTTAGCAGTTTGTTCTTGCTTTTCGTGAAGTTCCTTTTCAGGAATATGGAAATGTAAATAGAGACGTCAATATGGGGCATTATAGAGTTATAGTGATCCGCGCGCGCGCGCCAAATTTAAAATTATACATTAAGCGCTCCATGAAGTTCTAAAGGTTGGCGATCACCGATTTAAAACACTGCACTATGCATTTTTAAAAAAGAAACGATCTGTCTTATTCTAAATTTAAAAATTTCTTTCTTTTAAACTTTATTAATCTAATAGATATTCCAGTTACGTAACCAGAAAAGAGCAGCCTATTTCAGAATACACGCATGTTGTATTTCTATTGTTGTTGAGCGCCACCCAATGTGAATAAAATTACTCCTCCTGGCTAATGCATAAGACTACCATTCATTATTCAAACAGATCGTAGCAATCGTGAGTAGTATATTATTTTGTTTCAATAGTTCGTTTTAAGAAGATAAAATTTTTTGACTGGTACATTTTTCGTTTGAAACGGATGTTGGAGAAATATGAAATAATGCATTACATTGAATTCTAGTTTAAAAAAGGATCTTATACTTTTTTGTGAGATGCAGGTCAAGATTAAAAGGGAGTAGCTACTAGCCAGACCTAAAATGTCTATCTGCAAATTGAGGCCGAGGTCAAGGACATCATTGCTTCTAAAAAAAATATCGTGAACTTCGTAGAATTTCGAGGATTACATAAGATTTACTACTGTTTGAAAATATCTGGCATTTATTTTACTAGGATGTATATAAATTTAAGTTAGCATTGAGTTTTTTGTAACATGATTTAAGGAATGTATGAGGGGATTAAAATTTAGTTCATATTTTTACCTTGTACATAGGCCTCTTCTCAAATCAAGAATTTTTTTTTTTATATGAAAATAAAATTTTAGCTTTTGTTTTACAAGACACATCGAAATACTTTCTAGATAAGGGCCGGAGATCACTGCGTGACCCAGTTGCTCCGTGAACTCAAAAAATCAACGTATAATATTAGATTGTTACATACGCCAAAGTTATCAGTTTCCCTTAGAATATAAAAAATTCTTATAATTCGGATCGAGATGAAATCCTAGAGTTGTACATTTAAAGTTCTTTTCATATTGTTATTGTTCCGTTTTTTTTAATTGAAATAATTGTACGAATACAATTTTCTGTGGTACAATGCTGAGCATACCTGCTGCCATACCATAATAAACTATTGGCTGATTGTTCTAGTACCATTAATTCATTACGGGTGTTGCTGTTTTAATCCAATTATAACTCAGTTTTTTTAAAGCAGTGATCCTCCTAAGTTTCTTTTTTTTTTGGTAGAAACTTTCTGTTAATATTATAATGTAGTTTATAATAAAATAATTATATTAATAAGTCCTAGTCCACACACACATGCATAAAGTGCCACGAATTGGTGCCTCTGCGGAAATTAGATTCCTATTTTGGGTTGTAGGTTCATCTCAAATATCGTCCAGTCATTTGGTCGTTGTTCAAAATTACAGGGTCCATCTCCAGTAATTTCTTATGTTACATTTGTGTAATATCAGTGACGTAACGTACATCCTGGCATCACAGGAGGGGGGCAGGGTTTTAGGGTCCCAAAGCCTGACTGCCGCCCTTTGTAAAATCCAACTGGGAGGGGCAAATGTTCTCAGTTACGCCACTGTGTTATATTAATGAAGCAAACAAAACTGAATTTGAAAGTTGCGGATTTGAAAATTGAACGCAAAATACAAATCGGTCTAATATTTTCTGTATTATATTATAAAATAATATCATCACGTAATACGAAAATTTTCAGAATCTATCGTGAGTTGTTTCGTTCTGAATAGAAAAGAGAACGTTTGTTGTTACAAAAGCGTGACTTTCGTTAGTGACAGCTGCCATCATGAATCAGTGGAAGCGGAACAGTAGCAACATTAAAAAAATCTCTTGATGCCTCAAACGAGGAGATAGAAAAGATAGGTTTTTTTCGCGGAAAATGGAAGGTTCAATGATACAAAACATGGAAAATTCGACTTTGAGAACATGATTGTTGGAGAGAAAGTATGCAAGGAAGGTAAGTAATTATGATTTTGCCTTCTTACCAGTCGTTTTCGACAACAAGGCTTTACTTTTTTTAGAGGATGTTTTGAACTTGTAATCTTAGCATTAAGAGAAGAAAGGCAAATGACATACAACTATTTTACCGAAGGCGAAAAAGATTTAGCCAACTCGCGTGATTTTATTGTTAATATGCAATGCATGACTTTCTAAGTAATTGGGGTATTTTATTATTTATTTATTTTTTTGTGTGTTTATATCGCTTGATTTTAAATTATAAATATACTACAATCTCTTTTGGGGAAATTTTGGGAATAAATATTGTTATCGATTCAATCTGAGTTCTTTATTTATTTAGATCTTTCTCACATAAATAATGGCATCGCTTTCTGTAATTTATTCAGTGCACTTGCTGCAGCTTAGCGTGATTACTGTGTATTTGTTATTAACCAGTTAACTGTTTCTCAATAACTTTGGGAAAATACAAAAAAAAAACTAAGCTGCGTCGCACAAATTAAGCGATGACAAGTATGATCGTCAAACATAAGAGTGTGTGTAATATGGAATTTAATTGTTTTGACTCACATTCATTTATTTGCTTCATTTAACAAGTTGCATAAGAATGAAATAAAATAAACGTTTCGAATTAATTTATTACTTAATCTATTGTTGGAGAATGGTGTTGAACACTGTATAATGGAATTTAACTAATTGAACACTAATACCGCTATTCATTCCGAATATTATTTTTATAACAATGTACACATCTTCATGTTGAATTGCGCTTTGAACATGTAGGTATACACACAATACGGGAATTGTTTCCCTATGGGTGGCTTCAGACACCCGTACTTTTTTTAAAACTTTTTTTTTGTACTTTTGGTATCTTCGATCAGACAAAAAATATTGTGCCCTCTTGTTGCATAGACTAAAACAATATAGAATTCGTAATTGCTTAAAGTGTCAACTTATAGAAGTCAACAATATATTTACGTTCATTACGGTTTTTTCATAACATTTATTACCCTTTGTTTTGATTTGTGTGTGCGTGTCCTCAAAAAATTTGAAACATCTTAAGTTTACGAAAATATTTTAGTTTTCACTAAAATTGCAAGTTTAACATCAAATTTAACATGGCGTCATTTTTCCAAATGAATTCAGGTTCTGTTTACAGCATCAAGATGGTCGCAACCGTGTTTGGCGGCATCGTGGTGAACGCACATTGGCAGCATGCATTCCTCATCGTCATACTGGCCCAACACCTGGCGATATGGAGTGCTATCGGATACACGTCTTGGTCATCACTTGTTCGCATAGATGGCACTTTAAACAGTGCACATTACATTTCTAATGTGTTACGACCCGTACCTCTACCCTTTATGCGAGCCCTACTAAACCTTACGTTTCAGCAGGATAATGCACGATTGCATGTTGCCGGTATTGTACAGACCTTACTTGATACGGAAAATGTTTGGCTGTTGCCCTGGCCTGCACGTTCACCGGATCTCTTGCCTATCGAAAACGTCTGGGCCATGGTTGCCGAACGACTGGCTCGTCACCGTACACCAGTCACTACGGTTGATAAGCTGTGTCATCATGTTGAAACTGTCTAGGCATCTGTACCTGTACATGCCATCCAATCTCTATTTGACTCGATGCCCAGGCGTATAAATGCTGTTATTTCTGCCATAGGTGGTTGTTCTGAGTACTGATTTCTCAGGATCTATGTACCCAAATTTCTTGAAAATTTAATTCACTTGTTATTTCCAGTATAATATATTTGTCCAATAAATATCATTTTGTTACATGGATTTCTTCCCGGTGTAGCAATTTTAATGGCCCAGTAATGTAGTTTATTCACTGATGAAAGTATTAAAAAAAATTTATTTGGTGTTAATGTTACGTAATCGTTACATCCCATACCCGTCAATGTCTCGGGTTCTTGTCCTGGTGCCACTTCAGACCCGCCGTGTAGAGGAGACCGATGCACGCGCTAAATCTGCCGAGGCTCATTGTATTCCCATTGGTGTGATAGAAGATGGCTAAGCCAACCCAAGTATCGTCATCGTCTCTTGACCAAGGTTCAAAATTATGAAGTTCGCGTTGCCAATAATTCTCATGTTGCTTTACAGTGCGATGTATAAAAAAAAAAACTCTCACTCATCCATCCTCGTCAAATATGAAAGAATTATGTTGTTTTAGTTTTAAGGGGTTTTTTTCTTCACAATTTTGCTTTGAGCTTCTTTGTCTATTGATTCTAGATGTCTTAGAGGTAAAACACAAGATCTAATATATGTTTTTATTCTTTTGATTCGTTTTTATTCACTGAGCAATGCTTTTCTACATATATAAAAGACGAAATATCATCTAAGATGGGTGAATAGTTTATCAAAATACATTTATTTAGATCTTATAAGAGGTATTTTCTTTGACTTTTACATCCAACAATACTTTACTTGTTAAAATTGGGAGTATGCGCACTTCATCAGGTGTATATATTCTTTACCATACAATATATCATAATAAAAAAAATGCGTTTTTTCTCTTTTCTTAATTTTTTTACATATTGTATGCATTTTTAATTTTTATTTCTCAAAATTATTTTCTGTGGAATTCTAGACTTGTTAACAGTTAATCTTTTATGACATACATTTCCCTTGGTTGGCGAGAAATTATTGCATTCTTCAAATATTTATTTATTACTATTACATAATTTTCACCGCAAATAACCATTAAGATGAACGAATTGCTGAATTTAAAAGGGCGTAAGTAAAATTTTGTGGACTCCAAATCTGCTAACGCAATTTATATTGTTCAAAAACGATTTGTGGTCTGCTAAATGGTTTATGTAACTGACGTAATTCAATTTTTATGACATTCATTTTGATAATTATTTTTTCTGTAATGGAATATAAAAACAGAATATGCCACTAATTTGAATTATTTTGATATTAAATACAGTGTTTTGCATCGGGCAGATCATTCTACAAAATATCATATTATTAGAAAAGTACTATATGAATTAGAATAGAATTATATGAATGACTAATTCTATACCTAATTATATCTTAAATGTATTAAGGCTGAATGGCAATGGTGGCGAACTAGTGTCGGTGTTGTTTCTTGTCGAGTCTTGTGGGTTTGACTTTTGATTCCACTGAAGATCCATTGCGTAGGACTGATGTACATTAAATCCGCCAAGGCTCAAAGTACTCGCGTTGTTGTAGTGGGAAAGTTTAGAGAATGGGGTACCAAATCAGGTGTCATTCTTGTCACTTGACCGTGGTTCTTTAAGAAGTGGACACAATACGATTCAATTGACAAAAATCGGTCAAAAAATCAAATCAAATTTTTTAGCCTAAATTATTCTTTATATACTTTTCTATAACCTCACAAAATTTAAAAGCTGTAAACTTAAAAAACTCACTTATGATAGCTTTTATGTCCAATTTTATTCATATCCCTAAAGCAAATCAAAACTTTTAAACTTGCTTATCTCGAAAAGATAAAATAACTAGTTTGTCCCTTCATTTAAAATGCTAATGCTTTTTTTTTTCCCTTTATCTATTGGTAATAGTACATGTAACAAAAGTTGGTATGCATTTTTGAATCAAAAAGGATACTTATTTTTTAAAAAATAATTGAACTCAGAATTTAATTAAGGAATTTTCAATAAGCATTCATAAGAAGTATTGTACGGATACTAATCATGTTATTGCAAAACCCATGCCAACTTTTGTGATATATAGTTTGACGTACTTGTAAATCAAATTTCATGCGTGTACGTAAATTTTTGTTGGAGGAGTAGCATTTTAAAATCACTTCACAAATTTTAATTTTTTTTTCCTTAAAAAATAAAATGGCTAGCTCTTTATGAAATTTTGAGCACAAAATCTGTTTTACATAGTATACATACATAGGAGGCAATCAAAAAAATTTTGAAAATCCTTAAATTAAAAATTTTTGCGTAAGTCGTACGACATTCGATTAATCTTACATACTCAAACTCATTTATAGCATTTCTTTTAGGATGATCTTTTTCAAATACAGATGCTTATAACTTTGGTAAAATTTAATTTTTTCTTATAGTCGAGGTGTTTTCTAAATTTTTTTCATATAAAACCTTTCCAAAAACGTTTAACACGCGTATTTTAAGTATGTAATTTACTTCGCTTTGAAAGTAAACTTTTTACGAAAATTTTTCGCAAAATGTATAGATTTAACAGTATGTTTATTGAAAATACAGGAGTTTGAAGTGTAGAGTTCATTTTTTTCAAAAATCATCGATCCAGTTTTTAATGTAACTGCACGATATATGAAAGATAATGTAAATTTTACGGAACACAAGAACTTATCTTTTTTAACAGTATTACCGTTGATAGAAAATTTTTAACATAGAAATACATTATCACTATTTTACCGTTCTAAATTTAGCATAAACTCCTGGATACTTATTGTTAAAAGGGTGTTAAAGCCTTCAAAATGCTATCCTTTGAACAATCTGGCGATAAAAATTCCACCTTCTTATACTGTCAACTATTCTAAAGATATCATAAAGGAACAATGTTGACAGGACAGCCACTCGTCACATCCTGCGCGATGGTTTGCATAAATAATGATAAATATCCACATTGCGAAACTGATTCGAACGACGGATATGAGTTGCGTATGAATGCTTGGATTGCTCTTCCGTTGTGACACTGGAACTATGTCAGGATCAATTATTCAGTTTGTTTGTTTTTTTCTTTCATCCTGTGAACATGAAATTATTTTCTAGAGAGCAGTTGTATCTAGTTTTAGTAGCTACTCTCAGCCACCGCCCATATGCTCATTGTTTTAAATGGAATGATTGTATTCGCGGATTCAACGCTGATTTTATCCGTTTTTCAGAAAACGAAATTTAAAGGAATTTCCTCTCTGAAGTATAGATATTTTTTACAGATTAAGGGATAGCCATTTGTGTGTGTGCTTCTTTTTGAATGTTATTGATGAATCAGTAAGCATAACTTGTCTTTTTCTTTTTAAACAGAAGGAAGGAAATATGTTTATTTATGCTAATTCACACTACAACAAAAAGAAATTTGAACTGTTTTTAAAACAACGGTTCTTTTCTACTTTTAAAGTTTTTGTGAAGTTGTGATTTAAATAGTTTGATTCACATAAACTTCCTTCACTTGTTTTATTACCAATCTTTTATAAGTATAAAGTGGGAAAAAAAATTAGTATTTTGTTTCTTATTTGCATATGGTTTTTAATTCTGAGGAAATAATTTTATATGTTATGTGAAAGAGGTGCACTATCATGTTTGAAAATTTTGCTATAGTTAATTTTAAAAAATTTAATGTGTACTTAGATTGGAATAATACTTTGAAACGTTTATTAAAATCTGATAAACCCAGTTGCTCATTAAAATTTTTAAAATGTTTTTTTCCCCCATTATGATTCTCTGTGCGACAGTAAAACAGCTTTTTAATTTATTCAATTCTGATGTAAAATTTTTACTATATCGTTTTAATATTCCTTGATATTGCAGTGAAATGGTTCGTCAATTTTTATCATTCTATTTTAGGAGCTTTAACATCCATTGTGGAGTGGTTGTTTTTTACGTAATGTGTGTAAAAATATTGAATAAAAATCAGTATGAATAGAATAGAAGACAATTAGAAACTGAAAGGCAATGCAGGACCGATCCTAGGGTGTCGGCCACCCGCGTGCAAAGACCTATTATAATACCCCTCTGGAGAATTTTTCATATTTTGTCTAATACTGAACGTTGGCGTTATAAACTCGTCTACCTGTTTTAGAGTAAAAAGTAAAACATTAATAAAAATGCGAAAAGACAAAAATCACTTCTTTCTTGTATTTTGTTTTTCTAAATTGTAAGGTTATGATTAAATTGAAAACTTTTAATTTCCCCAAATGCATATTGAATTTAAACACTCCTATGTCTTAGGTAATATTAACCAAATCTGATATTTTCGCAAAGCAACTTTCTCAAAAATCATTTTTGAGACTCCTTTGTGAAACATCGATCCACAGTGCGCCGTCGGCAAAAAACCTTTTGCGGTATTGCCGGCTCTGCCGCGAATTTCGCTACCAAATGTAGGATGTGTATAAAGAGTAGACATAAATGGACTGTGCACTAACTGTGCTATGTTATCGGGAAATTGGGACTTATTTTGAGTTTTCAATAACTGTTTAAAATTCAGCCTATTTATTCGACTTATCATGTTATTTTTTTGAGAAATCCATAAAAAATTTTGTTCGATTGATAAAATTATATGTGGCCTTTGTCTTGGCCGCTCGTATGCGGTGCACGCTCTGCACACCTAGGATCGGTCCTGAGGGAATGGTATGACATGATTCATTTGACTTTAACGCAAATTTAGTCTAACAAAGATTTTGTCACGTAGTATTATTTTCATATCATTGTCAAAATTGTGACGCTCTTTTTAACCGAAATATGTCATGAAAGATTTTTTTGAAAAAAGGAGTAAAATTGGGGTGCTATAATGGTTTAAAAAAAACATCCTTTTTATTCGATTCTATTCTCAATCGGGGTTTTACTTTTTTTTTTAAATAAAAACATAAAGTTGCACAATTTTGTGTTTCAGTAGATCCAGTCGTTCTCTGGACAAGCATACTTTACAAATGCTTTTATACAAAAAAAAATTGTTTTTCTTTTGTACTAATTTCTGTAAATATTTAAATTTTTTTGCTTTTATATATCAGTCAAGAATTTATCTATTTCTCATTAAGAGTGACGTTAAAGGACAGACATTTTAAACGATATATATTCTTATGCTAATAATCTCTCTCTGTATAAATGGATGTTTCTATATATAACTTCGCTTCACTCCAACACCGTTCAACCGATGACTATGAAAATTGGCATGTTTGTATATTTTTTTTGTGGAGAAGGTTTTTGTGCTATCCTCTTTGTTGAAGCTCCCCACCAGGTGGCGCTATAGCATATCAACTTTTGCACCGTTCAACCAATTGCCAAGTTGCCAACAGGGTCGCCAAAAATGATGCCAACATTTCGCTATGTTCCATTGAATCGCCATTGTAATGTAAAGAACGGTGTTGCTTGCGAATATTACAATTTTAACATAAAATAAATGCAACAGAAAGTAATATTAACGTAATACACATCCAGATATAAATTGTTTACACTGTTTTAAGCGTTCATGGACATAAAATTTGTAACAATGTTTTACTTTTGCTGAGCAGAGATCAGCTTAGGAAGGTGTTTTCAAAAATCGACCCACAAGAGAGTTACGAGCATTATAATTTTTTTTTAAAAAAAATCCTTTTTTTATCAGCAATTAGATTTACAAGCTTAAAATTTAAATGTTTTTTTTAATTTGCAATTGCGTAAAATTAACTCATTGTCACCCTTCAATCTGTATTGTTTAATTTTTCAATTCACCCGTGCGAAGAACGAGTATACCAGTTATATATATATAATCAGACGCTCTTTTAACTTACATTCGACACCATGCTCACTTAACATTAAAAAACCTGATTAAATTCGATACATTTGAGTAACTTTATTTAGGTCTTTATATTGTAACATTTTATATAACGAAGACTTCTTTCTCTCCTTTTTATTTATTTATATGCATGGGTATCTTACAGAGCATTCTTATTGAGTTTTTTCCTTTGTCCAGTACTTCTCCATCCGTCTTTACAAACAAAAGATACTTTACTTCCTTGAGGGTCACTAGTTTCAAGCTAAAGTCTGACAACTTTTCAAGTCGAAACAATTCCTTTTTTAATGCGTTGAGGAAGTGGGCCATCACATAAAGTGTTCGAGATCCGTTTCCCGATTTAAACATTAATCCGCTTTTGTGTAACGTTTCGCTCAAAAGGGCGGGTGAGAAGCAACGATGAAGGATTTAGATGTTATTTCAGCTCGTTTAATTTTTATCTACTCTATAATTCTAATGTTAATTTCGCTTTAATCGTACGAGTCTGAATTTAATGTAATCGGATTTCATAATTATTAAACGTTTTAATTATATGCGTTCGATAGCGTTTTCCCCCGAGAAATTGTGTAACCCGTATCATTCATTGGTCGGATTGCTATAAACTGTTCTCAGTTTCCGGTGACAGCTTAGCTGCCCCAAGGGTTTAATAATTTTCTCCTAATCCGAAATTGATTGTTTGTTCTTAGCATTGTTTTAACTAATCGAACTTTTTTTTTTGTCGTCGTTTAAGAATAAAAAATAAACTTGTTATTACTACTGTGTTTGCTAATGTATTCTTAGGAAATCTATTTTCCATTCAATGATATTTATTAACGCACGCAATAGACTTTTTACGATGTGTTTACATATGTAATGTTTTATTTAAATTTCCTAATTGTAAAGATTTTAATCGAAGTCGAATTGCAACAATGCAGCTTTGAAATCGGCTTAAAAAAATCTTTGGTTATGCAAGTGCTAATTGCAAACGATTATTTTTATTTACTTTTTAATCTATTGATTGAGTTCCAGCTGTAATTTCATTTTACGAATTTTTTTTGTTTTGTTTTTATATGCAATATTTAAAAAAAACCCATTTATGTACATAAAAACAAATGTTTGTTATTGTTTATTTCAAATCTACTTGAATAACTATTAACTACGTATTATCCACATTTTTCTGCATCATATTCATTTATAAGTTTACTCTCCTGGCATAAAAATAGTGTTTACTATTTTAAGCGTCGTGTTTATTATTAAGTGTAGTAGACCTTTTTGTGTGTATATCAGATAAATAGTTAAACCAGTTGAATTACTAAACTTTTTATAGCCTTTGAGTTTCATTAACATATTAATTATTTTTTAAAAAACTAGTAATTGTTAAAAAAATAGTTTTATGTCTCTTATCCAATATAAATACCCTTTAACTGTCAAGTTATTTTGATGATTTGGGTACACAAATTGTCAAATTTTTTTTATTGCAAAACGATCCCGCGCACTTTGAACCAAAGAACCTCTAACCTTTGAAGTCTTCAGTAAAGTGATGCCATCTATTGAATTGAGCGTACATTAACTTTTCCCCAGAATCAGTCAGGTTTGACAAAGAGATGAAGCGAAATAAACGTCTCCCGATATATATTCGGGTAAAATAATACGATGCACTCAAAAAAAATTACCCTGAGTAATACTCGGGCGTGACATTTTCGAACACCAGTGCTGTGCCCGCATGACAGTTAAAAGGTTAAAAAACTGCGTGTAAGTAAAGAAAAAATGTTGGATTTCTGTACTCTATCTATATATCTTTGTCTACCTGTTTTTATTGCAAACAGCAAAAGTATTTTTTTCTCTCTATAATATAATTCATTTTGATTATTCTAAATATTAAAAGTGAAAGCATAACAAGCAAACTGAATTTCTTTTTGCACTATTAAATTGGAGATAAAAGCATTAAAATGGATGTTATTCATCTGTTTCCAAGAGTATCTTTTTTTTAGGGAGATTCGAATTAAGTTCCCATCAAAGTATATCCTTTCAACATGTAGAGTATTAACTTTACTAGTTGTGAAAAAAAATAATACAATTTGTTAATGAAATTGTATGCATTATAAATTACTGGCATTTATAGAATAAAATAATATTTATTGTTATACAGTGAAAATCGTTTAACGCGAAACAGAGGGAACTGAAAATTTTTTTTCCGCGTTAAACGAATCGCGTGTTAAAGGACATTGCAAAAAAAAGAGAAAAAACATATATTCAACAAATTTAAGTTTAAATATACATTTCATTTACATAGATATGTGTATATGAATGTATTTAATAAAAACCGTCCAAACATTTGCGTAATTCGTTCTCCCCCTCTCTTTTTAATTGTTGATAAAGTGGAGTTAGTAATACCAAAATCTGTACAGATTTCTTGTTTTTGATCAGCGGTCGTAAAAAGCTCCATCATCATTTTTAGCGAAATAGCTGTTGGCTTTCCCCCTGAACTTTTTGTCATTGTGCTCGTAAAAATATTCTAAAATAGAAAAAAAAAATAATGCGAACTGAACTAATTAATTTTTACTCACACTGCAATGTACTCGTCAACGAATTTCAAAGCGAACTGATGAGAGATGAGATGTTTCGTGAGGCACACACATTTGTAGGGATGGAGGGTGAAAGTAGCTTAGATAAACAAAATTGGCTCGTGTCACTGGCTATTCCGAGGATATTTCAAAGTCAAGTTAGCCGCCTCCTTTTTACGAAACGTGAAACCTCCTCTGTTTCATTTCACACCCCTCTTAAACCTAGCCTGCGCAGCTGGTGTTTTCCGTATTTTGTGATTCCCAAAAGGGGAATCTTTTCGTGTTAGAGAAAAAAATTCATGAAAATACATGGTAGAGTTTGTCGAGACTGTTGCATTATTTCGTGTTAATCGATATTTTGTCTTAAGAGTTTTCGCATTAAACGTATTTCACTGTATATTTGTCATCAACTGGGAAATCTGCTTACATGTATCTAATGTATTATTAATTCATTACTGTTTGGAAAGTAAATTGATATCTCGGTAATGTATTCTTTTTAAGTTTGATTTTTCAAACTGATATATTCCCTTCATATATTGTTTAAACGACCAGAAAGTAGTTCTAAATAATTGATTAGATGTAAAATTTATTAGCATCTTTGGTGGTTTAAGCTGCATTCACACCCAGGCAGTCAGTGTTGAGCGTATAGTCAACCAGAGACTTCATTTCGCCCGAAATGAAGTCTTTTTATTAACTAGACGCTCAAAAGCTTTAGCTGACTGCTTAATTGAATGCGGCCCCAAACCACGTTTTATCTGTCGAGTCAAGGTTCGACCCACCATTTAGAGTGGCTGATGTATGTTAAATCTGTTGAATGTCCTAATCCAAAAGTTGGCGTAGTGTGGACGTTTGGTGAGTAGGGTATTGGTTCAGGTGTCGTCTTTACTTGATTGTGGTTCAGAATTAAGAGCTCCATCGTGTCAATACCCCTCATGTTGCCACAAAGTACGATGTTAATAAACTATCAATCAATTATGAACAACTTGAAAGCTGATTGGATTCTCCTCCTCCGAGTGAATTCAATCGCGTTATTGTTCTGCTGTGTAAGAGGAAATGCGCAATTAAATCAGCATCTAATTAGCATTTCACAGATTGTTTTCTTTTAGTCTTAACAAAAAATGTATAGCAAGAAATTATTCTTATTAAAACCTGTATTGTTCTTGAATGCAGATGTATCAGCAAGTATCAAATACTTCTAAAGCAAAAATCACTTAACAATACGATAAACTTGCCAAAATTTTTCCAATTCAGGTTGCCGATGGAGTCGCATACATATGTCGGATGAATTTTATTCATTGGCTGGAACTATATTTTGATTAATTGTTTATATTGATATCGCCGCAAACAACACGAAGGTTGTCGGCGACGGACCTCGTAATTTTGACCCACGACTCAACAGAAACGACGCTCACTACTAGTTCATGCGGCAACTTTATGGCCGACGTGTCATGAGTACGCACCTAGTTCCTCTGAGGACCTGGCTTGTAGAGGGGCTGATACAACTTTAAATCTGTCGAGGCTGAATGAGTGAGTGAATATTAACGTCGCACTGTTCAGCTACACGAGGGCTTTTGGCGACGGGCCACGTAATTTTGAACCATGGTCAAGTGACGTGGACGACACTTGAGCTGGCACCCCCCCTCCTAACTACCACACCACACCAACGGGAGGACGTTTGAGCTCTCGACAGATTTAACGTGCATCGCGGGTCTTCAGTGGTACTGGGCTCGAAGTGACATGCCAGCCACGATCCGACATCTTGACTACTAGGCTACCGCGGCCACCTGTCGAGGCTGAAAGTCCTCTTGTTGGCGTGCTGTGGAAGTTCGGATAGGGTTTGCCAGATCAGATGTCATCCTCGTCACTTCGTCACTTGATCATGGCATAAAATTACGAGGTTTGTCGTCAATAGTCCTCGTGTTGCTTTATAGTGCGATGTTCATGAATTGATTGATTGAATATTAACGTCGCACTGTTCAGCTACACGAGGGCTTTTGGCGACGGACCACGTAATTTTGAACCATGGTCAAGTGACGTGGACGACACCTGAGCTGGCACCCCTCTCCTAACTACCACACCACACCAACGGGAGGACGTTTCAGCTCTCGACAGATTTAACGTGCATCGCTGCCCTACACGGCGGGTCTTTAGTGGTACGGGGCTCGAACTCGTGACAAGGCAAGCCGCGATCCGATACCCATACCACTCGGCTACCGCGGCCACGCGATGTTCATGAAACAATCACTCACGCTGCGGTAATTTTACTGTAGCCGTAATAGCCTGCTTGGTAGAGCATTATCTTTGCAGCCTGTAAATCGCGCAACTGTAAAATATCTGTGATCTGGCGTGGTATGAAGTTTGATAGTGGAGGCATCAGATCAGGTGTCATTTCAAGATGATATTGCGGAGTTTGTCCTAGATAATTTTTGTGTAACTAATTCTACATAAAATTCAGCTGATTAAATCAATCGGCTGACTGATTCAGTTTAGGATTTGTGTAATTCGTGTATTCAATTATTAGGGATGATATTTTTGAAAGTAATTTGAAAGCGTTTATATTAAACATATTTTCAACAAAAACGCCTGTTAAATATATAAATATCGATTCCCACAAAAAAAAAATCTAGTAACTTAAGAATGACCAATCATCTGGTTATGACCTATCGCACCAGGAAGGAAATTCGTATATTATGTTATTACAATTATTGAGGGAAAAAACTCTAGCAATATGGCAACTAAATTACGAAATATGAAGTAATCAAGGTACCTCTTGAATCACAAAAAGAGAGAAATCACGTTTCTTTGGAAGATTCACCCTTTCTAACCTTGGCTTGTTGATCTTCGAGGCGAAACACTTTGGCGATCTTGGCCCAATGTCATGGTGATGGTTCGCTGCTTTGCTTGTCTAATATCGTTCTGCCTGTGGTGAAAGTTAGTGCATGCGGAAACTTAATTAATGCGGTTCGTGTTTCGAGTCTCAGAAATTTGGCTATTCTCCGCAATTTTTGTTTTCCTTTCGTGTATGTTTTGAATTTCCTTACGCCTGGTAAGTAATTAGTTTTTGAGCAGCCTTGTTATATATACCACTTTATTTTGGTATTAGCTTAGTCTATTTGTTCGGAATTATATTTTACGTGCACTTACATAATTTAGTTTTTTTTTAATTTAAAGAAACTTTTTACAATTTTGACTGCATATTGACCATTACAAATTTACGCCTTATTTTCTTTCAATCGTTTTGAAATATGACCAGATATTTTTTATTTATACTTTACCGGCATTAGATAAGCAAACTCGACATAAACAATGAATAAAACATTGATTTTAAATTTATCTCCAAATAAAGATTTATTGTTAAAAATCACCTGCAAAGAAAATGTATCATAATTAATGTACCCTGTTTATATTTTTATCATATTATAAATAGTTTTTTAATCGATAGATTGTAAACATTGCTAACTTGTACATTATTTTGCTTCCCAAACTTAAAAATAAAATACATAATTATTCACAATTCTTTGGAGCTTTGATATTGAAGTTTTAAAATGCTCAGCTCTTTCTTGATACGGATCGATCTCATTTATTGTTTAATTTATTACATTGCTAAAAATGTTAAGTAAATATGAAGGATTATTATTTATAAATTTAATTGGAAGATTTTTGTCTTTTATTTTTCAAATTCTAATACATTTTATGGATCATTTTAAATAATGTTTAAGGTTATCATCTAGTCCTGGTTTATAAAGTACAAGTTGCATTATTAGGAATTAATTTTTCTTTCTTTACTATAAATTGTGTACTTGGTATTTGCTACAGCTCTTTAAAAGGAAGTGATTCTAGATTCCAATGGTGAATACAAGTGCATTAAAAACTATTTTTATAAGCATTCTTAAATGATTGGAATCAAATTACTTGTAAAAGATATGAAACATTTTTAAAGAAAACTATTGCTTCAAAAGCAATCTTTTGACTTTTTTTTTTGTATATTTGTAGTACGAGTCTGTTGTGCTTTTATTTGTACATATTATAAATAATTTTTAAAGTCTGTAATATACATTTAGCATTAAAAAAAGTAAGATCGAATGGTTATTGACTTATTGAAATGTTTGTATTAAAATTTGAGCACATTATATTGAAGAACTTGGAAATAGTTTATATTTTATACTAAAAAAAGATTCAGCTTAAAAATTTGTGGGTATACAGATTTCCTCCTTCCTGAATTAGTTGTGATCACACACAAATAAATGTAATCAAACTCTTACATTGTTTACCTTGACTGATATTTTTTATGCGTTTCTGTGCAAGATCTAATTCTTTCAAATAAATGTTTGTTTATTTTTTCTGATGCTTATTTACTTCCATATATTTTTATACATGTAATACATTAATTTTAGTGTTTTATTTTGTGATGTGTCATGTTATAATAAAAAAATTCACTGAATGAAGTTTGTATTTAAAATTTTTCTCCTTTCAGAACTTTCTTCTCGGGTTCCAAATACAATTCCGAGGACTTCATGTGGAAAACGGAGCATGAAATTTGTGAAACTATACAAGGATCCCAAGTTTGGATTTGGAATGGTTATAACTTGTGGTAACACACGTGATACAGTTTTACAAGGTGCTTTTGTGGAATCTATTCGTCCTGGTAGCCCTGCTGATTTAGATGGTAATATTAATCCAGGTGAGAAGATTTCTATTGTTGATGAATAATATCAAGGTGTTTTGTAGCAAAATAATGTAGTTCCTCCTTTATTTATTTTTTTGTGTTTAAAAGTTTAATATGTCAAATTTAACTTGTTAATTCTATATCAGATTAGTAAATTTGTTTTAAATTTTAAATATAGGTTTTATATTTTGTTTCACTAAATGAAATTTTTTTATCTTTAGAGAATTCAATTTGGTATATGTTTGTAATTCAAATGGTGATTTTATTGTACTAAATAAGAAAAGTAAATATTGGAAAATATTTATTTTAAAATTACAAGCAATATTTATATTGATGTCACTTCCTTTAAAACTTAACTCAAATATTTTTATGTGAATGATATATTTTATAAATATGTAAATACACCCTCATTCTGTTATCTGAAGTAATACAAATTATGTTACAAAAAGATAAAGTTCACTTTTTCCCTTTCTTAGGTGATCAAATAATGTCTGTTAATGGTATAGATGTACAAAACGATCATTTTTTAACAGTTGTGGATCTTTTACAAGGTACCGCTAATTCTGTTGATCTTGTTATTGCCAAAGGAAACAAAATTCCATCTGATTTTACTAATATCATCAAAAAAGAGATAACTGAGGTACTTGACAAAATTTTCTTTTGTGTATCATTTTGTAATTAGAAAATTAATGCATATTTTTTTAAGTCTTTAAATTTTAAGCATATTTTTAAGACTGATGTTTAAGATTTCTATCAAATGACTAAATTATATATTTTCTTTATACAACATGTATATCTTAATATGCTCAAGATGTGGTGTCCCGGTTGGTTTTTTAATATTATAAACAGTTTCAGTTTTTTACTGTGGAAAAAGGCTTTATTATTATTATTTTGTGTTTGTACTAAAAGTGCTGCACATGCTTCCCTTAGTTGTTATATGATTGTTGTGTGATTATACATTAGAAAAACTGGTTTTTCTTAATTTATATATTCTGTAATGGGGAATATGTAAAATTACACTTCCTTGTCGTAAATAAAAACATGTTTTTCTCTCTAGTTGTTTTGACATAGCATTTTTATATAGAATAAGTGATTTTCTTGTGAATTTTTAAAATTTATATGGTAGTTCTGTGTGTGAACAATCAGTGTTAAATGGGGAATAAACTTTTGTTCAACTCGTTTCACAATGGGAACTTTTTGCTTCATAGTTATAAGTATGACAGTTTTAGTAAATATTTCATCATGCCCGTTCCAGTAGTAATTTGGGTACAGTGATTTCATCATTCCCGCCATGAAATTTTTAAATTTATCCCCCTCATGAAATGTTTATTAATTTAAAATTATTTTTGTAACATAGTTATAACTTATGGTTTTAAAATTATGTGTTCTATTTGTGTATTAAAATTGTTTTTGTAAACAATTTTAAAACCATAAGTTATAACTATGTTACAAAAGTACTTATATTTAACTTATCCCCCCAAAATTAAACATTTTAAGGCAGTAAAACTTCATATTATATGAAGTATTAAGATGTTATCTCTTTTTCATTTAATTTAATTAGGTGTTCCTTAAATTTGAGTCTTTGGCATTTTTTAAAAGTTTTAAAGACATTTTCAATCCTTTAATACAATTTTCTTTCTTTTTAAATTCATATTAATTGTGTTTGAATATTTACAGAAACCATTTGTTCAGACCAAAACTTGGATTGTTGGTAATGAAACTTCAAAACACACAATGCCATCTCTTGAAACAACTGAAGGTATGAAGATTTTTCTATTTTCATAAAATAAAAAATGTCATATTTGTGTATTAATTAAAAACTTAATAGTGGCAGTTTTGTGAATCATAATATTCAAGAGTAAAATAAATACGAAGCTTCCATTATAAAATTATTAAAAGTACTCTTGTGTCTTGTTTTATGTTTCCTATCTGATTTTTTTTTTAAATATTTACCTGATATTCCAGTTTCTTCATTTTTTCTTATAGCATTCTAAAGCAAAATATTTTTCAATATCTCATTCTGAAATTATTACATCCAGATTAATATTTTTAAGACTAAGAATGAGCATTTTTAGATATTTTGAAAAGTTATAGATGTCTGAGTGGTTGGTGTACTCATTGGGGGATATCTGCAATATAATGTAATAAAAATTCAAAAATAGATTTTTTTTTATTTAAAAAAATCAGAGCTTTACATAATATCCAAATCTGCTACAAAAAATTAGAGGTTCATTTGGTATTTTGTAATGAAAGAAAGCAAAATACAGACAATCAGAATCTAGCATATTGATTAGAATGTAAGGAAAATATTTAAGCTAAATGAAGAGAAATTTTAAGATTATTAAACTAAGGCTGTTATATTTTTAATTTTTATCATAATTTATTGACCTTGTATTTTGATGTATAGATGTTAAAATGTCATTAAAGTTTGAATTAGCTTCCATTTGAAGAAAATCATTTAAACTACTCTGATTTGCTTTTTCCTATCAAGAATTTCACCTAATTGTGATTATAATTTTTCTCCCCGTATTTATAGCCAAAACAAATGGCAAGGACTTGTCAATTCCAATTCCATTGCCAAGAAAAAAATGGATGGATCAAGAGAAATCTTTACAACTTAGTGGTCCTGACTTGACTTTGAATCATTCTTCAGTTATTAGTCCTGAAAAAAAGAAAGAGACTAACAGTAATAATATTTCAAGAGCTAATATTCCTGACATTATTGCATCTCAGATGAAGCATTTGGGTACGTCTTTATCTGATGTGTTAAAAAATGATGAAAGTTTTGAAGATTGTGAATATCTTCCTATCACTAAAAATGGGGATGAAAATTTTCTTTTACCCGGAGAAATTTTCCATGTTGTTCTCGACAAGAAAGGTGGCTCTTTAGGACTGAAAATTTATGTAAGTATATCATTCTCACAAATATCGTTGGTAGTGGTAGTATTTTTTTTCTTTAATTGAGACTGTGATAAATTTTCATTTTTTAACATTTCATTCTTTCATCATTTTTTAATGAGTATAAAACTAGAAATACTTTTAGGGGTTTATTTTCTGTATAAAATTTAATTTGTTTTGTGTGTTGAAACTTCAATGATATATATTATAAATATGCTTCATATCTTATGTTAAAATATAATTACTTTAAATCAGGTTTTTCGAGCTGCAAAGAATTTTTTTAGTAAAAATGTACATCAGATATAGTTGCATTTAAAAATATTGTAAACATAAACTTACCGTAAAATCTGGCGTATAACGCACACCTATACTTTCAAGCTAAATTTTTTAATTTTTAGGTATATTCGCCGTATAACGCACCTCCTCCCTTTTTTTAACGAAGAAAACTGAAATATTAGTATACATTGTTTTTGTTTTGAAGTAATTTATTCAAGGTATTATCCCAGACTTTTGAAAAAATAGTATACTTCTAGAACTACAACTGTTCTTGTTCATAAGGCAAGTGGTTTCTTTTAAATAAACAGTGTTTCAATACATCTAGAAGTACATTTTTTTAGGCCCATCCTTTTTGTTATTTTTAAAAGCTATCGTTTTTATACCCAGGTGTATAATGCGCACCCTTAATTTTTGGTCTTATTTTTTGTATTCAAAGTGCGTATTATACACTGGATTTTACAGTAAACATCTTAAGTTTTTTTTTATTGCCCTGTACCCGATTGTCAAGCATTTTTAAAATAGTTGGTTGTCAGCGTAGGATAAGATATGCCCCATTTTTAAGTTAGCTGTTTTCCCTCTCTTTTTGTCTTACCTTTCTCTATAACTAGGAAAAGGCATCAGTTGTGGTCATATATCCTTGTAAAATTAAATTTTGAGGTTGTACATAGATATTCTTATTTTGTTAGTTACAACACATTTTCTAGGAACTGATAATTTGACTAATCAGACAAGTCTATTTACATAAATGAAAAGTTGATTCCAGAATATTAACACATTAGAATGTCAAGTTAATATGTCTTAATCCTTTCAAGAACTCAGGAGGTGATTTAGCAAGATTAGTTTATTAAAATTGAATTTTCTTCTTTGTAAATTAGATATATATTATAAATAAATTCATGACAGTCACATGATAAATGCAATAATATATTCTCCATTGAATTCAAAGCTGACATTAGACTTATGCTTGTAGTACTACTTTTAAAATGTTGATAAAATTTCAAATTTGATTATTAGGTAAAGATGTTCAAGTACTAATATTCCTGAAAGTTTTTCAATTTTTTTTTTTAAAAAAAATATTTTATGTTGTATTGGTATTTTTAAAATAAGTTCATTTTCTTTACTTGTGTTCATTATTTCCATGCCAAATTTGTATTTTTAAAAGAAAATTTCTGTAAAGAGCAAAAGTTGACAACAGAGAAGCCATTAATCGATTGGCTGGAGACACATGATTGCATTTATCATGTGACTGTCATGTCACATGAATTTAACCCATTGAAGATTAATTATACAAAATCGATCCTTAATTATGTCAAAGACCAATTATTTAAAGCTGAGATAGGTCTTTGAAGTTTAAAGCTATGATAATCATGTTTTTCCTTGTATTGTACTAAAAATATATCTTAAAAATTATTATGTTATGTATTTCTTATGACTTAAATTTTTTTATGCAAGTTGAAATACTACTTTTTGTTTGCTGTATTCTTTTTCAAATATTAATGGATAAACTCTTTTTCATTGGTTTGTTTTGTAATGCTTACAAGTTAACTGTAAATTCAGATTTCTAAGTCTAATTTTATCAAAATTTGTAACATTTTCTATTGGCCTTAAAGTTTTTACTCTAGTTGTATTTTGTAACTTTCGAAATCAAATTCAATGTAAAAAGCTGTCTCCCAATTTTTTGTTGCTGCGATCTTTTATAAAAGCAAACTGCTATTGAAATATTGGACCGAGTACGTTTTTTATATCATTAGTTATTAGTTTGATAATTTTTAAACAATTTTTCAATTTATTTAAATTTTAGCTAGGAACAGAATCTACTTGTTCTGAGCTGAGGCATATCTACATACATTCAGTTATTCCAAATGGAGCTGCAGATTTAGATGGAAGAATAAAGCCAGGTAAAATTATTATACCAACAATTTTCTCCTAATTTTATATTGCATTTTTTTAAAAAATTAATGCTATGCATTTTGTAGATGTACCTCAAATTTCAAATAGAAAATCATGATATTTTAAAATTAAGTTTAGAATTTCATTCCTTCCAAATTTTAGTTTATATAAATAAACTGAAGACTTTCTTTTGTTATTTTAATAAATTCAAATGTTATTATTTTAATTCAGAAATTAAAAAGCGTAAATTTGAATTCATTCATATTGATAAATACAATTTAACTTTGAAAAGTGTTTTATTTAATTTTAAAATATGATACAAACATTTCTTTTTCTAAATTTGTATATTTTTATTTTTAAAATTCTGTATTGTTTCTCAGGTGATAAGCTGCTTGAAGTGGATGGTGAACTTCTAGAAAACCTCTCATACCAAGAAGTTGTAACAAAACTTCGAGAAACGTCACAAGTAGCACATCTTGTTTTAGAAAAGGGTAATTTAATTGAGAGTCCACTAGTAGAAAATGAAATTCTGTCCAAAAGTAACTGTCAGTATTCCAAAAATGGTTGTTTATCAAATGTAATTAAACATGATCCAAATAATTCTATCTTACAAAATAGTTCTCTGAATAATATTTTCAAATATCCTGAAGGCGTGTTTCAAAAAGAAGCTGATATTAAAAGAAAAGAGAGCTCAGCCAGTGCTGAAGCATCTTTTGACTTGTACAAAGAAAATGAAACAAATGACCAATCTTATTCATCTTTACCTACTATTACCAATGATCACAAGTTTTACAGTGCCAAAGATACGAACTCTGAACTGCAAGTAAATTATACTCCAAAGAGAAATTTCCATAACCCGTCTAGTCCTACTTATGCCAAAGTTATGAACCTGAATTCTACAGTCTGTCGATTTCAAAGCCCTTTGACATCATATAATAGTACACCAAATCTAGCTGAGAATTCTGATGAAGAAGATAGAAATGAAATCAATGGTGGCTCTCTATATCGTAATCTCAGTACTGATTGTATAGCTACTCCACACTTCTTAAAACCTCATCAAGCTGTATTGGATTTCTGTCAGAATTATTCTTATGTTCGAGGTATGTTTTAGTTTTCTTTTTGTATGCTTAAATGGTTAAAATTTAGTATATGGTGGAGGAATTTAATATTTACAAAAATGCAGCTGTTTATTCAGAAAGTAGTTAATGAACCCGATTTTCTAAAGGTTCAGCAAGTAACTTGCACCAAATGCCTGCTGTGCCTATTCGAAAAAAGAAGCTGAAAAAATTGGAAGATATTTATAATTATTGCAATTCAGGTAATGGAATTTTGGCATAAACACTTTGGTGGCATTGGAAAATAATCAGATACCATTTTTAAACCATTAATATATTAAACTTAACTTTCTGTTATTAATTATCAATATATACTTGCTATTTCTTTATCTTTAAATCTTTTATTAAACACTGGTGGCATTGGAAAATAATCAGATACCATTTTTAAACCTTTTAATGTAATAAGCATAACTTTTTTATCTTATTATTATCAACATACATTTTCAGTTTCCTAGTCTTTAAATCTTTTGCTAATATTTGATAATCTCTAACTTCATATTGTTAAATTTTTATGTTTTTTGAAGATATTTTTAAGATGCAAAGTTAAAGAATTGTGCATTTATTAAAAGTTTGAAATATTTTTGTAAAAAACCTTCTGTAACTTAAAAGTTTGGCTTCTGAACTTTTTGTACCTGTTCTATTGGGTTAAAAAATATTTTGGATCACTTCATAAAAATATAAAGAAATGGATTAAATCTATTATTGTTTTCATGAATTAAAATTTTATGTCTTGATTTATAGAATCTCTAAATTCTTCAAGCACTCTTGAAATCAAAGTTTCATCAATGAAATTTTTCTCTTCAAATGTTTTTCATGTAATTATTGTTTTTGAATTAAAATGTACCAAAAATAAGTGTTTTGATTAAGATAAGATGGTGAAACAAGGAATGTTTTTCATTTCCCTAATGTATATTGTAGCTATCCTGTCACTTAAGGCTGGTTTTCTCTGAAAATATATGTATATTCACTTTTCAAGATCATCCTGAAATTATGAATATTGAATAAACTCTGAAAAATAGTTTAATTTAAAAAATTTTGGGAAAATTATTTTGTATAGCAGTGCACATTGTTAAAAAATATGAGGGGAAAAGTACATATTTTTTTTTTTTAACATTTATGACTGAACATTATAGATTCCTAACTAAAACATATACTTGAACTATTTCTCTTTCATGTGATATGAAAGAAATAACTACAAATATGCAATGTAACTTAAGCACAAGTAAATATTTTTAGAAATAAAATTGATATTTCGAGGTCCAATCATATGAATAAGGGTTTGAAAGAGTTTCAAATTCATATTTGAAACAACATATAAGAAAAAGCAATTTAAGCTTAAAAAATACCTGCTTTTTTTAATATTTTTTAAAAATTATTTAATTTTTTTTCTCTAGAAAACACATTTCAAGTTGTTATTCAGAAAAGTAGCCGAGGCTTAGGATTGAGCATTTCTGGTGGAGTGGAAGCATTTAATCGAGATCCTTTCTCTCAGTTAATTCGAATTCGTAAGCTTTATCCTTTGCAGCCTGCTATAGAGTGTGGAAAACTTGCTCTGGGAGATGTCATATTAGAAGTAAATGGTACTAAGATGGTTGGATTGACAAATACTGTAAGTATTACAATTTAATTTTAAAAACTGATGTGAAAACGTCTCATAAAGTGTCAAAATCTCACTTTAAACAGTAAAATTGAACAAATATTTTTATATACGTTGCAAAATACTGATCATGAACTCGTGGCCAGATTACTTCTGTTGAATCTAGGCTTGAGTTCTAACACCATTAAAGAGGGGATGAATAGACATTAAATCTGTCAAACTTAGCCGCACATTGGTATGGTTAAGAAGTTAGTAAGGGGCCAATCCAGATATCATTTTAAACACTTGTCCATGCTTCTAAATTATGAGATCCATAGCCCTCATGGTGCTTTGAAAATGAGATATATATTAATAAAACCATCAATCAACCAAAAATTAAAGAAGAATCATTTTACATATTTGGTACTATGTATATATATTTTGGGGGAAATTTTTTAGAAGTATTTAATTGTTAAATTATCAAGTAATTATTTTAAGGTAAATTACCTAAATTTTAATGTAAAAAATAATATATATTGGATATATTTCCAGCCAAGTGAATTCAAAATTTTAATTAACAATATTCATATTTTTTTCAAATTTTATATCCTTATACAAAAGCACTTCTTATTTTGCATTTAAAATTTTCCCACAAATGCTGTTTTAAATAACCGTTAGAATAATACACATTACTTTTTTGAAGTTATAAGGTATTACCCCTGATAGTGTATTTTGAAGTTACTGGTATTACTTTTTTTTCAGTGGGTAATATTCAGTAATATTTTTTCCCAATTTTAAATGATTAGTATACTCTTACTTTCAGCATTTTACATCAAGCCATAAATGGATCCAACTTTTGTTTTGTTGTTTTATCTCGAGTATTTTTTTTATCATTTCCTGAATCATGTTTCTTTTTTTAAAAAAATAAACAATTCTGTTAATATATGTATCATCATATGCTCCTCTTAACATGTTTCATATTTTGCCAACTCAAGGCTGAATGAGTATTAAGTATAGGAGAATTATCATTTATATAGCCTATATTAAGTTTTTTATCATTATATTTATTGCACTTCACTTTTCTTTGAAATTTTTCCTGTTGGATTCAGAAGCTTGACAGTGATTGTGTTTATTTTAGTGTCTGAAAGATTTCATTTGTTAAACTTCCCTTTAACAATTTTTACATTTTTTCTGATACTAATATCTTAATCAATACTATTCCTTTTTTGTATTAATGGGCACTTTAATTTTGTGTTAATCATATATGGGCGTTTTGTTTGTGCCTAAAATTGTTTTAAAGAATTTAGAGATTTTGAAAACTGTTATATATATTTTTTGTAAAGTCTGTTAATTTTTTAATTACCTTAAGCTTTCTTAGATTAAAAATATTTATATATTAAAAAAAAAAACTTTAAACTTGTTCATTGTAATAAACTGCTTGATAATTATCTTTATTTATAGCTTTTAGTTAATGTTTATTCTCTTTTCAGTTCTGAAATTTAAATATTGAGTTATGTGCTTATAAATATATCCAACATTTTTTTAAATCACATAAGGAAATTTTTTAAAGTTTGCTTTATTATTCTTGTTATTAAATTGAAAAATTATTTTAATTTCATTTATATAATTGAATTTCCTCTCTTCTTTCTTACTTTTCTTGCTATTTATGCAATTAATGTGAAAATGTTTATTTTCAATTCATTTCAATTTTACTAAAAGGGGAGATAAGCATAACAAAAACAGTGCAAAATATTTAAATGTTTTGATTTTTCTATTTTATTGTATTTCAACTAGGTAAAAAAATTATCTAATTAAAAAGTATAAGAAACTAAAGAAAATATACATTTCTTTTATAGGTTTGCTTAGAATAGCAAAAGAATATAATAATTGTTGAAAATTATCAAATATATGCAGGATATTTTTAAAATTGTACTTGTATTTTTGATAGAAATCTTTTTATCGATTTTTTCTTCAATTTGTAACATTTCCTATCCTTTTTCAGGAAGCTCTGGAAGTGTTGAGATGTGCTCCTACAGAAGTAGTTTTAAAAGTGTTTAGACCTTCTAAATCACTTATTCCTTCTTTTTCTACCCTTAAGGTAAACTATTTTTACCGTATTTCTTTCATAAACGTTTAAGAATTTTTTTCTAGTTGTATAAAATGTTTTTTGCTGAGTTCATTTTGTTTAAATTGATTATATTAAAATCAAGACATTGATACAATTACTAAAAAATGTCCTGCTAATTAGCCAAGTTTTATACTAGTAACCTTCGCATGTAACAAAAACATGTAATCTTAATGTCAATAAATTTTCACATACTGAACTTACAAATCAAAAAGCAGGATTTACTTACCACTCTATTTCTAAGAGAAATATATTTGCTATAATGAGTGCACTTATAATTTATTGCATCTTCTCCAAAATAATTTTTTGCATGTACTATAATTTTAAGTGTATAGATTAAATTTTATTGTTTTGTATGCAAATTGAGTACTTTTCTGTTTGAATGAAAATAACGTTGAAAACTATAAATGCAGCTTGTAACCTGTTAATTGGAACAGATTTTGATAATAAATTGAGGAAAGCCCATGTGTTAATTAACATCTAACAAAAATTATTTTAATTTAATTTAATGAATAGAAATTTATCATTGAAAAATTGATTTAATTCTTCAAGTTCATTACAGTGGAATGATGGAAAAGGAAAGATGTTTTTACACAGTGTGTTTCTTGTTTATCTTTTTGCAGTTTCTTTAAATACAGAATTACAACATTGAGATATTTTGCGTTATTTTTCCTTTCTCCAAAGGTGTTAACTGGCTTTGGTAAACATGGGTGATGCCCACTGATATTCTAGTTATTGCATTCCCTATTTCCGACCCTACTCCTTGTCAGTTTCTATTCTTTTCCATCTTGCATTGGAATTACAAATATTGTGATAACTATTTACATGTTATACACTTGATTACTTGTAGATTGACAAGTATATAGTCACAGCTGGGCCCTAGCATCAGTAATTCTAATTTTTATTTGTTATTTATTAAATATTCATTAATTGTGTTAGATATTCATTAACTTTTTAACAGAAGCAAACATTAAATTGTAAAAGATCTTTTATGGTTTTTATCTTTAACTTTGAAAATAAAATAAATGTTCTCCAATGAATATTGTTCATAACGTTTGAATGGTTGTATAATTATTTATCCCCCTCTTCATTTTTCTAAATGTTTTAAACTGAAATTATTTTTAATTAAAGTGTAATTGTGAAATCTTGTGTTTTTCAGGGAGGAATTTGGCCGTTTTTGATTCTTCATCTAGTTCTGCTAGCAGTTCTCTTTCTCGAACTGAAGCTAATTCATATAATCTTGAGACAGGAGTAAGTAGGTTTTTATATTATTTTAAGTGCCTAACTCTAAAGCATTTGTTCTCTCTTTTTCAGAGTATATTTTCTTTTAAGTTACGTATTAATATCGATAAGTATTAATACAAAATGTATTTTACAAGTATATTTTACAATGCATTCAAAGAGAAAATTTTTTTAACCTTTCCCTTTTTTCATATTTTTTTTTACAAATTATACGCAAATGTATAATATGTAAACAAGAAAAAAATTCTTTAAGAATAAACCTTTTTTAAGGAATTGTATCTTAATGTATGAAAAATTCATAATGAAAATAGTTTTTAGTATTATATTTTTAAAATAAAAGCAATTGTTGAATTTTGCATTTTATTAATAATGAATTTTTTATTTTATTGAGTTAAAAGATAAATGTTTGTATGTGTGTTTAGTATGAGACTTATCCACATTTTTTTTATGAGGAAAACAATAGCTTCTTTCATTTTGTTAATACATTGTAATTTATTATGGAAATTACCTATTACAACTCGTGGCATTTTCATTTTTTCAGGAATTTGAAGTTACCCTCATGAAAAGGGGAGGTAGCTTGGGTTTTACTATCTCAAAAATTGATGGTCCTCCTGTAAATCCTGAAGAAGGAATATATGTAAAGGCCTTAGTAAGGGAACCTGCTGTATCTGATGGTAGAATTCAACCCGGAGATAGAATCTTAAAGGTAAGACTTTTATATGATGTGAAAAATTTGCCAGTTCTATCTATTAAAGGCATTAAATATGTTTAATACATATTTTTTAACTTCATTTCTTAGGATTCTAACACTAACAATAAACGTATATTCTAAAATACTTTAAACAAAACATGATTAATGGAAATGTAAAGTTTAGCGGATTTTGTACCACCTTTTTTTTGTACTCAAAACTTTCTGCTTAAAATTCATCACTGTTGAATTCTACTTAATTGGAAGTTGTTGTTTTTTTTGTTACTATTTAAGTAATGTTTTCATTAATTTTATTCTTACTAAGAAAATATAAAGTTTTCTAACATTTAAAGTTGTTTCTTATGATTGAAGTGCTGAAGTATTTAAGAAATAAAAAAAAAACCTTCTTTAGTAGTTATTTATAGCGCACACAGGAATTTTTCAGGGGAGGGATCCAGAGTCGAAAGTCCACTATTCTCGTATCATGCTCCAATATGCCACCCAACATATTCTTTTGATTTTGTCAATTTTTGGGAACAAAAAACAGTAAAAAATTAATTATTGAATGAATAATTAGTATTAATTAATAAAATTAATTATTAATACCAATTACTTTTATTACAATTTACTACAATTATTAATACCAATTCAATTTTATGTACTATATACATAGGATTATAATCAATCAATAAAAAAATCAAGGGCTTTTTGGGGGGGTTGAACTTTAGGACCCCCCTCCCTCCCTTGTGTGTGCCACAGGTAGTTATGCCTTATAGAGTGTTAGTTCTCAAATATTGTAATTTAGTGTTCTTAACATTGTACTATTATATCCAATTTATAATATTTAAATGTATTATATATATGATGTTATATGCATTAATTCAATACAGTTAAGCTGAGTACCATTTTTAATAACTAGTTCTTTCACTTGCAGGTTAATGGAACTCCTGTATCATCAATGTCTCACGCAGAAGCAATAGAATTTATGCGAAATACACCAAACTCTGTTACTCTAACATTGTCCCGTATAGAACCTCCACTGACTCCTGGATATATGGATGCAGAATATTCCAGATCTAAACCACTCCGATGGGAAGCTGTCGGACTGATAAATGATCGCTTAAAACAGAAAAAGAATTGTGAAGAAAATGGAACTCCTTCCAGAAAAATAAAAAGGAAGCTTGGTGGTAGAATCTCAAATGCTCCGAGTAATTCATCCACTGAAAGTGAGAGTACCAACTCATCCAGCAGTCAAGAACATGTTATTGCTGAAAGTGTAGAACCAAATGATTCAATTGAAGATTTAAATCTAGAAGGTGCTGGACTCCAAAGGAATCAAAGACCAAAATCTCTGGATATGTTGAATTCATCTGATCGCAAAAGATGTCCTGCATTTACAGATGAGGAGAGCTTCCATCGACAATCTAGTGTTATGTGTTCAAATGCCGATTCTAAGAATAAAAGTGAAGAGCATGAGAATGCTAGCTCATCTGAAAAAGCAGGGAAAAATTTATTAAAGTGGAGAGGCAGTACTTTACCTCATACTGATGAAACTGATAAACCTGATATTAGTCTTGACAAATGTTCTACCTCTGTTATTAGTCTTGAAAATGAAGCATCTATTGAATCAACATCAGATGATGAGAAACCTATACCTTTTCCAAGGACAACTAGTTGCTCAAATTATTGGGTGAGTTTTTACTCTTTTTTTTTTCCTCGCTGTATTTTGTTGTTCATAAAAAAATTTTCAAAATAGTTTCTATTAATTATTTTTTGAATGTTTTTAATGATTAATATAATTTTGATTTTGTCAAATATTTCTATAGCTATGTCAGGCAGTAAAGTATTTAGTATGTTTATATATTTTTTAAAAAGAAATTGTTTAATATTAATTGTGTGCTTCTACTATAAGCTTTTCTTCAGTATTGCTCATATATGAATACTTAAAAAATGAAGTAAATTATCTTAAATTAATGTAATATGCGAGTAAAATTTTATATGAAGGATTGTGAACACAAAGTGGTGTCATACATTAATAAATATGAAATGCCTTTGTTACCATAGATACAAATGCATTTTTTCCCTCAAAATAATCTTTCATGTCTACCACCTTCTATCAAGTGACAGGATGGTATCATACACCATCAGCTCATTTGTGTTTATTGATGTACTGCTGTTATTATCTTATAGCATAAATACCCTTCTCTTTCCTGTTGAAATTGATCCCTTGTTGGGGTTTTTTCCTTTTGGCAAAGATAGCATAGTCACACAAACCTGTATTGCTTGAGTAGCAAAAATTCCAGCACTTTCTGTTGTCACTATTGCAGAACAGTGGTAGAGTTTGCACTATGATGCTGCATTGTTATGGGGGAATGATTAAATTCAAAGGTAGTCAGTGTTATCACTTTCTCTGAATGCAGTTATCTTAAAAGTTCTTAATACTTTGCAGCATCAACATTCTGTTCTTCAAGGTACAGTGTAGTACAATGTTTCACATCTCTTCATTATGTGTGGTGAATTAGGATGTATTCATTCTGATTCATAGGAGAGAACCCACGTTTAATCCATTATAACAATCCATTCAATGAAACAGTCACCTTCCCTCTGATATTAATTTAAGAAGTCTTGTATTAGATACCCAGGTTTCATCTCTGACAATGGGTATCTATGCTGCAATTTTGCAATGTTCAAAGATTTTGTGCAGAATGTGGCATTTACCTATCTCGGCTTCTAACAACCCAACAATGAGCTGAAATGTTTGGTTGTAAACCTGAAGTCATGCGTAATGATGATCTTGAGTGACAACCCTTTCTTCATGAAACATTTCACCCATTATGCCACTGCATGATATAGTGACATAGCATCATCACATGCATTCTACAGGCCTTGATAACAGTGTTCTTACTATGTAAACATTTTGTGAAGGGAACTTATTCTTTCACTCTACACTTCAAATCACTGGTTTGGTCCTAAGAGAGCCCGCACTCTTGGTGTGAATTATTTTGGTTGGCGATAATTGCGCCATCTTGGTAACTCTAGATATGGTAAACTTTAACTATTTCTGGAATTTTTGTATTTTGTTGGTGGGCATTTCAAATTTCGTCATTTAGTTGTTGGACTCTGGGCTGGAAGTATGGCTGTGCATGTGAATGAATATACATTAGAATTTTTTACTTTGTTGAATGCAAAAGGTAAGAAAGAATTGATTAAATGGTGTTTGAAGGAAGGAAGAATTGATTGCTTTAAATTATGAATATCCTAAATGTAATGAGTGAATCGGAGTATACAAACGAAAGAGTGCTGTTTTGGATGGAGATGCTGAATGGGTATGTTCGACCATTACCTCGCAGAATATACAGTGGGCCACAAAAGTGTTCATACACTTGCAATTTCTTATAAAATTTAATGTTTTTGTCTAATAAAAATTAATATATTGTAATTGTAATTTTTTTATATCTGCAACTTGTTAATGGAATGACGTAATTAATTTTTTAAAAATAGTATAACTATTTTTTTAAAAAATTAATAATCAAAAAGCTACTAAAAAATTATGCCACAAAAGTCTTCGTACACTTAACAAAAATCTCAACTTAGCTTTAAATATTGTATTTCTTGCTTAATTTAGTACTTAGTAGGATATCTTTTAGTGTCCACAACAACTTTTAAGAGTCTTGGTATAGATTTAATCAAATTTTTGTAATTTCTGCATCGATTTTCCTCCATTCATCTGTGATTATTGTTTTTACTTCACATTTTGTGTTTATTTGTCATGTTTCTTTTTTTACATCAAAATCTCACCAAATATGTTCTACTGGGTTAAATAAAGTGATTGAGGAGGTGTTTTCATAATTTGGGGACAGTTATAGAGACACCAGTGGTGTACATTGAGAGTAGTGTGCTTGCCGTCATTACCCTGTTAAAAAATTAAGTCGTCTCCATTATCCAAATTTCGAGTGGATAATTTAAAATTTCTCTTTAAAATATTTAAATAAATCTCAGGATTCACAATACCATCAAAAAATACCAAATTACATAATTCTAAGGACAATTTACACCCCCACGCCAGAACACCTTCACTTCAATACTGAAGCGTGGATGTGGAGGAGTAGTTGTTCCACATAAATTCATGGGATTAAACTCCTTATTTTTTCATGTACTAGCTATTATAGGCCCATCAGAACCAAAAATGTTGAATTATCTGCCATCCCATTGAATTTGCTGTCAATTTTGAATTTTCTGAAACTTAATTCCATGAATCTAGTTGGATCAATGAACCATGGAGGTGGAAGTATTCTTGCGTGGGGGTGTAAATCGGCCTCAGAATTAGATAATTTGGTATTTTTTTTATGGTATTGTGAATCATGAGCTCTATTTAAATATTTTAAAGAGAAATTTTAAATTATTAGCTCAAAATTTGGATGTAGGCGATGACTTCATTTTTTAACAGGATAATGACACCAAGCGCACTGCTCTCCATGTACACCGCTGGTGCCTCTATAACTGTCCCCAAATTGTGAAATACCTCTTCAATCACTTTATTTAGCCCAGTAGAACATATATGGTGAGATTTTGATTTAAAAAAAAGACATAAACACATAATGTGAAGTAAAAACAATAATCATAAAAGTATGGTCAAAAATCGATGCAGGAATTACAAAAACTGATAAAATCTATACCAAGACTCTTAAAAGTTGTTGTGGACACTAAAAGATATCCTGCTAAGTACTAAATTAAGCAAGAAATACAATATTTAAAGCTAAGAGTTTAGATTTTTGTTTAGTGTACGAAGACTTTTGTGGCGTAATTTTTAGTAACTTTTATTATTAATTTTTTAAAAAAAATAGCTATACTATTTTTAAAAAATTAATCATGTCATTCCATTAAGAACAATTTGCAGATATCATTAAAAAATTGCAATTACAATATATTAATTTTTATTAGTCAAAAACATTAAATTTTATTAAAAATTGCAAGTGTACGAACACTTTTGTGGCCCACTATATATGGTGGCACTTCCACAGTCATTCCCTTAGCGATGAGGCCTTCAAGGCTTTTTTAAAATCTGCTGTTACACTGTACCATCCACTTGGAAAAGATCAGCAGTAAGAAAGTTAATGCTGTTTTTTTAAAATTTTTATCTTAAATACATTTGATTAATTTCTGTATTGTTTACATATATATTCATTACGAATCCACCTTGTTCTGCTATATTCACTTGCCGCCATTGACAGGTTTACTTGATGCCATCTCATTCTCGTTTGGTGCTTTTTTCAGTTTGTCCCTAAGGATGTGGGCTCTCCTAGGATTTTACTGATGCCTGTGTTATTTGGAATACATCATTTAAAATATGAAGATATTGCCACTACTTTTTATCCAGCCCTTGTATATTCATTCCCTCCCCTATAATGCTAAGGTGATGTCAGAGAATCACACTATATAATGTATTCTTAATCATTTTAATGATTTTTTGTCATAATCTGAATGTTTAGAGAGATGACTTCACTCTTATCTTCCAGTGTTCTCAATTCTTTTCTGAATTAGAGATAGGCTTCAGTTACACTGAATAGTCATGGTCGCAAGTTCATATTCAATGTTATTACAGTCAATTCATAATTCAAGTTCTGATGCATGTTACATTTGTCAAAGTTCTTACTTAGGTGTCGAAGTTTAGAGAGCTAGGTATCAGCTTTGAAAACTATCTTTTTTTGGTCATGATTTATGATTATAAGCTCCACTGACAATAAGACTTGTATTGCTTCTTAGTATGACATGAAGGAAAAATTGGTCAATTCAAAAGGATATTTACCGTAAAATGCAGCATATAATGTGCACTTTAAACACAAAAAATAAGATCGAAATTTACAGGTGCACATTATATGCCTGGTATAAAAATGAAAGAAGAGATGAGCATAGAAAAAAATCAAAATTCTATAAACATCGAAATACTTGTTTATTTAAAAGAAACTACATTCTTAATGAATTTGAGAGGTTGTAGTGCTAAAAATATACTATTTTTGCAAAGGCTCAGGAAAATATCTCAAATTGCTTTAAAACATAACAGCATTGCATATGTACATTTCAGATTTCTTCGTAAAAAAGAGTGCATGTTGTACGGCGAATATGCCTAAAAATTAAAAATTGCACCTTGAAAGTATGGGTGCGCGTTATACACCAGATTTTACAGTACCTAAAATAATTTAATTTCAGATATGAATATTATTGTTTTATGAATTAGCTTGAAATTGAATGCAGCAAGCTTGTTCTAGGAACTGCCAAATGGGTAATAATTTTGCTTTTATACTACATTGAATAAAAGTGTTCAATTTCTTAGATTCTAAAATGTAAATTTTGTCATTATATTCTATAAGTTTGATCCCTGAGCTATAAATTTGCATTAAAAAGTTTATAAAATCAAACCAAAATTTTTACTTTGATAACTAAATTGTGCTTCCTCCCTTCCTAGGTACACACATTTGATGTGGAGCTGGATAGAGGCTGGCATGGTCGCTTGGGTTTTAGCTTATTTGACCCACCTCTTGATTCACCTGACTCTCCAAGAAACATATTACCTAAAGCTGCCGAAGTGAAAGCAGTTTATCCTGGTAGCCTTGCTGATAAGGATGGAAGAATAAAAGTTGGAGATCGCTTGGTTCATATAGTAGGTCAAATTTTGTTTTGATGTGTGTGTTCCTTTTAAATATTACTTTTTACTTACTTTATTCAAAAGCAAGAATGAATTGTAATGATTATCAAAATATTATCTCATTAGTTGGTATATGAAAACATAAATGAATTACTTTCTATTTTGAAATTTGAAGAAATGAAATTTATATTTTTACAATGTGATTTTAATTTAAATAATGATGGTTACTTTCAAAAATGAATGCAGCGCATTGCAACTTTTTTATTTAAAATGTTTTTTTAAATAAGTGAACTTTTTATTCTATATTTTGTTTCATATGCAAGTTCTAACGTAAAAGCATTCACTAGATTAACATTTCTTGTAATATTTAAAATACGCAGCTTTAAAAAAAGATGATTGTAAAAATTATTTAAAAATTGCAAAATTTGCTTGAAAATAATACTTTTATAATTTGAAAAACCATTGGGCACAAATTTTTTTCCCCATTATTTTGTCTATTTGGATATAAAAAACATTATATAGTTATAATGAAAAAAAAGTTGTGTATGTGAAACAAATTTCATATGTAATTAAAAAGATTTAAGTGTATTAAATATTATTTTTTAGGAACAAATAAAATTATCTGGTCAAAAATAAAGTCACAAAAACTTAAATGCTTATTTTTTTTCAAAAAAAATAAAGTAAAACATTTTAACAATTACATTATATAAGTATCTTCTACATTTTATTCTACAGATTATTAATTTTTTTTATACAAGACATCCTGCAAAAGTGTATATTTTAGATTTACTGGAGTAAACTATATATAAATCAACCAATTTCTTCCATGTGAACTATCCCATTTTGGAAATGAGGTGGATTTTTCTTGTTTTCAAAATTATTTAAGTTATTAATTGCTCAAAACATTTTATAATGAAGTCTTAAATAAATAATTAATAAATGATTTATAATAAGTAATTATGCAATAGTTAAAGAAATCTTTTTTCAAATAATAAAAATATATTTTAAGTTTCTGTCAGAATGTTTTTATTTAGTTTTCATATTATTGAATATAACTTTTTGTGTGTTGAGTTTTTAACTATGCAATTTTCTTTTCAGCTAAACAGAGAGTGTCTGCTAAATAAATCTGCCCCTGAAGTTATTGAAATCCTTAGAAGAACAGGAGGCTTAATTAAAATGGTATTTTGTCGGTAAGTTATTACTTTGACTTTTAATTATAATTCAGTACATAAAACTTAGTTTTAGAAAATTTTAGTAAAGAAATCATTCATATTTTTATAGCATTTGCAATCAAATAATTTAGAAACATAGAAAGCATTTGGTGAAAGCATGTGTCCTACTCTAACTTGTAACTATTGAAAAAGAATTTGGACGACTGAAAATTATAATCCAATTACATCATATTTTCTAAGTAAAGATAGTAAAAATAGATAGTAAATGGTGGCATGGTAAAGAAATTTGACATTTTCATTATTAAAACATTTAAGTAATTAATATTTCTTAAAAAAAAAAGAATTATTTTATTACTATCTCCTGATTTTGAAATTTGTACCCCTTTTTAGAAAGCAAAATACATATATCATAAAATTCGACTTAGAATCTACACGTTTAACACAAAAAACAAGATCAAAATTTACAAGTGTGCATAATACGCCCCGTATAAAAATGATAACTTCAAAAATAAAAAAAGGGAGGAAAAAAGACTTCTACATAGATCAAAACAGATGTCAATGTCAATAATTCATAATGAGGCTTTCTGAATATTTTAAATACATCAATTTTGCAAAATTTGAAGATTGTGCTTCATGTTTTTCTCATCTTATTCCTTTAATTTCTATTATAAAATAAAACTTTTTTCCATTTGTAGCTACAATAAGCTCTTTCTTCATAAGTTCCCTCAAGACAAAAATTTGCCTCTTAATGAAAAGGCCAGCCAGTACTGAATTATAAAGAATACATTGAAAAGAACTTTATAAAGTGAACAGGAAACGAAACATTTTATTTGATAACATTTATATTTTGTTAAACAAAACTATAAAGGTCTATGAAGCACAGTGGCTGAGTGGTTAGTCCACCACACCACTGGTTTGAGAGTCAAACCCCAGGCTGGGCAAGGTTGACTCAGCTTTTCATCCCTTCAGTGGGTTGATAAAGGAGTACCAAGCTTGCCCAGGAACTTAACACTGGGGGTTTTGCATCAAACTGACCACCTGACCAGAACATCTGCTCATGCACCTCAAGGTCGCATATACTGAGTTGGGCATAGTAGGCCTTGGCCCTCATGGGCTGTTGTGCCACTGAGTTGAGTTATAAAGGTCTTATCTTAGAGCATACTTGTGGAAGAAAACACTGCATCACAGTAACATTAAACATGTTCATCTATGTTAAAATGTTCTAGATTAATTTTGTGTTAGGTATATGAAAAAAAATTTTTTTTTTCATTTAACAAAAGAAAAAGTAAAGGGTATTTAAAATACATGAAATTTACAAATTGCTTCCTCAGTGAAAAGTACTTTTACTACATATATGTATTAAAGTAGAAATATTTACCAATTGCTGAGTACTGATTTTTTTTAAAATATATATTTTCTTTTGTTCTATTTGCAAATACACTGATAGTATCTTTTTTTCAGGTTAGAGAAGCGAACATAAATGTCAACTCAAATAATTCCCCTCTAGTCAAAGGTTGTAGTAATTAGTCTCAGATTTACAGGTCTTTACATTGCCATACTTGTGTTATCGATGAACAGCAAGGATAGCATTTTACAGAATCTCATGAAAGTTGCTTGTATATTTCCATTGCCATTTCTTTGTTTTGTAAAAAGATTTTCACTTGGATATGATGCATTACAAAAATTATCAATGATTTAAGAAACTAGTATCCCCTCAAAGTATTGTTTTTCTTAATTTTTTTTTCACCAAATATTTTGCACATTATCAGAACATTGAAATAACTGCACAGTTATACTAGACTTACCAAAAATATGATCCTTTCTACTTTATGCATCAGTATTTCTTTTATGTAAAGTATTTATTGTTTTGTAAAATGTATATTATGTATATCTTTAAAAATATTTTTTTACAATGTATGAAATATTCATGTGCTCTTAGTCCATCTGTTAATAAGCTTTAACTGTAATGTTATAAGCACCGTCCATGAAAATCTATGTGATAATCTTTTTATGCCTTATATATATTCTATACAAATCTACTCTATGCCTTATGTATTCAGTAAAATATACTGTTATGTGCAATGCAACATACATTAGACCTGACATATTCTATTAAATATATATTCTACACCTTAAATATTCAGCTATAAAAAAAATATTTCTATACACTTTTCAAGAAAGAGATTTCTTAGAAATGTTTCATGCTTATCTTATAAAACTAGTTACAGTGCTATAAAATATTTTTGTATGAAAATTGTTTTCAACAATAAAAATTATACTATATTGATCTATAATATTTTCTTTTCACAGTATTTACTTTATTTCACTTAAGTATTTCACTGCACTATTTTAGTAAGCATAACTAGGCATTATAAAACATAATTTTTAATACATGTATTGCACTATACATTCACCTATATCAGAATTATTTTACAATTTATGATGAATGAAATGCTTATTCTAATTCATCCCTACTCTGTTGAAGTACTTCGCTGATATTTCTCTAATTGCATCAATGTAATGTGAATAATAACTTGAATTATAGACCTTTAGAAAAATGATTCCTTATGTATGCGTACTCTGTTCACAGAAAATTATTACACATTCTTTATATATATTCTCATAAATATACATCTGTTTGTATTTTTTGTAACTGATTGCATAATTTTTGATGAATTTTTTGTGGGTGAAAAGATATTTTATACATTCACTTAAGAATTTAGGACCAAATATGAGTCATTTAAAATCTATTGTTCATAATTCTTAAATTTCTAGAAAAAATAATTCTCTTATCATTGTTTATTTGCACTTCATATATCCTTAAATATAAGTTAAAATACTTTTCTGTATGTGTTCATTCCAAATTCATTTTGTCATTAATTGAACATATATTGTTTTGAATATTGCTCTAGTTTTTGTAAGTTGTTACAAAATAAGTGATAATAAAATAAAGGAATTCATTGTTGTAGTTTGGTTTGGATTTCTTATTTATGCATTTTACTCTTTTACATTTCATGTATGTTTTTTTTATCTTCAGGCATTTTTAATTACCGTAAAATCTGGCATATTACCTGTACCAGTATATAATGCATACTTATAATTACAAGCTGTTTTTTAAATTTTTAGGTATATTTGCCTTATAAAGTGCATCTCTTTTTTATGAAGAAATCTGAAATGTTAATAAACAATGCTCTTATGTTTTAAGGTGATTTATTTGAGGTATTATCCCAGACTTTTGAAAATAGTATACTTCTAGCACTACAACTCTTATAGCTCATAAGGCATGTCATTTCTTTTAAATAAACAGTATTTCAATATGTGTAGAATTAAACAAAAATTTTATGCTTAAATTTATATAATTTTTTAATTTATTGTTTTTCTACCCAGCGTATAACCCTCACCCTTAAATTTCACTAATTTTTTTTGTTAAAAGTGCGTGTTATATGCTAGATTTTACGGTAAGTCTTGGGCCGTTATTTGGAGGTCATAACATGTTTAATTATTAACTTTTAAAAATAAATGATTTAAATGCTATTGTTTTTTTCAGTGAAAGTTTTACTGCAAAAACTAAATATACCTCCCAGTCTTTTTGACACCAGGTATAGTTTTATTTTAACTTTTCCAAGAATATGAAAGGTGTGTTATACATTTAATTTGCATTTTATTTATTACGATAGATATTTTAATGTAAAATTGTTTATAACTATGGACGGCTTGTTAGGATTAAAGACCTCTGATGTATGGAAAGAAATAAAACTTTATTTTTTATTAATATTAAAGACAATTTCTTGGACAAGATTTTATGCCATTTAACATAAAATAGGAATAGATCTTAATGCAAAAAAAGCAATTTCTAGTTTATTCTGCTGTAAGTTAAATATTGTGCCCCGAAGATTCCATTTGATGTGAAAATTAGCAGAAAAAGTGACATAAATACTCATTTATAATTAATAAATATTAAAAAGCATTTTCAACTTATGAGGTCTTTTGTTAATATATTGTACTGCTCTAGAACATAAACTACCAAACTTTTTTATATTCATTTTTCATACAACAGTTCTTGCAAATGCTAAACTATTAAAGTGTTTAACTCTTATGTATTCTTCTTAAAGTACTTATTGTACTGAAAATGGGGGTATATTACATACATAATCACCAGTTAAATGTAAACCTTTTGAGTATCTTTGAAAATAATACTGAAAAAAAAAAATTTCTCTATGTATGTAATCTTTGGATAAATTATGCCCTATTAAGAGCAGCATTTATTATTTTTCAAATTAAAATATTCCTTAAATTCTGGTACTGTGAAATTTGAGGAAATTTTTTTTTTAAATAATATGTTATTACAAATGTGTTAGTACAGCTTTGTGTACTTGATCCTGTAAAGAATATCGGAAGATAATTGAACTATCATTGAAAATTATACTTTAATTTTGATATTCCAGTGCCTATTGGATCATTTTCAAGTTGTCACTTTTACATACTCATTTATGGTAACGTCCCCCTTCCTCCTATATATGATCAAAAATTTATACTGATTGATAATGTCACTTCCTTAAAAGACGCATTGGCATTTTGAACACTTTTGTTTTGATGATATAATTGAGAATTGATTACCTTTAGATTTTTTTTCTCAATTCTATAAATGTCCCTTTTTGGAAGCATATGTTCTTGAATAATAACGAAATGACCAAAATTTTTGCATTGAGATTTGACTATTTATTAATTTAGCTCTACGATTAAGCATATGCCTATTGGCAGTGGACCTCACAATTTTTAATTGGTCAAGTGATGAGGACAACACTTGAACTTGCACACCACTCTTCAAATTTCTACATTACAGTGATATGCATTATGACGAGAAAATATAAGTTGCATCGTCTAACTTTTACACACTTTATCACCCTTATCACTTTTCTGGGGTTCGATGTTGCCTGGCTAATGGATTAATATACTCGTAATTGAGGTTTTGAGTCTCGTTCTTCTGAAGGTCATAGTTAAGTGGGGTCCAAAGTCTTCAAGGTTGAAGTGACATAAAGGTGTGAATAATGAGGTACCTCTACTTGTGGGTGTCACATTAGTCATTTAATCCTATCATAAAAGTTCAGGGTCCATTTTCAATCCTGTTGTTTCTAGTATGACCACTGGAACTAAAGGAATTGTCGTTTTATCATGATTTGATATAGTAGGTTCCCCCATTGCTGATTGCCTGTTTTCAGGAACATCATTACAATAGTCTCCTAGGAACAATTTAAAATCACAGTAACATTCCCAGTGTGTAAAGAAAAAATCTCGCCTTGCTTCAAAATCGACCAAGTACAGTTTTAAATTAAAGGTTTTATGGAAAAAATTCTATTATATATGAGCAACATGAAGTTTCACAATTCAAAGATTACTTTTTGCCTGTATATCAGTTTTTAGAAAGAAAAACAGCATTATATTTCATAAGGTGACCAATTTTTTTATAGTGAAAAGGAGGATGAAAAATTTAAGAAAAAATTGTAACATAAATATTTGAAACACCTTATATTAATTCAAGCAAAATTACACTAACTACGCTTTGATCCAATTTAATTATTAACTTAAACAAGTATTTTTCCATTGAATGAATTTTTTTTTTGTCTATATATCTTTTAATGTATCTGAAATTTTGGGGCAAGAAATATCCTTCATATTGAACTGTATGGTAAGTGCTGCTGCATAAAGTGTGTCAACATTCAATCTTGATTTCTCACGTCCAAAAATCATTACCAATTAAAAAAACTCTTTCAACTTGCTGCATTAGTTCCACGGTAGCACAACGTAAATTTAGCAAGAATAACTAAATTTTCGTATGAAATGTGCTCATATTTGAAATGGTTAAATATTTCCACCCTTTTATCAATTTTAACTTGATTTTTCCACTTTTCTGATTTATTAGAATTTAAATATACATTCAGTCTTAAAATTTCTTCAAACAGACAATTGTCATTGATCTTAATATCAAGCATTTCTTTCGATAAAAACTCAACAGAAGTTTTTTTTATCCGCTCAATTCACTTGAGATGAAGTTAAGAAACACCATTGAAAGCGGTTATTTCATGTGATGTTTGTTTCAGATAATTCTTCGACATATTGGAAACATGTTTGATAAAAAATTTTCACTTCGCTGGTAAACTTTTCTTTTATGTCTGGATTTGATTGTTCTAGTTTGACCATTTTCTTTTTAAATTTTTACTATTAGTTCACTCATATATATCTTGTTCAAATTTTCAATCGTTAATAAAATACATTTTAATCATCCACTGAAATTCGAATGCATTTTTTTTAACTTGTAGTGGATGACACTTGATGTTAATACAACTTTTTCAAATATTAATTAAATTTTAATTTTAAATTTATTCTGCGTTAATTCTGATGAAGATAAATTTATCTGCAATAGATGGGGCCAATAAGTTTTTCTAACGAAGTAAGAACTGACTTTAAAAAATGTTTATATTACTTGTTACCATTGAAGGCACATTTTTTTTTTTTCCAAATCGAGATTCATATCGTTCAAAATAAGATTCTTCTGTAGCTGAAATATGTTCGCAATCAATCTTTTGAATCGTTTTGTGGGAAATAGATGCCTGATTATATACAAAATACATTAATATATCTGATAATTTATACTGTACCAGCACATGACGCGTAACAGTTCGGCCTGGCATCTCTGAATACAGAGATTAACACAGATTAATTTTTTAAAATATTGAAAAGAAGGACAATACCAATGAAAAAAGACTGTCCTATCTTTTATATTTCAGTATGTAATGTCTATTGGGAAATATGTATATATCTTGTTCAAAATTTCAGTCAAGAGTAAAATATCTTTTATTCATCCACTGAAGTTCAAATACATTTTTTTAAAAATTGTAGTGGATGACACTTGATGTTAATATAGTTTTTTCAAATATTAATTGATTTATTAAATCTTATTTTTTAATTTTAAATTTATTCTTGCATCTTTTCTAACGAAGTTAGAACTAGCACCTGTAAGTTTTTCTAACGAATTTTTTCTTGACTTCAAATACATTTTTTTAAACTTGCAGAGGATGAAACTTGATGTTGATGCAGTTTTTCAATTATTAATTAAATTTAATTAACAAAATAAAAATTTTCTTCGTTGACCTAAGTTGGAATTGACTTAAATTTTTTTTTATATATTGTTTATATTATGTGATTTAACATGGACATTTTTTCAGTCGTGACTTCCACTAAAAGATTAATTGCTTTTCTAAGCTATAAAATTTTTATAGGAACAGAATGAAATTGTTTTAATTCTCTTTAAGGTATATTTTTAAAACACATTCTTTGATATAATATAGAATATTTTCATAATGAAACACGGAAATACATGAACCAAAATGCTTTAAGACCAAGATAACATTGGCAATTTAAAATGTGGAATCAAAATATTATAACTTCTGTTTTGCTTTTTTTAATTATTATTTTTTACTTTTGTCACACACTAACACTAAATTAAACATTTAAGAAACACTCCTTCACAATTTCTGCATCAGTAAACGGTTTCATATGATTACAATAACATAACAAACTTCATAGCATGTCTTTGTTACCGCTGTGATATTACCACCAACAAAACACTTTGTTGCTAATGCAAAGATTATTCAAGAAAGCCTATTCATCACCTCTTGAAAGAGATCTTCGAGAAAAAGTGTCATTGAATGATTCCTTGCTCGTTGGTATTTTTTAAATACAGCACACTTTAGTGAAAAATCAAACAATTACTAATCCGTGTTTGTTTTTCTCTACAAAATAGTCAACCTCTCATCGCCTTGAAACGATATATTTTCTTCGAATATTTTTCGCTTGCAAGATATGAAAAATAGTTAAAAATAAGTTCCACCCATAAAATTGTCGCTACTCCCCTGTTGTCTGTTATCACTAACCGTAACCGTTCCAAGAAGAAAAAGAATATCAATTCGTACCCGTACGACACCGACAGCAAAAAGCAAAATTGATATACAGTAAGACCCCGCTTAACGCTGAGTATGCTTTCCATCAAAGTAGAGCGTAATATGAAACAGCGTTAAACGAGGTTACCTCATCATGTAAAAAATGGGGAGATAGGTAGAAAAATGGCCAGGTATTTTACCATTAAATTTATTAATTATGTGTTTTATATAACTATAAAACAAAACTATATTTCCTACAAATATAGAAACAAAATGAATATACATATAAAAATAAATAAAATTCTAAGTCAGTATGTTTACATTTCAGATCATACAGTATCTTCTCTCTGTATTTCCAATTTTCTGCCTTTCTATCAAGGCGTCTAATGTAATTTGCGTTTTCCTTTTAGAAGTTGTTTGCGTTATAGAAGTTGTTAAGTGTGGAAATGCATCCATAACTCCCCGTCTTTCCTTTGGACTCCTGCTTTTTTTTCTTGTTGCTTTATTATCGTGTTTTTTACTATCACCCATGATAAAAACCAAAAATCATAATATTTGTCACTCTATAGCAATTGTTATATTATATAAATTTATACTGACAATAACGTTAACAAATGTTTGAAACGATAAAAATACGTTCGTATAACACCTCTGGAAAGAAGAAACATAGATAAACTGCTTCGGATATCGGGTGTGTAATTTCGGGGAATCCCACGATTCAAATAAAAGAGCGTTTTAAGCGGGTTCTTACTGTATTTGATTTCTTGACAAAGAATTTCCCGCCAAATTTTTAATACATCGTTCTTAAATAAGTAAATTTCTCAGAGCAATGGGCCATGACCGAGCGCCTTAAAAAGGCTCGGTGGGCCACAGGCGGCCCGAGGGTGACAGGTAGAGTATCGCTGAGTTAGACCTTGACTATACGATTTGGTTTCATTTTAATTTGTATCATATTCTGAAGCAACATGAGGGCTATTGCGACAGATTTTGTAATTTTGAACAAGGTTCAAGTGCCGGTGGAAGACACCTGAGCTGGCATCCCCATTCTAACTTCCCTACCTCACCAACGGGTTGACTTTGGGCCTAGACAAATTTAATATGCATTAGCCCTTCTACACGGTGGATCTTCAGTGCTTCCAGAACTCAAACTTACGATTTGCTGCCCACGAATTCGAGACCATGAACACGCAGCCACCGGAGACTGCGTCTGAAATAATAGGGATTATGCCTCATCCTGTACGGCTGAGTCTGAAACTCTTGACATAGAATAGTGTCAGAATTAGAAAAGCAAGGTACTCTTTAATGAGCTCGGCTCAAATTTCAAGAGTTTATATATTTTTTAAATTCGATACAGAACATTATTAAACTTACACTTTTGATATCTTCATTTAAATATGAGCTGTACATTTCTTTTAAATTACTGAATTTGAATTAGATTCTATTTACTATCGTATGCTTTTAGTAGAGTCTTAAAAAATTTGGTTTAATCATCACACTTTTTTAATCTGTTCATTATTCTTTACATTCAAAGAGCAAATCACTGTAAATGTTTTCTTATTAAATTTATGTAATATTTTATTTTAAAAAAAATCCAGAATATATATAATTAACATTTTGTTTTTGTTCATAAATATTTGAAATAAGCGAGGAAGTGTACTTGAACGCCCAAAAATTACGCCCCTGCCTGAAAAAGGTGAAGCCTTCGCCCATCATTTACGAAGCGTGTACCTGCTTCGTCCTTTGAACTTCGTGTGTGCTATATTCTTTTTTTTTTATTTCTATGCAGTTGATCTTTGACAGGAAGCTTATTTCGAACCCTACGCACGTCCTCTCTTATCTTCCATCTACTTTTTTTTCTTCCTCTGCCTTTTGAATGCAATTACGGAGTTGGAGGAGACGAAACGATAAATATCGCACACAGAGTATAAATGCAGAATGGAATAAGTGCAGAGTTGATGTTGCATTGCTTGTTCCACGAACTTTCATTCAGGCCATCTAGTGGTAGTTGCGTGAACCGGTCATTGGCTCTCAAAAAAACCGAGGTTGATTATTTGGGCAATAGATGGCAGCACGGGTTCTGTTTAAAGTTTATTTTTGGAAGTCAGATTCAAAAGGAGACGCTTTCACAAAAAAGAAAAAGGTGATATATATATATATATATAAAAAAGCACAATGAGAAAAATTGTTCAATTTTATAAAACACATGTAATTGTTTACATATTAAAAAAATCCGAACCTTTTTTTAAAAAAAAAAAATATTTTTTGGATAAGTAATATATTGTGCATGTTTATAAAAATTCCATGAACTCATAATAATGGGAGATTTTTATTTCTGTAAATTTGCTTCGAATTTTATTGTTTAACATGAGACGAAAGAATATTCTATCATATAAAAATGCCTCGCATTTAAGTACAATGAGAAATTGATAATAATGGAAAAACTATTTTAAGTTTCACAGACAGTGGAAACTCGGAATATCACAGTTTCCATTAACTCAGTGGCATAACGGAGAGTATTACCCCTGAAAAGTCAAGTTTGGGGCCCCAAGCCCAGATCTTACAAATGGTACCTACTTGTAATTAGTCAGATTTGGGGCCCCACGCGATGCGGGGTACGTTACGCCATTGCACTGACTAGAACTTTATGAGAGGCAGTAGCACACAAAAATTTTTCAAGGGGGGGCAGAGTCGTAAGTCCACCATTTTGGTATCATGCTCCAATACGCCGCCCAACATATTCTTTTGATTTTGTCGACTTTCGGGAACAAAAACAATACAAAATTAATTATTGAATAAATAATTAGAGCATTAATTAATGATATTTATTATTATTAACAAATACAAATACACATTTTGCGTAATATGTACATAGGATTATAACCAATCGAAAAAAAATCAAGGGCTACGGGGGTGTCCAGGCCCCTAGGACACCCCCCTTGTGTGCGCCACTGATGAGAGGGATTATATTTTTTCATAAAAAGTAGATGAAACCACTGAGACGTAATCTGTATGTTAAAAATCAAATATTTGTTAGCCAGTGCCGATTTAAGCTCATTTCGGGCCCTGGGGGCAAAAGATCTACTGGCCCCCTTGGCACTGGCAGATCAAAATTTATAACAAGAAAATCTGATTAAGTCCAACTTATTCCGGGCCCTTTTCAGACCTTCCGGGCTCCTGCGCATACGCCCCAAGCACCCAATGGATAAACCGGCACTGTTGTTAGCCTATGGGAGGAATTTCAACCCTCAAACCCCACCCTTGTGTATGCCACTGCCAGTTTGAATTGGTACATCAAATCGAAAATCATCAAATAAGATATTCACTAAAATTATTAGAAATGGAATATAGTCAGTGGCGGACACAAGAAGGGGGTCCGGACAGGGGCGTAGCTACCGCTGAATCAAGCTCTGAGGGTCCCAAAACGTGTAAGCAAAAAAATCGCAAAATATTAAGGAGCTCTTATGTAGGGCCCCCCGAGGAACTTTGATACAGGGCCCATTCACAGGATACTTACGCCAGTGGGTCCGGACACCCCCCATAGCCCTTGATTTTTTTTTCAATTGGTTAAAATCCTATCTATATATCACGTAAAATTTAATTATGTATTTCAGATGAGCATTGTTCCAAATGGTACATATATAGTTTGCTCGAAGAAACTGCTGCAATAGCTCGTTTTTGCAAGGCAGTGTCCGCGACCTTTTTATCGCTGCGGACCGGTCAACGTTTGATCATTTTACCGTAGGCCCGCTGAGGGTGGGACACGTTGATTGTTTATATTTTAGATTGTTTTGATTTAACAATTTTAATTTAATTACATTTATAAATATGCCTTCAGAATAAAATATAGTTAACCAAAAATGGATAAAAGTGATTTAACGTCGAACATAAAGTGATTTCCGTGGAAAGTTGCGCAAATCCGAGAGAAATGCACCCCTTTAAATAAAATGGCAATAGTTTAATGTTCTTTAGGAGGCCGGCACCATTTGATCTACGAACCGGTACCGGTCCACGGACCGGGGTTTGCGAATTTCTGCTATATGGTGTCAGTTCAATTTAATTGTTTTCGAGTGTTCTTAACAACGAATTCGTGACAGGCGATACAGTGAAAATCAGTTAACACGAAACTGAAGGGACTGAAATATTTTTTTGTGTTAAAAGAATTCCGTGTTAGAGGATACTGCAACCTCCCCCTTCAAAAAAAACAACAACCACAAAACGAAATTTATTAGAGTACATTTTATTTATATAGATATGTATATCCATGCATTTTATAAAAATCAAAGAAACTAAACATTCACAAGAATTTAACAAAATTTAATACAAAATTTTCAAGTTCTTCGAAAAACAAAGCATTTACTGAGTTTTCGGAAAATAATCTGATATTTTTCTTTGCATTGTCTTTTTTAGCATCAAATTGTCAAAAAATCATTCGATGTCGTCCATTAGGAACATGAGCTGCATTATTCATTTCATTTTCGTCGTCGGAATCTGCATCAAAGACATTTTTTGAACTTTGAACAAATTCCGAAATGTCTTTGTCTGCGTAGTTGGGACAGTGTACGCATTGTCTTCATGTACTGAAACGAATCCTTCCGATGATACAGTATAGGACAGTTAATAATGCAGAAACTTTCTCAACCCCTCCCCTCTTAAATCTCGCCTGCGAGAATGGTGTTTTCAGTATTTTGTTCCTTCCCAGAAGGGAAATATTTTCGCCTTAAGCGATTTTTGTTTCTTGTTAAGGGAGAGGGGAAATGTATGAAAATACATGGTAGTTTGTTGGGACCGTTATATTACTTCGTACCAACCACTATTTCGTCTTTAGCATTTTCGCGTTAAACGTATTTCACTGTACTTAAAGTTCTTGAATCACGCAGCTATTTTTTTTATTATGTTCACAATACGTTCAATGCGTTGTACAATTCTGAATTTTAAAAATCTAGTCACATCCTATACTGATAGGCTTTTCTCATTAATTTTTTCCATTCACTGATATACATGCCACTGTATTTTTATAAATCCAAATTCTAAGCATTTCTTTAAAAAATTCTTTAAATCCAAGCAATTTTTTAAAAATCAATCTTAAACTTTTATAAACAAGCATTAATGCTCAAATTCCAATGCAAGCAAAATTAATGAGAAATTGAAGTAATTTATGTGTATGCAAATAATAAATTTTTTCATGTTTTCTCAAAAAAGAAGAAAAAAAAAAATATTTTCTTATTCGGAGGTTTAATGCATTTTTATATTCCAATTAATATAAAAACGGCCAATTCAAGCAAAACCATTGTTTAGAACTTCTATTGTGCATTCAAATGCGCTAACGCTGCATGGCGGGGAAATAGAAAAATGAACATATTTTATTGTTTGAAAAAGTTTTATATAAAAAAGAGATGATAATACAATGGAGCTAAATTTAAATTTATTGACTTATTTCGAATAATGTAATCTTAGTCTGATTTCGAACACCAAAGATTGGCTTTAGAAGATTAAACTCAAAGTGAATTTAAATTTAATCTTCATTACAAACGACACGTTTATCAAACAATCACGTTTAGGTAAAATAAGCATATTTTATTTTCTATTTTTGTAGTGTTTCACAAGTATTTTCCCTACTACAGCTTCCTGTGCATACATTTTATTCTTTAATTTCTTGCACAAATTTTATCCCGCATGTGATTTTCGAATATTTTGTTTAGTGACTGTGAAAAATAGTCATTAGCATATCAATCGAATAAATAGCTTTAAATTAAACTCTAAATAGTTCTAACTTTGAATAACCGGCTTCAAATACAAAGAATTATTAACATAAGTTTTATCGTTTGTATTTATTTGTTCGGAGCCGAAATATAAAGGAACATTCTTCAATCCACAATCGGCGCGAAACTCATTTGTATTGTAAAATAAAACTCTCAACTGCATATAATCCAGTAAATAAAAGCAGACTTATTTTTAATAACAATGCAACAAACTAAAAGCAAAATTAAACAAAAAAAATGATAAATTCATTAATATTCTTGAACACACATATATCTTTACTATGGTACAATTTACAAAAAAAAAAAAAAGTGCTTTTAAAAATAGCATAGAGCGAGTAAAATACTCGAAGAAAAGATTTTTGAGTATTCTTCAGTAATTAAGTCAACTTTATGCTTTATACATTGCTATGGACTTAGCTGAACACGCCCAAATATCCTAGTATTCAACATCGCACACGTGAGAATACTAATAATGAATGCTTATATGTATGTATTCTCTAACCGGGCGTTATGTGTGTGTACTTCGGCCTTTTTTTTCTTCTTTATTATTATTCTGATATTTTAAGCCGCTTACAAAGTAAACAGAAAATGTTGGCGTGGGTTCAACTGACTACAGGCCTAACGCGTTAGAAAGTCAAGGGGAAATATAAAGAAGACAAACAGCATTAGCCATAATTCTCTGGAGATTAATGCGTTAAAAGCCGAGATAGTCATCAACCGAGCCTGGTTCTTAAGCCTTTTTTTAAACCCTTTCATCACTAAATGAAATGCAGTGGCTCAAATCGGGATTCGAACAACAACAAAAATGGGAAGTACTCGTGTGACCTCAAAAATTCCCCAGAACAAACAATAAAGTGTATACGCGCGTGTATTCCCCCCTCTTTATGTTCTTTATTACTATTATTCAATTCTTTATTAATTTATTCTTGCTTATCGTTCTCATTATTTTGTTTTTGTTATGCTAATTTCGAACGTGCTGTCAGTATTTCGTTGAACTAATTTTAGTAATGTACTTTTTTATGAACAAAAAATATAAATTTTATTTTCTTTACGAACAGGGATATTTCAAAAATTATTTTGGACGACCACAATAAATTGTTTAGAAAATGTTAGAAATATAATAAAGTTGAATAAATATCATGATTTAACTGAAAATAATTATTTGGTTATGTTATATTTTAAAATTAACTTGTGCGCTGGCGTTTTCAGTCGCTGATGCCATTTCGATTCAAACCCTCAAACTTTATCATATTATCCTTGTATTTTGAGCATCGATTAAGCCTACTTTTTGGAACTTTGGTTTTTTTCAATCACAGTATTTTGTATTCTTTACGTATCTTACTTGAATTTATGTAAATATATATGTGTCTATCAAACAACCATTAAAAACTTTCTTTCTCGAATTTTACAAAAGATTGTCTACAGAAATTGCTAAATTCTTATTTTTTATAACCATGTTAGATTTTTAGATACTTAATCGTTAACTAAGCACTGAACCATCGAAACTTCTACCATAAAAACTGGCAAGTACAACAAACCTTTTGATAGTTCACGATTCATAATCCCCTTAATTATACATATCGCATTATTATTCAGTTTATGCATTTTTAAAAGATATGATATTGATCCATTAGTACCTCAAGGGAAAATCACAGTAGATGTATAAAAAGTCGTATTCTTTTTTAAGAACTTTTAATTAAGTTATTTCTTCTAAGCTTCGTGAAAGGAATATGAATAATGTAATTATTATGCGAGCCCCAAATATAATCTGGTACCAAGAGTCTATTGCATGCAAGATGTATATATTTATTTTATTTATTCTTGACATTTAAATAATGATCATGGAATATAAATAGTGAAGAAGCAACACAATTTATGAATGTCTCATGTCAAAATTTAGACTTGCAAACGATACGAGAAAGTTTGATTCTATTTTGAAAAGACTTCTTATTTTCCCGCGTCTACTTGGAAACTGCTGGAGAAAAAATTTATTCTTTGAATATAATTTTATGGTGAGTTGTTATTTGTGTGGGAGTTAACTTATAGGAAGGTAAAAAGAAAAAAAGTACTATATGTATATATATATATATATATATATATATATATATATATCCCCCTAAAATTATGTATTCAGAAAAGTAGTTGAACTCTTCTACCGTAAAAAAAAAAAAAGAAACATTCCAACTGAATTTTTCGAACTTCACGTAATTTTGTTCACTATTTCAAAAACTATTCTTCCATGCGTGTGTAGAATTTAAGTTCACAATTTTTAGTTTGTAATGGTTATGGAAACTGACATTTTCAGTGAGATGGATATCTTAGATATCTTGTAATTTCCTTTTTTTATCAAAGAAAGCTGGGGAAATAGTGATAGAATAAAAAACAAAGTGAAAGCACGTATGATAAATAAGAGAATATTGTACTTTACACAAATGAAACAATAAAGTTGTTAGCTCGAATACCAGTTTCATGGAGTTGCACAATTGATATACCACATGAATAAAAATTTTCGTTTAACACTAAGAATACGGTTTCCATTTTTAGACAATCTATGAATAGATAAAGAAAAAATAAGGGCAATTTGCTAAGAACGTTCTTTAACTCTTCTATCCAACGAAACTCAAAAACAAAGAAAAAAAATGGCTGTAAATAAATTTTAATGTACGTTAAGAAAGTCGCAGCTCTCCACAAATTCTTCAACAAAAACATAAAATTCCAACTACTGTCGCTGCCAACAACTAGGAAGTAATAATAATGTTAAATAATTTCATTATCTCTAGAAGTATTTACGATTTCTTTAGTAAGAAAGATGAAAAGAGAAAACCGAATTAAAACACTCAGCTGCTGAAATTGCGCAGTGTGGCCATTAATTTAGTCATTCTTTTGGATGCTTTTATTGTTTCGACAATATTACCATGGAAATGGGCTACTGCGGAAAGATCACATTTATTTATGTTGCGAAACAGTCCTTTTTTCTTTCTCATTAAGCAATCAACCACGAGTCTGGAAAGAAACATGTGATCTTATGAAACAAAAATAAAAGCTTCAGTTTAGGCGGAATTTTCTAGATTGTGATTTGCATTTGGGACATCTGCTTTTGTGTAAATGAAATATTAATAAGAAACTGTACTTTAAATAAATATTATTGGGAAACTTCGACACATATTTTTGATGTTTAAGTCATGGTGCCTCTAAAGATCCTCCTTGTAGATGGACTCATGAGGTTCACAGTCCTCATGCTGAAGGGGTGTGGACGTTTGGAGAATGAGGTGAAAGCTCAGGTATCGTCCTCGTCTTACGATTATGGATCAGAGTTACGAAGTCCATCGCTAATAGGGACGTCTTAAGGTATAGGCCAACTGGGCCCAGGGCCTCGCCTCGTTCTCGGCTCACCCTTAATAAGATTACGGTTCGAATACAGCCGAACCTCTATATTACGAATTTTTCTATATAGCGAACTTTTTCCTAGAACATTGAACATTTCACGATTTTCTTCGTAAAATAACCTCTCTATAGCGAAATGCTTTTTCTATATAACGAACTTCTTCTTTTGTGATTTAATCTTTGTTCTCCCTTTTTTTTAAAAGTATTTCTTAAGTTTATTCTCTCTTTAACACATTTTATGATAATCATAAATCTTGAACTGGTTTTATTGGATTCTAACTCACCGAGAGCAATAGAGTTCCAGACGTTTCATCCAAGATGTGCAACCTTTAACTTCCATTGCCCAGTTCACCAGAAATATCTTCGATATCCTCTTTCACCCTCAATGGAGTTGTCCCGTGTTCTAATTGTAAAATAATGTATGTTTAATATTACTTGTATGCTTTAAATTATAAAATGTCCTTATATAATCCTTATCCGAATTTTCCATATAACGAACTTTTTTCCGGGATTTAGCGACTTCGTTATGTAGAGGTCTGACTAATTTCAACGATCGAATGTTATTTCCGATTATATTCTCCGAAAAACTGGGAATTTCAGACGTTTGTTTCCCGGCTACATGTGATGACGTCGTAAATTTTAAAGGGCCCTAGGCCTATCACCATACACCATCATTACTCATTCATTCATAAGGTGACAGCCTGTCCTACCAGTTTCTGTGATTGTAAGTCATGCACATTTATTTGTTTCGGGTAATTGTTTACACAAGTTTTTGACTACGTATGCCATGTACTGTTTGTTTTAAGGGTCATAGGTAGGGCTCACATTTGTGTAGCGCCCGGGGATTCCAAGGGTGCAACCCCCAGTCGTTATTTTGATGATTAAGCAAAATTGTCAAAGTTTTGAACCCGGGAAGAACTTTAACCCAAACCCTTTTTAAGTTCAGTAAAGTGCTGCCATCTATTGAATTGAGCGCACATTAACTTTTCCCGAGAATCAATCGGGTTTGAAAAAGAGATGAAGCCGAATAAACGTCTCCCCGATATATACTAAAAAAATATGAGCCCAAAATTACCCCCCAGTTTCTCGGCGTGATATTTTCGAACACCAGTGCCATGACCGAGATTAAAAGGCTAAGACATCCCAGCACTGATGTTATGTGTTGCGTACACAGATTTCTCTTATGGTGAAATACAGTAAAAATCGTTGAACACAAAACTGAGGGGGAATGAAATATTTTTTTCGTGATAAAAGATATTGCATATATATATTCAACAGAATTAAGTTTATTAAAGTACATTTAATTTACATAGATATGTCCAAACATTTCCGTTATTTGCTCTCTTTTTAAATTATTGCTGATAATGTAGAGTTAGCAGTACCAAAATCTTTGCAGATTTCCGTTTTCGTCTTCTGCTTTTGATCAACAGCCTTAAGAAGCCCCATCTTTATTTTAAGCACAATAGCAGTTTGCTTTCCCCCTGTGCTCTATGTCATTGTGTTGGTAAGAGAATTCTTCTTAAATTGGAGGGGAAAACCCCACAAATCAAAGCCACTGAATTTTACACACACTGCGTTGTACTCGTCACCGAATTCCAAAGCCAACTGATGAGAGATGAGATGTTTTTGTGTGGAGTTTGTAGAGGGAGAGAGAGTGAAAGTAGCTTTGAAAACAAAACTGATTCGTGTCACAGGCTTGGGTATTTCAAAGCAAAGTTAGCCTCCTTTCTACGAAACATAGGAAACCACTTATCTTTCCTTTCACACCCCTCTTAAAACCGTCCATTGGTGTGTTTTTCCGGTTTTGTTCACACAGAAGGGGAAAACTTTTTTGGTTAAGCGATTTTCGTTTCATGTCAAGAGAAAAAAATGCATGAAAAAGCATAGTAGTTTGTCGGGACCGTTGTACTATTTCGTGTTAACCGTTATTTCGTCTGAAGCGTTCTCGCGTTAAACATATTTCACTGTATGTACATTCTAAAAAAAAACGTAGAGGAAAGCGCCGCGGAGTAATGTCTATAGTAAAAATTAAACATCTGTTGGTCAATGGGGGGGTATGCCACCCCTTGTATTTGCCACTATGTGTTTCTACAAACTGTGACATCATTCAATCAAACAATCAACCGAAAGTACATTTTTTTTTTTTTTCTTAACATTCTTTTATATTAAAATATCTACGTATAAAAAAATTCATATTTTCATATTAAAATGCATTTATTCAGTAGTTTTATTGAGAAATATAAATCATGTTAGTGATCTGTAAAGATTTTGAACTCAGTGAAAACTTCAAAAAAAAAATAATAATAAATAATACGAGAAGAAAAAAAAAATGTTTTTCTTTATCTGGTTCAGTTTTTAGGACGCAAGTAAGAACATTCACTTCATATATTTTCAGAAATTTTATTCATAGCTTAATATTAGATGTCTTAATAATACGAAAGCAAAAAAAAAAAGTCGAAATTTTCTAATTTGAATTCAGGTCATTGATGAAATTGCCATAAAAATCTAATTTATATTTCTTATCTTGAATTTTTCTTATATAAAAGTTTCAAAGAACCTCTAACTTTTTATAGCATAAATTGCACAAGAAAGTTGAAAACATTAACCGCGAAAGTTTTTATAACATTTTACATGGAAATAGAAAGAGAAAAAAAAAAAGAAAAAAAAGTAGCGTAGGCTTGGAATATTTTAGAGATTGAGTTAGAAATGAAATTTCTCATCTATTTCATGTATGTTAAGTAGTTAGTGTTTGTGGAAAATTTTTGAATTTGTGTCATCCTTCCTATCATCAATAATGATCTTAATTTTCAAAATTATATTGCAATAATGGGAAATTTTTCATTTAGTTCTTATTGGATTAAAAAGAAAAAGTATCAATAAAAATTAAATATTTCTTTACTTATTGATTGTCCTCAATGATATAAAATTAGTAACATAAGAAAAAAGGACAAATTATTTAGATTTTTAAGACAATTTTTAGGACATAGGATTTTTTTGGTATATTTTGAGCCAAAACTATTTCGAACGTTCTGTCAATAATCATCAATTTGTATTCTTATTATATACACTTTCTAAATCACACAAAATTTGTTCATAACAATTAAATCTGAGGGAAAGTGAACAAAAACGTTTTCTTTCCCTATTTATTGCTAAAGCAATAATATTGAGATGAATTAAGAATTTTAATTTAATTATGTTTGAAGTGAAAATTTTTTCAAATTTAATTAATGTTTATGGTAATGTACTTAATTTAAGTTAAAAAGTTTTCTTAGTTCTTTTGAGCATTTACTAACAGTTTTAAGAATTAATTATAATAATTTTGATAAAAATTATAAGTAGTTTATAGTTATAAAGAAGAGGTTGCTTTGATTTTTTTTCGCAATGTATCATCAAAGTTCTACGTTTTATGCTTTCATTTGTTCATTAGCTTGTGGTATGAAAGAAATGAACACAGAGCAAAGATATGGTAAAATGCACTCAATAATCAAAAATCATGTTACGTCATAGTCACATGATAATGCAATCACCGAATCACGTGTTTTCAGTCAATCGGTTCATGCTCTTCTCTGTTGCCAACTTTTCTTTTTGAAGAAGAAATTTTCTTTTAAAAACTACATGTTTACCAACAATAATAACGCACATAAATAAACAAAATACACTTGATTTAAAAATATACATTTAACATAAAATTTCTTAATTTTGAAAAAGTTTTTGAAGATTCTACTTGGACATCTTAACACAATCACCAAATTTGAAATTTTATCTAAATTTTTACAAGCAGAATAATAAGTACAGGCCTAATGCCAGTTTTGGATTCAATAGGAAACCGTGATTGCATTTATCCTATGACCGTCATGAATTTAGCACGCAATGCCGAATATTTTTTTGGCTCAACGTGTGTAAAATTACATAAAAGTGTTCTATTTACTAAAAGAAGTTCACTTGTAGTAGAATCAAGAAAAATCAAATTTTGATTTGTTTCTTAAGCTATCCGACTACGTTCGGAACCGTGATTTTAAAAGCGAAAAATGGTAATATTTATGTTTTTTTATGTCACTTAGATTAAAAAATGTATATAAAATTGTTTTAAAAATATATTACAATAAAAATTATTTAAGTACAATATTTTGAAAAAAAATAACATAGAATACCCATTTTCAAAATATTCTTTTTTGAAAAAGCTTCTATTATAATAATATTTCCTGATATAGCTCAGACCTCTGTACGAGGCCCCACAAAAATTTTCGAAATATATAACATAGAAATTTTTATCTATTTTTTTACGACAACAGGGGGGGAAAAATTTTTAAGAAAAAAACAAAATAATTTTTCAATGGGTTTTAACTCTGAAAATAATGTAAATTTTTTTCAAAATCTAGCTAGCCTCTGTACAGGGGTCTGAAAATACAGACAAAATATTATTAAATAGAAGCTTTTTTTTCACAAAAGGAGCTTTTTAAAAAAGGTTTTTTAAAATTTAAATTTTTTAGCCAAAATATAGTGTATTTAAAAAATTTTTTTTTGTAAAAATGTCCAAAAAAATTTTTTAACATGTTTCAAATTAAGGCACAAATATCTAAAAATATCCAGTAGCCTTTTTTAAAAATCGGTTTTCCAAACAAATGGATTTTAACGTTTATAAACTGAAGCGATTTTACGATGTAAAAGTTTATTCTTCAATTATAACGATTTCTTGAAGTTAAAAGTCAACCAAAAAGAAAAAAACTTTTAAAATAATGCAGAGTTTCAGCAAAACAAATCTGGCGCCATTTAAATCACACTGCTAAGGTCTTGGAATACTTTTTTTTAAGCTCAAGGGAAAAAATTTTTTATATTATTTTTCAAAACCAATTTTATTTTTTTTATTTTAATTAACCGAAATACAAAACCTCTCATGTGTTTTATTTATTCTTTTAATTAAGTTTTTCAATCTATCATCTAATTTAAGCTGCTATAAAAGATCATTTCTTTAAAAAATAAATTCGGAGATGTTTATCTAAAGATAGCAAAACCGCAAGAAAAAAAGTTTTTTGTGGTTAGAGGTCTAATATTCCGCGCGTGCACGGACCAATGATTGACAGAAAAATATCCTAAGATCAATAGATAAGTTTATTTAAGAGGCACGCGTTTACACGTGTGGGTTATTATATATCGGTTGAGCTAATTAAAGAAGAGAATTTTCTAGAACTCGAGACGGTAAAAAAAAAAGGAATATTTGCGTAGCTTTTAGTTTTCTTTAAAAGGTTTATTGTAAAAAACAGTTTTATAATTGTTTATTGAAAACGATAAAACAATGAAAGCTTTTATGTGATTAAAGGAGAAATTTGCTAGAACATCTGGCGAGCAGCAGTTGCTATGGTAACAAAAAAAGTATTACTTCTTAACTTAGCGTTGCCATTTGCTTACTATTTCGAAATAAAATATCAAATTCCATTTTTAGTTATCAGTACAATTTATAATTTAAAGCGATGCTTTATATATTCAAAAATACGTGAAAATGCTTTAATACAATTAAAAAAATCAAAATTTATCTAAATCATTCAAGAAATTTCGCATACAAACTTAAAAATTCTAATTTTGGAATCTCCCGATATGTTTTGTGTTAAAATGGACGAGGTATGTTCTCTTTAAGACAAAAACGTTCTTTGTAAGCCAATTCAATGTAAAACAGTCTAAAAATGATATATTTGCCATGAATAATTATCATTTATGTTTTTTTTATCTACTAATCTGACAAACTTTTGTCCAATTTTAGAAAAATTTTAATTCTGTTATCTGATAAAAAGAAATGTAATTCAGTTTGTTGGCAACACCTAGAGATATATTCCATAAAAGGAGTTTTTAGAACTTTTTTTGCTCAAATTTCTGTGAACTAAGATTAAAAAAAAATATCTGATGTACCAGAAATAAGTAATTGTTTTATGCTCTTTAATAATTCTTTTACAAAAAAAAAATCAACTAACGAACTAACGAATTAAATATCAAACTGATTCATACAGTCGAATCAAAATAAAGTTATTCTATCAGAGCGCTTAGCAACACAAGTAGTAAATATTTTTCATTTGATAGTTTTTGCGAGAATTTTTATTTGTATTCATTTTTAAGCTTTTATCTGTGAGCATGTTGAAATGTTTTCGTCATTTTAAAACATTTATCAAGTGTCAAATTGTTTTTGAAACTTAACTTTTTTAAAGAATAAACATTTTTTTCTAAAATATTTATTCTTTATGTTCTACCTTCTACGTTTTTGATTGTTGATATTTTACTCGTATTCAAAAGTAATTATAGATTGTGTTTCAAACATGAAAGAAAATTTTATGTATATATATATACATACAACATATTATTAAAATGCTTCTTTTTACAATTGCTGTAGGACTATTTGTATTCTTTTCGTTTTCTGCTGTTCAAAAACGAACTATTTTCTATGAATTTTTAATGTTTTCGATGAATAATCAAAATTTTCGAATGGAAGTCACTAAAAATTTTAAATATTAAGTAAAATTGCAAGTGCTAAGTAAATAATTACGATTTTAAGCGATGTAATAACAACAATGGCTATCAAAACAATATTAAATAATTACTTATTCATTTTGAGAAGTATTCTTCATATTTTTACGAACTTTAAACGAACAATATTTTTCCCATCCAAAATTTTTTAACATTTTTATAGGTGTCTCATAGATGTTAAATTCAGTTCAGTAAAAAATTTAACAAGCAAGAAGCTATGTATAGGGTAGGGGGGTAATGTCATCGCTTAAATAAGTTGATATACTAAATGTTTAAAATTAAATTTAAGAAGATGTGTGTGTGAAGAATGTAATTAAAATATATTATTTTCGTAAATTACTAACATTATGAAATTCGATATTTTTTTTAAATCTCCGCATGCTAAAAATAAAACATGGGAATAAAATCAAAAGAATTAAAGAAAATTTGCTCTTTTCGTCGAGTATGTGTAGTCTACAGATTTTTACTGAAGTGACTCAGCCGCCTTTGTCAGGGCGCTTAGCAACAACTATTTTCTTTTCTACGTTCTTTAATAACATTTGTTTCGTGATGCACGGGACTTGTTACTGGTAAAAAGTAAAAAAAAAACACTGGGGAAAAAAATTATCCTATCAATTTTTAGTTAGATCGTCAGTGAATTGAACAATCTATATTTGACTGAAATAGCCCTTTCTTCAGATAGGACACCTCATATGTGAATGAGGAAATTCTAGATACTGAAACAAAGAACAAAAAATTGACAGTAATCACGCCATCCCATCACAATGAACACTTGTGGACTCAGTCGGAAAATAACCTTGGAAGATTTCAAGGTCGCCTGAGTCACGGATCATCAGAAGGTTTCAGGTTTCGTTTTGAGAACGAAGAATAATTTATCACTGGATCGGAACAATAAGTTTGTGCTTCGGCATAAAAAAAATCTATTTTTATACTTCTCTGATTTTCAGAGAAATAAAAAGAAAAGAGAAAGAATATTTAAATATTTGATTTAATTTTAGACTTCTGGATAAGAGAAAGAGAGAGAATTCAATTTCGTTTCGTTTTGTGTTAGGAAACGAAAAGATAGATGCATATCGAGCTCTAGAAATGATCGTTTAGCGCAGATTGATAAATCTTGCAAATGACATTTTATCTTTTTCTTATAATTTCAAATGTTCACATTTTAGAATAGCATTACTTTATTATTTGTTATTTAACAAAAACCACGATATAAATAGAGGAATCCGTATTCGATGACATTTTTATTTAATATTTCAAATTTGGAAAAAGTAGGGATAAATACTTTTTTTTTATTTATTACTGTGAATATTTAATTTTTATTTTCAATCCTATATAAGTTAGAGCTGATGTCTGTTAAACATTATTTTTGAATACTTTTATTGAAAAGTAAATCAAAATAACTAAAGACAAATAGTATTTTACTGCTTGACTCTGTACAACATATTAACTGAATGGTTTCGTAAAAACATAACATGTTTTACTACTGGTTTATTTCTTTTTCTCAGTGGTTTAAGCGTAAGCAAATGGAAGTACATCTCTAGCGCATCAGGATTTTCCATTCTGTTACATATACAAAACATTTTGGATAACTTAGCTTCAAGAGGTTTCCTCGTAAATTTTTTATATAAAATAAAAATAATTTAATATTTTCGTTTACAGTCTTCAAACAGAGTAATTTTTAAAATTCCATCAAGTTATCAAGGAAGAAAATATCGTCTGATTTTGCCATTGTTTAAAATTGAAAATACTTTTTAGTTAAAAATGTATTCTTCATTGGAGTTTTTTTTTTTGAGTTAGAATATCCGAAATTTTATTGCCACAAAATATTATCATGATTTATGTTTAAAAATCAATGGAAAAAATTTATTGCTTTCAATTCATTAATTTGCATTTGCACTAAAAATTAAGATCAACTTTACTTTAGATAAATTTTTAACTCTTTCACTGAAGTGATTTTTTTTTACTTTATCATTAATTATTTAAATAGTTTTAATTATATAATGGAATTCTAATTCATTTCTAAGAACTCAAATTGTTCATTTCAAAAAACATCTGATAAATTTTGTATGAAATAATAGTTGAGCATGATTCCTTCTTTCGTAAGCTATTACATCAAATAAATATTTTTCAATTATTTTTAGTGTAATCAAGTTATTGAAATTCGCAGAACAATAGCTTCGCTCACAATTGCATTTTTATTTCCTTGATGACAATATAATACAAATAAAGCAAAATATTATTTGATACTTCCTGTAATTTGATCTCCTAATTTTCGAAAATAAATTATTTTTCTCGTTACATGCAAAACTGAATTCTTAAGAAATGTAGTGAAAAATAAAACACTCTTGTTAAAAAATTCTCATTAAATATATAGTAAAATGAGTATGTAGAAAATACGAAATGTTTGATTATGTATGTGTTATATATTATACTATTATAGAATTATTATACTTAAGTACATACAAAGAAATAAAAAATGATCTATTAGCTGGATATGCCCCATACAATAATTACAAAAGTTTTATATTGTCAGTGAAAAAGTTGTTTTACCTACAAGGTTAAAGAGGATAGAAATTGGAGCTCAAGAGACATAACAGATACAGATACACATTTATATATATACTAGCTGGATAGCTCGGCGTTGCACGGGCTTCTTCAAGTGTACAGCTTTATGCTTTAGAAGATTTCCTTTCCCTTTCAGTGACAGCACTTCCTGGTGTGTGTGTGATTTCTATATTAATGTCATTAAAATACTCTTTTTCGAAGTTTCTTCCACATCTTTGTCCTGACGCCCGGGTCTGTTTTCTCGCCACTTAGCTCGGCGCTGCAAGGGCTTTTTCCGAGGGTACAATTTTATCCCGATGGAATTTTCCCTTTCTCTCTGGACACCAGTACTTCTGTGTGTGTTACTGAGCGATGTGAGTGATTTCTTCATTTATGTCATTTAAATCCCCTTTTCAGAAATTTCTTCCACTTCTTCTATTTGCCAGACAGGTTTCTTTTCCCTCCGTTCAGCCCAGCGTTGTATGGGTTTTTTCAAGTATAAAATCTTTTTTTTTTTCACCGAGGATAAGATTTTTTTTTTACAAGTTTCTATTTTCGATTAAAAATTTACAAAGCTAATCCAGTTTTGTTCTCAAGAAAACAATGTTCGAATTTATTATTAAATAAATAATTATAAGTAATAAATAATAAAACGCAATGTAACTTTAATTCTTAAAAAATATATATTAATTTATATCAATTTTCGTTAAATAATGAATCAAAAAATGTGTACCGTTAGCTATGAAACGACTGCTTTTATCTGGATGTTTGCTTTTTCTATTAAATATATGTAACTGTGAAAAAAGAACTACGGAGGGAAAGCCTAAAAATTTGTTTAAATTTCTTGTAGAAAAAAAGATTTAGAAGGAAATAGGACTATTTGATAAAAACAGGACAGCATTTTCCTATATTTTAAGGTTTTTCAGTAAATTATTTCTCTTAAAGGAAACTATCAGTTGCGATGAATTATTAAAAAACTGTATTAATTATTTTATACATAAAACAATGAATACTTTCTTAAAATTCAAACTAATAAATTGGATTTGGAAAATTACTGTGAAATTCATTATTTACAATCATTATAAAAGAAAAAAAGCACTCAAAAAGAAAACATCTTTATCTGACAAAAAATCTTTTATTTGCTTACGTACTCTCCGTAAGTTGTTCTCCCGCACATGCGCTATAAACGCTCGAATTCGTGTGTTCTGAAGAAGCTTTCCCATAATTAACTATTACTGGCATTTAGCGATTTTTCCAATTTTTTTCGTTGTATTTTTACGGCTCCCCAAGACGGAAAAAATACATCTTTAAAAATATTTTATGTATAAAGAAAGCAAAATTTTTTTTAATCAAAAAATTCCAATTTTTTTTTGAAGTTTTACAATATTTTGTTTCAAATTAACTTGGCAGCGTTGGAAAAGGTTAAAAAAATGTACCAATCTAATTGAAAAATAGTTATATCTTTTTTTTAGGAATTTAAATTAGAAAAATTCAAAACATTGCAGAAATAGATATTTTAAAAATATATTTCAAGTTAACTGTATTAATCAAGTTTTAAACAAAGTTAATTAATACAGTTAATATAGAGCAACGTCATGAAATTCCATTTTGGCTGAAAACTGATTTTCGACGCCAACTTTTATTATTGTTGTAACAATAACAGTGTTAAAACAATGCAGACAAATCAAAGTTGGCGCCAAAAACTGGTTATTAAAACTGGTTTTAATTAACATCTTTTTAACTAATTGCAAAATTGAACCAAATTGTGAACCTAAACCATTCTCGAATCCACTTGAACCCACACAAAAAATGTCATAAAAATCGGTCCAGCCGTATAGGAGGAGTTCAGTCACACATACACGCACAGAAAAGATAAAGATTATTTGAAAATATATTAATTAAAAACGCTAAAAAGCATGATTCGTCTGTATTTATGCAACAATGAAAACCAGGTTTGGCCAGTTTGTCTGAAAATCGAATTTCCACGCCAACTTACGTCATTTTTATAACAATAACGTTGTTACAACAATGCAGGTGAATATTGAGTTCAATGTTTTTAATTAATATCTTTTTAACTAATTGCGATATTGGACCTAATTGTGAATCTAAACCATTCTCGAATCCACTTGAACCCACAAAAAATTTCATCAAAATCCGTCCAGCCTTTTAGGAGGAGTTCAGTCACATACACACGCACAGAAGATTTATATATATAAAGATATATACGTAACATATTGGCCGAGTGTGATATTTGTCGAGTGTTAGTAGGGTTTCAGGAAAGACATCTTCAGTAGACGTTCATCTTTTTTATTGTGACACACACATTAAAAGCTTAGGACAAAACTGCGGTACATTTTCACGTTGACCAGACAAACTTGCGACGATTACAAAACACAGCGGACAAAGAGACAAGCAGCAGCTACATGTCCGGGAACAAAACACAAAGACAAAGAGAGCGATTACATAAGATTTTTGCTTTTATACCGGCATGGCAACCCTGATCATTTTAAAGTAATTTGATTGGATAGAATGGGCGGAACGGGGATTTCGAAATACCGATTACGATTAAGATTACAGTGTTTTTTTTAGACCAAAAATTAAATTTTTTTAAAATTTTATCAAAGAGTTAAAAAAAAAAAGGATACTAGAAATAATTATTGCACACACACACACACACACATATATATATATATATATATATTTTATCACATAACATAAACAATTATCTGAATAAATTGCGAAATGTTTTTGTTTAGAGTATCAGTTTAATATTTTATTGCACCATCTGAATAATACACTGTGACTCAATGATAAAAAAAAATTTAAATTACAATTCCGACTACGTTCGAACCTGATTTTGAAAAGCATATAAATGGATAATATTTATGATATTTAGTGTCACTTAGATTAGAAAATGTATATAAAATTGTTTCAAGAATAGTATTAAAATAAAAAATTACTTAAGTACAATATTTTGACAAAAAATGAACATAGAATGACCCATTTTCAAAATCTCCTTTTGCGAAAAATGCTTCTATTATAATAATATTTGCCTGTTTTATAGCTAGACCTCTTGCACAGGCTCAAGTGAGTTTTTGAAAAATATAACTTAGAAGTGGTTATCCATGCTCACACAACAGTGGGGAGAAATATTAAGAAAAAAACGCCGATAATTATTTCAATGGGTTGTAACTCTGAAAATAATGTGAATGTTTCAAAAATCATAGTTGAGCCTCTGCACAGGGGTCTGAGATATATACACAGGCAAAATATTATTGCATAGAAGTTTTAACAAAAGAGAAATTTTGAAAAAGGTTTTTCTAACCAAAATTTTTCCGAAAGATTCAAATAATTTTTTTGTCAAAATGCCTTAAAACCATTTTCATGTATTCAATCAAGTGAAAACAAAAAATCATGAAAATTATTCATTTATCGTTTTAAAAACACGGTTCCGAATATGGATATAAAGTGCTATGGCTGAGTGTTTACGTTTAATATTTTAAGAGTGCAGATACAGAGAGAGAAGGGAACAAATCAGAAACAAGGAAAAATGATTAAATAGCGTTTTTTTACCGTGAAAAAAGATTTGAGAAAATAATTTAAATTTTCTCACGTGATTGAGAAATATCACAATAATAAACCAAATTCATTTGAATAGAAATTCTGGATACATTTCTTTGCGTTTGTCCATCTTTAACAGCGTTTTGAGAAATAAATTATTATTTTTCAAATATGAGTATTATTATTATTTTTCCATTTAAAAATTTAGCTTCAAGTGGGGATATTTCGATGTTGATTTAAAGCAATTCTTTATTCACAAAATATTTAACAACATTTGGATAAAGTGTAGATTAGGCATTGCGATTTTCTTTGGATTTGACGATTTTTCTTTAGATGTCATAGATAGCTTGTCTATCGAATCCAGTAGCCAAAAACATCTACCGCTAAATGAAGTAGCTTAGCCAACGATTTCGGTCGCCAAAAGAAATTTACATCACCATGCCCCCCCCCTTTTAATCTACTCTTTAACCAATTATTTAAATCAATATAAACATGATTTGAATTGGTTTTTTCCCCCTTTCCTTATTCTTATATATAGGGAAGAATCTGGGACACTTGAACATAGCTGAAATTTCACAAGTCTGCAAATATTGAAAAAATTTTAACAAATATGAGTTTTTCAAATTTTGTGCCATTTACAGTTTTATTAATTTATTTTTTTGGTTCCAAAAGTGCATACTGGCATCCTTGTTCTTCACACATACGTAAATAAAAGGATGGAGGAGGAGGAAAAGGGAAACAATGAACTAAATTCATGATGGTCACATGATAACGGCAATCACGTGTTTCCCATTGATTAAAAATGGACATGCTAAGTTGTTCAACTTGTAAAGTTTAGATAACATTCAAAATTTGATGATTGGGTACAGAGTTCGTGTAAAATTTTTTCAAACAGTTTTTTCAAAGAAAAAAAAATACTTTTTTTCGAAAATTTTAAAATTAAGTGCATTTTTTAACTATGTGGTTTTTAAATAGGGGAAAGCTAGTTTCAGGAGGCCCTGTATAAAAATTTCCCTTTCCCAGAGCCCTTTTTTAGAAATGGGGCCCTGTTAGGGGGACTGAATTAAATTTGTTAAACCCCTGTTTTTTGGGGCCCCGTATCATTGATGAAGGTTGATACGGGGGTGTTTCGCCCTGATTATTATATCGTTGACAAATATGTCTTTCAAAAAGAAAGTTCCTGCAAAAGAAAAAAGTTGGCAAAAATGAAGCACATAAACCCAATTCAAAGCGTGTTTTATTTTTTATGAAATAATTAGGACTTTGGGATTAATTTTTTTCCCGATTGGCCGAAAACACGTGGCTAAAAGTTATATGCGATAATGACGCCCGTGAATTTGATTGTTTTTTAAAGTAAAAATTTTTGTCATAAATCAACCAATAATTTGGTCAAGTTGAGATTGAAAAAAAGTACTTTTATGATTATTCGTTATTTCTTCTAATAATTATGGTCTAAGCAAGATTTGAATTTAATTATTTTTCTTTTGTATCTAGTCTCTAATCTAATTATCAATTTTATCTTGTATATTATTATTATTTTTTTTTAAGCTGCATAAAATTAAAAAAGGTATTAGAGAAAAATTTGAATATCAAAGATTTGCCCTTTGGGAATAAACCCCAAATTTAAAAAATATAGGCCATATTTTTTAAATTAATTTTAGATAACGGTTCAATTTAATTTTGTTTTGCTTATGGTTCTAAGAAAATAAATATTAATTTTCTATGTATTTTCATTTTCTTGTGTGTAGTAATGACAGAAATTGCAAGGGATAATTCTACGTCGAATTAAAAACGAAAAGTTTGCTTTTGTATTGTGTACAAAAAACAAACAATAAAAATTTTTTTTTTTTGTAGAATTGCTTTAAGACATCATTATTACTAGGGAAAAGTTTTCACATTCGATTGCAGAGTTAAAAATAGGTTGTTTATTCTCCCAATATCACATGTTTGAAATTTTTGTTTTATTCAATATTCTTCATTTTCTAAGAGCATGTCCAAGTCTCTCACTGACCCAGTTCCAAGTATTTCGAACTTGGAATTTCTTTTTTCCCACTTCTTTCCTCAAACAAAATCAGAAATCTTGTGTTTGCTTAGAAAATTAGAAACTATTTTTCCTAATTAAACGTTAAAAAAAAAATTACTTTAAATTTTGGTTGTTCATGTGTTTTAACAGTTCTATGGATAAATTAATTTATTCAGTGCTTCTTACGTTTTTCTTTTGACTGACAGCCATTCATGGAACAGAAAAGCTACTAAAATTCTTTTTCTGTGAGCACACCACACATCTTCTCTGTTCAAAACGTTCGAAGAACCTGTGGAAAAACGGAATCTTATAAACCCCGAATAATAGTTTTTAAAAAGTTGACATATTTATTCCCAAAAAACCTGTTCTAAAAGGGGAAGGGTTTTCTTTTTTCTTTTTTTTGTTATTTTTCCGGCCATTTTTAAAAAACATAAAAAATTTTTTGTATTTTGCCTTGAAAAATAATCATTAAAAGTTTAAAAATTTTTCAAAAAATTTTTTTTCAAAATTTTTTAAAACAGGCCCCGGGATAAATTTTTTTTTTCAAAAGTTTTTTTTTTTTTTTTTTTTTTCTTCCTTTTGGGAAAAGAGGTAGGTTAAAATTTTGGAAAAAACAAAAAAAAGTTTAAAATTTTTTTTTTTAAAAATTGCTCCTCTTTTCTAAAAATTAAAACCCCCTTTTAAGAACCTTTTTAAAGGGAAAAAGGGTTTTTCTTTAACAAAAAATTTATAAAAAACTTTTCCAAAAGATTTTTAAAAATTTAAACCCAAAACCCTTTGTTTTAAAAACAAATCCCTTTTTATTTTAAACTTCTGGTTCCAAAAACAAAAATTGTCTTTTCTTTTGTTTATTTTTTCCGGCCAAAACGGGAAACCCTAAAAAAAATACCCCCCAAAGTTTGCCTTTTGAGCCATAAAAACATTATCGCCTTTTTAAAAAAAAAATTACTGAAATTTTTTTTTGGAAAAAAAAGGAAAAAAAATAAAATTTTTTTTTTTTTTTCAGAAAAAATAACGAAAACCCAAAATTCTTTTTTACCCCTTTTAGCCATTCAAACACAAGAACCAAAGGTTTTTAAAAAAAAAATTTAAGAGAATTTACAAACAAAGGTATAAAATAACACCTGCTGCGCGCATTTTTCCTTCTAAATCTATTATAGATTTCATGTTTGAATACTGGTTGATGAGTTCATGATTGTTTTGTTCAGAGGAACTCAGTTCCGCCTTTTCTGAACGATTGGCTAAGCTCTGAGAATCGGAATCATATGCTATTCGTTGAACAGTACAGGTGGTGGAATAGAGTTAAGTGACGGAGAATCCAAATCTATTCTAAAAGGCATTCGATTTTGCTGGAAAATTGTTACTTAAGTAGTAAATAGCTAATGGGAGATTTTGTTGCTAGGCAACAGATGTTTAAATTTTTACACATAATTCTTTGTCAACAATTTCGGCATATATAAGTTTTAATATTTCAATTCTAGTATTAGTATTCTAATATTGGAGATTTGTACATTTATTACATGAATATAAAAGTATTTGTTTATGATACGTATTTCTTTTCACTCACACAAAAAATAAATAATAGAGGACGTTTAGTAAAAGACATTTCAGAAATATATTTTTAAGACACATTAAATCTTATTTAAAAATTTTAAAAAGTGCAATTTTGCTGAAAAAAGTTTTTGTGTTAACTAATTTGAGTTTAAAAAAATGTTACACGATCGAGATATTTATTAAAACTTACGAATGACGAAATAGAATTAAATTTATATACATAAAAATGGATGTTTGTATTTATGAAATCGCATCACTCCAACACCGTTCAACCGATGACTGTGAAAATTGGCATGTATATGTATTTTTTGTGGAGAAGGTTTTTGTGCTACCCTCTTTGTTCCTGCTCCCCACCAGGTAGCGCTACAGCATATCAATTTCTGCACCGTTTAATCAATCGCCAAGTTGCCAACAGGGTCGTCAAAAATGATGTCAAAATGATGTATTGGCTCTATCACCAATATTTCGCTATGTTTCTATTGAATCGTCATTATAATGTAAAGAACGGTGTTGCTTGCGAATATTACAAATTTAGCATAAAATAAATACAGCAGAATGTAATATTAATGTATTACACATCCAGATATAAATTTTTTACACTATTTTAAGCGTTCATTACACAAAATGTGTAACAATGTGTTACTTTTGCTGAGCAGAGATCAGCTTCGGAAGGTGTTTTCAAAAATCTACCTACAATAGTTACGAGGCGTTATAAATAGAAAAAAAAAATCCTTTTTATCAGCTCAGATCTACAGACTTAAAATTTAACAAATAAGGGTTTTTTGTTCTACTGAGATATGCAGAAAGCTTTTTTTTTTTTTAATTTGCAATTCACGTAAAATTAACTCATTAAAAAAACTTCTTTATACTTCAATCTGTATTGTTTAATTTTTTAATTCACCAGTGCGAAGAACGGGTATACCAGCTAGTCTAAAAATAAAAAAGAAAGTACAAATTTTTAAAAACTAAAATACAGTTCATAAAAAACACTTTTCTTGTGAATTAATACTTTTAAAAAAGGGACTACTATATATAATATATATATATATATATATATAACTGAAAAGTTTTATTAAATTTTTCTTAACATCACAAAACCTACAGTAAACTGCAATAGCCATCTGTCGATAGCTATGACGTGGGTTTCGGGGTAAGTTAGAGGTGTGGGGTTATCTCTCTCGGAATGATGAGACATTCTATAATTTTTAAAATGACTTTTATTAAGAATTTAACTTTAAAATTTCTTAGATATCGAAAAACTTATATTAAAGGGGAATAAACCAAAATACGCAGTTTTAACTAACTCAGATCGCGCAATTAGATCACTTATCAATATAAATAAAATTTGATCCGCGCCTAACCGTTTCCAAATATACTAGGTTCAGAATATACCCCTACCTTGGTTGAATACTCAATGTCCAGGCTAATCCAAATCTTTCCCCAGGGTAGTACAATGGTTTTACCTTGTATAGATTTTCATGGGGTCTTGATTCAAACCGTCGATCCACACTCTATCTATTCCGAACTGAGCTTTTTTTAAATTGCCATCCTTCTACAAACTTTCTATTTTTTTTTAAAGGTTATCTTATTTGATCTATTTCGTTTTACTGATTTGGTTAAAAGTTTTCCCATTAATCGTGGCTGTCAAAAAAAACGTAGGGTTATGTTAAAGAAAACCAGAGATACACACTGTTCCACCATAACTTAGAATTTATACCTCGAAAATATAAAAATACATGGAGAAGCTAATCAGTGAATGTAAGATAAATAAAATCAAACAGAGTTTGTGTTAAAATTATGAATTCAGCTTAAGCTATTTTTTTAATATTTAAAATTTAAGATTTTTCATCAAGCATTTCAGTTTGAATTTTTTCTTAAGAACCAAAACATAGTTTTTTCATAATTCCTCAATCAAAGCTTTCGCACCTAAGAAATAAACACTAGCGAGAGGACAGTTTTAATCTGTTTACTTAGACAGTTCTTGAGTCTTAACTGTACACAAAAACAGCGATCTTAGAAACTTTAAAAGAGATTAAATTTCCTGAAAATAGGGATTATAGAAAAGGAAAAAGAACTATTAACTTGTGTGTGTGTGTGTGTGTGTGAGGAAGGTTTTAGAATATAAGATCTACATTTTTTTTATTCTTCTATATACTCCTAGTTCCTACTTTCTATTGTGTGAAAGCTGCTAGATTTTAAATTTCTCTCTCGGAAGTCCCTTAGATACTAAGAACGGATAATTTAAATTATAAGGCTTAGCTAACTTTAAAAATCCTTACAATTCAATTTATAATACAACAAAATTAAAATTAATGCCTAGAAAGGAATTTTAAATTTTCAATCTATTCATAAAATTAATACGCTGAAATTTCAGAAAGGATTATTTTTTTATATGTTTTTCAAAAAGATTTTAGTCATTCATGTATTTTATTTTGTAGCTAAAAATTATTTCTAAATTAACTATCAAAAATTCGTTAAAGAAAGCTATTAATAAAAATAAAATATGTAATTAGTAGTGTAAAAAAGTTGTATTAAGTATAAAAGTATGTAATTAGTCATCACAGTATAAAAGTCTGTAATTAATCATTACATATTTTATTTTCGTTATATAATTATAACTTTACATGTGGTTATTCGAATCAACTTTATAAAGCGACAGTCAAAAATGGATATCGTACATAATAAAAATATTTGATTTGAAAACATAAATCAGACGATATTGAACTAAAATATCAAATTTTACAATCAACAGCATTGAATATTGAGCATAATTTTCATTTAAAATCCATTTGCAATTTTCAATAAACGAATTTTAACTTCCGTTATTAAAATCCAAAATAAATTATGCGAATTTATTCGAAAAATCATTCTATATGTAATAAGTTTTATTTATCTAAAAATAGTTTCTCCTCCACAAATTTTTATTACCCAGATTGTAATGAAAAAACTACATTCTAAACAATAGCTATAAGAAAACACGCTTTATGAGAAATCTTTTTAGAATTTAAAAAAATCCAATGACACACAAATTATTTCAAAGCTCATTAAATTCAAATTCCAAATCGACATCTGTGTCAACGCCATTTTGTTTTGTTGCATTCCATGTTTCCTTCTACTGACAGATTGTTAAAGAAAATAAGAAAAAAAAATTACATTCCACACCCTTAAAATAAACTCGACTCCATTCAAAAACTCATTAAAATTTATTTTTATCAATCCAAAACTGGCAACACCATGCAATTAGTAGACGAACTCATCTTCCTGTTTCCCGCCGTATGTTATTCCTAGTTCGACGACATCTGCAGCTCAATAAAGATTTGCATTTTTCGTTCTTTGTTAGCAAGGTACACATCCAGCTCATTTTCCTTCGAGAGTAATTTCAAATTCGTCAGTAATAAAAATTTTCGATGATATTTAAACAAGTTATAATTCTTTTGAAAAATAGATTTGCTATTCCAATTTCTAAAATTTCTAACGGAAAAAACATGAAAGTAAAAAATAACTAAGATATTTTAGAGAACTGAAAAAGTATTAGATTTATTCTGCAATAAAAAATATTCATCAGAAAAATAACATAACACTAGAAAATTTGCAGAAAAAAAATTCTTGAATAGGACGACTCTGTAAGTATGAATTACTCTTTTTTGCTGAATAACGGGTTAATTTAGATTTTAAACACTTTTAAAGTGTTTGAAATCTAATAATGCTTTTGGAAAAAAAGAAATGAAAATGTATAGATAAAGTAAATCAACGAAAATATTTTTAATCACAAATCTTATTACAACTGTGGATGGCTTAAAAATATATAGGAACCGGAAGGAATTTCTTCATCGACAAATAATTTTTTCGGATGATCCAAAAGGTTTATGCTTAAACTACTTATGTTAGCGAATTTTTCTAATTCCATCTTAATGCTTCAAAACGATTGAAATAATAATGATTGTAGAAAGAAAAAGTAAAAATTATAGTTTTAAATTTTAAAATAAAAAGTTTTGTAATTTTAAACTGAAATGAGATGTTTTGAAATAAAAAGTTTTTTGATGTGATGTGAAATCAACTAATGTATAACGAAGTAATTATAAAATAAATGAAACTGCCTTAAAATGGATTGAATAATAATAATAATAATAAAATAATAAAAATATAGATAACTTTTGATTTTGAGAGATCTCGAAACTGTAATTGTTTTTAAAATTGCTTTTTGTAATTATAAATTGAAACTTATGCACAGATATATATTTCAAAATAACAATAACGTAAATTAAACTACACTTTGGTAATTCTAGAAGTTTTGTTAATTGACATACAAAAGATACACTTGCCTCCGAAAGTCTGCGTACAGGCGAGCATCTTTCATATTCATGCAAAGATCGCTAATAAAATGAAGTCTTTTTGAATCAATACTATTTTTTATTGATTCCTCTAACGTCGTAAATTCAAATAGTATAAACAACAATCGCCGGATTATTACATAAAATAATACAAATATTTATAACTTGAGAAAGACACAAATCGTGTGCTTCAAAAGTCTGCATACACTGGAAAAAACCTTTAAAATAATGGAATGTAACTAAAAGTTAATACTTTTTAAGCTATTTCGTTCTTTCTATAACTCTCTCAACATATTTGGCAGGGATTTAACTAGCTTAGTTGTTTCACATGTGGTTATTTTGTTCCATTCTTCTACTCTGACAGATTTGAGCATTTCCTTGGATGTTATTACGTTCTCCCTGATTATTCACTTGAATAAATCCCACAAATGCTGTATTGTGCTTAGGTCTGGGGACTAGGTTGACTTTCGGAATTGGTTTGGGGCATGTCAGAGAACAGCTATGGCTTCACAATAAGAGCCATTTGCTTAGGACTTTCGTGCCGCTGAAAGTAAACATCAACACTCACCGCAAGTTTCTTGGCATATGCCCTGATATTTTACTTCAATAAGTTCAAATAACCAATTTTGTACGTTGTTGATTCAATAATTCCAGATTACCATCCGAAAGGTTTCCAATGCACCCTCAAACATGATGCCTTCTCCTCCATGTTCGATAGTCGAAAAAGGATTTTCTTTCTTAAGATCTGTCCAGGAATTTTTGTAGGCACATTTTTGTATTTTTTTATTCAAAATTACAAAAATTACTTTCAATTGAATATATTACATTTTTCTAAAATATATGTGTCCTATTTAGTTGTTTTTTGGCAAAGGTCGTTCTCTTTGCTCTGTTCATTCGAAAGACGAATGGCGTCTTGAGTGCTACTCGGGCATGATAGTCATCCTTTTTCAATTTTCTTCGAATTGTAATTAAAGTCACACTTTTTTGCAATATCTCAGCAACACTTTTAGCTATTTGTGAAGCCTATAGTATTGAATTTGTTTTTATAGATCGTATTACAAAAAGTTTCTCATGGTAACACTGCAGACGGGTGGCGATCTTGGCTTGGTTGTTAAAAATTTTAGTTGATTTGTAGTTTATGAACAATTTTTCAATCAATAGATGTCTCGTATTAACATTTCAGCAATTCCTTAAAAAATTTCCCCCTTTTATGAAGATCTATGATGATCGATTATTCTCTATTCCCAACCATGATTATATTGATTCATTACATAAACTCGCCTCCATAGAGATTTGCACGACCACGTAATTTTGAACCATGGTCAAGTGATGGTGCCTGCTATGGAACCACAAAAGTTTTCAAATCTCAAATCCTAAATAAATGGAATATAAAAGAAGCTTATAATTACTTACAAACATGAGATTTAGTGTAATTATTTTACAATAAAAGGTCTTTAAAAGCTCGATTTTGTAAGTGTACGCAGACTTTTGGCGCGGATGGTAGGTGATTATTTGGTGGTCATTTTTGATTTTTCTTGTTAAGGTGAATTTTGTTGCTGCAGTATGAATAAGGATATTTTAAAGAATTGCTGACTAGCATTTTGATTTTCTAAAGCGACATTTTAATAATAATTATAGAAATAAACATGTAGGATGATTGCCTGTACGCAGACTTTCGGAGGCAAGTGTTTGTGGTGCATTTGCATTGGCAGAAAATAAAATACCAGTACCAAGAAGGAATTATCTACTAAATAATTTAAATTAGGAAGCATGTTTTTTATCTAAAAGATGATGTCTTTTCAAGTTTGCAATTGTAGAAGAATGGAAGAAACGCCTTTATGCAAGTCACGTTTGCTTTAAGTATAATATATATAAACTTCGGGTGCTTTATTTATTTCCCCCAGTCCTTAATCTTGAAGTATATAGCGTAAAATCCGGCGTATAACGAGCACTGTTAACACAAAAAATAAGATCGAAACTTACGGGTGCGGGTCATGCGCCGGGTATAAAAATGATCACTTTAAAAAAATGAAAGAAGAGATGGGCATAAAAAAATTAGACTTCTACATACGAGTATACCGAAATATTGTTTATTGAAAAGAAATGATACATCTTATGAACTTAAAGAGTTGTAGTTTTAGAAGTATATAACACATTTTTTCAAAATCCTGGAATAATACCTCGAATAAATGACTTCAAAACATAATAGCATTGCATACGTACATTTCAGGTTTCTTCATAAACAAGGGTTATTTATACTGCAAATATACCTAAAAATTAAAAAATGCAGCGAGAAATATAGGTGTGCGTTATGCGCCGGATTTTATGGTAAGTTAATTTTAAATAATTCAGCTATTTTTAATTGTAAAATTTTTACTTTTTCGTTAGAATTCTTCAAGCCCTTGGTATAGTTGGAACACGCATTGATGTCACTGATACACTATCTGGCCAAAAAAAGTATCCGGATACCCAGTGGTATGGACTTAGAGCGTCCTGAGGCACATATTAAAATGATGTTGGTCCCCTTTTTGCATGGATGACAGCCTGCACACGTTTGGGAAGACTTTCCACCAATTTTTGATAGGTGACCATAGGAATTGCCTTCCAGGCGTCCATCACAGCTGAAGTGAGTGCTTGCAGTGAGGATGGTCGATTTGGCTGGCTACGTAATCTGCGCTCTAATTCGTCCCAAAGGTGTTCTATGGGATTTAGATCGGGGCTCTGAGAAGGCCAGTCCAGTTTTTGAACACCCATTTCGTCAAACCACGTCTGTGCAAGCCTCGATGTGTGAATGGAGCAGTTATCCTGCTGTAAGAGAAATGGGCATTCCCCGAAATATTTCCATAGAGTTGGAAGTTCAGCATTGTCCAGAATGTCCACATACATATCAGAGTTCATGTTTCCAATCACAGGAACTAAAGGACCCAGGCCAAACCTTGAGAAACACCCCCACACCATTATGCTTCCACCACCAAACTTAACAGTCGGCACAATGCAGTCACTAAAGAAACGTTCGCCGGGCATCCGCCAAACCCAGACGCGTCCATCCGACTGCCAGACTGTAAAGCGAGATTCATCACTCAAAAGAACAGTTTTCCACAATCCAAAGACGGTGAGCTCTACCCCATTGCAATCGATGCTTCGCATTCTGTGGAGTGATGTTTGGCTTGTGAGCGGCTGCACGACCATGGAATACCAAGTTTTGTAACTCTCGACGGACATTCCTGCTGCCAACACTAATTCCTGATGAACTTTGGAACTCCTGAGAAATTTCCACCAACGGGGACTTGCTATTTTGTTTCACTACCCTTTTCAGAGTTCTGCGGCTGCGTTCACCAAGCATTTTCGGCCTACCGGTTCGTTTTTCTGCCGTTTCATTGCCTCGACGCGTTTCCACTTCACAATTACATCACTCACAGTAGATTTAGGCTTCTGTAGAATGCCCGCAATCTCACGAACTGATTTCCCACAAAGGTGGCATCCCAATATACTGCCACGATCAAACTCACTAAGTTCCTTTGACTTACTCATATTGCCTCACAAACGCATAAATACAATCTGACAAACCACTACCAACACTTTTATAGCTTTCAATTACGTATCAAATTGCGTCACTCCCCAGAACCACTTTTTTAAGGGGTGTCCGGATACTTTTGGCCAGATAATGTATTTCATGATTGGAGATTAGAGCATGACAATGCCAAACGCGATACTTATCTTTCCGATTGAGTGTTGTAAGATAGGTTTGAGTCAAGAATCTCTTTCAGAAGACGAAAATGGCAATATCAGCGTTTTGAACGATTCTAATGTAATGTAACAAAATAAGAGGTCCATTAACTTTTCTTGATATAGCAGACAGACCAGGCAAGGATGATTTTTGGTAGCAGTGGTATCAGGAAGGTACTGTCTCAAAATAGAGGTCCTTCTGCACTGCTAGGAATCACTGTATTCGCTGCAAGTCTGTTGAGCACCATGCTGTATCTGCAGCAGACATTTGAGTTTCTGTTGGCACTATTTGGAAGTGTAGCAAATCGATATATTCATGGATAGCTTCGAGCTGGACCAGGGGTACTCAGCCTTTTTTTCTGCTGAGCCACATACATATGTCAGCTATTTCAAGCATGCAGCATACATATATTAGTTATTTCACTCGGGCCGCAACATGGAGATAAAAGGGGGAGGGGGGATGCTTTAAGACCAAGATAACATTGGAAATTTAAAATGTGGAATATTGATCAAAATATTATAACTCTTGTTTTGATTTTTTTATAAATTATAAATCTTTATATTTTTTATTTTTGTCACTAACACTAAGTTAGAAGTATTTAAGAAACACTCCACCACAATTTCTACATCAGTAAACGGTTCCCCGTGATTACTAATAATGTAACAAACTTCATAGGATATATGTCTTTGTGTAACCTCTGTGATATTACCACTGACAAAACACTTTGTTGCTGTTGTAAAGATTATTCAAGAAAGCCTATTTATCACCCCTTGAAAGAAATCTTCCAGGAAAAGGACCCCTCAGGGGGCTCACCTTCTTTAGGTGAGTACGGGTTTCATGCTTCCGAGGTGCCTTAGTGATCTTTTCCTTTTCCCAAGGGGTTTACTGTCTTTGGTAAACACGGGTTTCACGTACTCGGGGTTACCCTAGTGATCCTTTTCTATTTTCGACCCTCCTTCTTGTCATTCAATTTTCTCTTTTCTTCTTTTCACGTCTAGATCACAGATACGTAGAAATGTTTGGCGCAGCATAGCTAGAATTGGCTCTTGAGCCAAAAATCTCAAACTCCAGGAAAAGGGTCATTGAAGATTCCTGTATGCTGGTATTTTTTAAATACAGCACTCTTTAGTGACAAATCAAAGAATTACTGATCCATGTTTGTTTTTCACTACAAAATAGTCAACCTCCCAGCGTCTTAAATAGATTTATTTTTTCATTATTTTTCGCTTGCAAGATACGAAAGATAGTTAAAAATTAGTTCCACCCATAAAAAGGTCGCTACTTCACTGTTGTCTGTTATCACTAACAGTAACCGTTCCAAATAGAAAAAGAATATCAATTCGTACCCGTACGACACCGACAGCAAAAAGCAAAATTTATATATTTGATTTCTTGACAAAGATTTTCCCACCAAATTTTTAATACATTGTTCTTAAAACAGTAAATTTCTCACAGCAATGGATCATGACCAGTCCGCTTAAAAAGGCTCGATGGGCCGCAGGTTGAGTATCGCTGAGCCGGACTCTCTGTACCATTCCTGCCACTAATTCCAAATCACTGTAAATTGCAACTTAAGTGGTGCCTAGAGAGAGAGCTCAATGTGGATGGAGGAGCGAGGATCTATTTGTTCTTAGATGAGATCTTGGAGCCGGCGATAGCTGAATGTTGGTTAGAAAGAAGCCAGGTAAACGCTTGGAGCCAAATTGCCTGTGGTGTAGATACATTGAACTTACTCTAGGAGATGGTCTGGGAAGCAATTCCTATAACAGGAAGAGTACTCCAACCTTTATCACAAGCACCTTGACAGCAAATATGACCATCAGACTGGTGATTGAACTGGCTTTATCCCTATTTCAAGAGGCCTGTGGCAAAGCGTATCCGGTGGATAGAACCCGCTACCTATGGATTCGTAAGCACGTAACGTACCACTAGACAAAAGTGATCACCCCAGTCCGGAGGCTGTTACAGTCTTATTTAGATACAGCTACAGTACTTTCTCAATAGTGAGTCGGTGGATCGGCGAACGAACGAGATATTTGTATGGCGAGCGTGTTAGTTGTTGCTGTTGCGGCAAGTTAGTCTAACGACTTTTGGTTGCTGCGTCAAGTGGATCTGACGACTATTGGTTGCTGCATCAAGTGGGTCTGACGACTTTGGTTGCTGCGTCAAGGGAGTCTGAAGACTTTTTTATTGCTCTTTTTTGTGGGTAGATGACGCTACGACCGATCAGAAGGTTGCATGTTCAAATCACGTCTGGGTCATCAATGTGGCAAAGAGTATCCAGTGGATATAACCCGCGACCTATGGATTCTAAAACACGTAACATACTACCAGACAAAAGTGATCACCTCTATCCGGAGGCTGTTACTGTCTTATTTAGATACCGCTACAGGCCTTTTCCAACATGATAATGCTTATAACTAAACTCCTACTGTCATTTAATGTACTCTGCAGAATATCAATACGTTGTCTTGGCCTGCGAGATTTCTCCATTCGAGCATAAATGAAAAATTACTGTTTAACAAATTCAGCCTCATACCACAACTAGAACGGACCGTTGCCGATTTGATTAAGGGCAACACATATGGAGCTCCATCCAACAACATGGCATACGACGCTTGTAGAACAAGAATGCACGTTTGCATTCTTGTGTTCAAAACGTAGCGACTACAATGGTTATTAATAAACCATCATTAAATATTTGAAATGATTGTTATCGTTCATACCGGTAACCTTGAAACTTAAATAAATATGCTACCCAGACAAATGCTTTGACTATAAATTTCTTTCTTTTAAATTATTTTCTTTTTGATGGAATTTCATTTCCTGTTAGTGTATATAAAATTATGGAATACCTAAATGTGCAATTTGTATTAAATTAATATTTTCAGTGTTTTTTTTAATGAGAAAAGTAAACTCTTTAAACCTATATATATATTTTGAAACTTTTGCGAAATTGTTTTTGCACAAGTTTTCAAAACAAAAGTTTCAATGTTGAGATAAATGCTTCCCTTTAAGCTTTTATAACTATAATTATAATTTTTTCCGTATAATTCATTAATATACATTAAGTTTCCCAACAATTTAAAATATAAATGGATATGTTCAAATTTCTCTAGCAGAGGAACCAATGACCATCTATAACGGTTCTGAAAATTTTTTGTTACTTGTACACTTTTTTTTGTCAAAAATCTTATTTTTTTCATGTAATTTTCTTTATAGAACATTATTTATTTTTCCTAACAATGTTTGAAACTACGAACTAGCGTGTTCAACATAGTTTATTAAAGAAAGAATCGAACACATCTCGAATTTAAGATATGGAGAAATTTCTATTACTGTAAAATCCGGTGTATAACGCGCATCTACACTTTCAAGCTGCATTTTTTAATTTTTAGGTATATTCGCCATATAACGCACCCCCCTCTTTTAGTGAAGGTATCTGAAATGCTAGTAAACAATGCTCTTATGCTTTGAAGTCATTTATTCGATGTATTATCCCAGATTTTTGAAAAAATGGTATGCTTCTAGAACTATAACTCTTTTAATTCATAAAACATCATTTTCCTTCACTGTCATTTCTTTTAAATAAACGGTATTTCGATATATGTTGAAGAATAACTTTTTTAATGCTCCTCTCTTTTGTTATTTCTAAAACTTTCGTTTTTATACCCTGTGTATAACGCACACCCTTAAATTTCGATCTTATTTTTTGTTTTAAAAGTGTGCGTTATACGCCGGATTTTAAGGTACTTTAAGGTATGCGACTACGTTCGGAACCGTGATTTTAAAAAAGCGCATAAATGGATAATTTTCATGATGCTTAATGTCCCTTAGATAAGAATACATGTATAAAATTGTTTTAAAGACATTCTGACACACAAAAAAATTATTTAAATACAATATTCTGGCAAAAAATTAACTTAGAATAACCTTTTTTCAAAATGTTCTCCTTTTATAAAACATGCTACTAAAATAATAATATTTTGCTTATATAAAGTAGACTTCTCCAGAGAGTCTGAAATATTTTTTTTTTTGAAAAATTCACATTATTTTCAGAATTACAACCCATTGAAATAATTATCGGCGTTTTTTTCTTGAAACTTCTCCCCTCTGTTGTGTCGTAAAACACGGATAAACCCACTTCTAAGTCATATATTTCAAAAATTCTAGTTGAGCCTCTGTATAGAGGTCAGAGCTATATATAGGCAAAACATTATTATAATCGAAGCATTTTTCTCAAAAAGGAGAATATTTTGAAAATGGGTCATTCTATGTTCATTTTTTGTCAAAATATTGTACTTAAATAATTTTTTATTGTAATACTATTCTTAAAACAATTTTATATACATTTTCTAATCTAGTAACACTAAATATCATAATTATTATCCATTTATACGCTTTTGCAAAATCAAGGTTCCGAACGTAGTCGGATACCTTAACTCAAATAAAGCGCTTCAAAATATTAATTTATTTTCATTATACTAGTATTTCTTAATATTTTACTTTGAAAAACGAATTTTTTAGGAAAAGTTTTATTCATATTTCATGTTTGTGCGATTAAGGCCAAATATCCTTATCAAACGGGAAACTTGTCCCACTCACTTTTGTGAAACAAGAAAATCTTTCACAATTCTTCATCACGTGATCTATAAAACCATTCGATTGGCTAACAGAAATTTAATTCATGCACATGCACAATCGGACCATCCTCAATTTTTTTTTCTTACTGTCATCAATTACATCTTTAGTCTCAGGTAGTCTAACAGCCAATCACTAACTTTCCATCCACTTGTTGCTAAGGTGCCCTTTCACATTCAGTAACTTAGCAACAAGGTCAAATCCCATGCAGAAAATACACAGTAATTGCTTTCCGTCCCCGTCAGACGGCGTGGAGACTAGCCAAGGACACCAATTGCATAATTCTTTTACTTCTTTTCATTATTCATTTGTTCTTTTATTCTTTTTATCTTTATTTTTGAACACCCACCGCAATTATTTCGGTAAACGCTACTCAATTACCTAACTTAACCATGCTTCTGGAAATGCTGTTAACTTATCAAAGTCACCATCGCGCTGCTGAGTTAATAGTTTTCTTTCTTTATCTACCTTATATTGAGGCAATGACAAACCGGTGTTTTTTCTTTACTATTGTATTCGAGAGGATTGTTATATATTGTGAGGGTTCTCGAATTTAAATTCATAAAGAGGAAGATTGTTTTAGATTGTGATAAGTGGTCATATTTTCCTTTTAAAATGTAATCGATAAGTTCGTGATCCTTTTCCGTGTTCTTGTTGCGTTTTTAGTAAGGTTTGTTAATAAATTTTTAAGGAAATTACTTTTAAATTAATGTTTTTTGTTAGGGAAGTTTTTCGTTTCAGAAATAACCTCTCGAATCAGAATTGTTTGATAGTGTAATTGCATATTTTTTTTTGTTTATTTGTTTTGATGCGAATTTCTGTCGTTTTTATTTTGAAAATATCAAATATGCGAGATAATGTAGAATATTTTTCTTACAGCGCAAATATTAAATGAGTTTTTGTGAAGAGTATAATAAAGAAATGAATTCGAATAATACAGTATTCTTCTTACATTTATTTGTTCTATTTTAAAAACATACTTTATATTTAGTGTTTTTTGACTAAGAAGAATTAAAATAGCTTTAAAAATTTTTTCAGTCAGTAATTTATAAAATAACACAAAATAAATGAAAAATAGAACCTTTTACAAGATTGCCTGTGGAATTAACTGATTTCTTAGATGGATTAAAAGTGTTTTTAATGTTCATTTTTATCAAGGGGAAAACATATATTTCAAAAATACCGAATAGTTTACTATTCGTTATGCTTGGTTGAAATATACAGCTTATCAAAAAGTTACAGCGAAAAACAAAATTTTTAAAAACAAGTAATATAAAAAAATAAGTCAATTCCTACTAGGAATTCCTACAAAGAAAATTTTTATTTTAGTTACTTTTTTTTAATTGTTATAATTAATATACATATGCATATACATATGAAAGAATGACAATATTAAGTGACAAATTAGAAAGCGATTTTTCTTGCAATTTTCCAATTTACTTTCTATATAGGGTGTTGGACTATTTTTTTGTTTTTGTTTTTTTGTTTGTTACTATTTATTCATTCATTAAATTTAATTGTTCTAATAAAATAATATAGTAAAAAAAAAATCACATTCTTAGAAATTAGGTAATCCCAGGTGGGATTCGAACCTACGAGCTTTGGATTAGATGTCCAACGCGCTATTCATGGCGCTATAGGGACACAACAAACGATTTTACTTTCTATATATACTGTTGGACTATTATTTTTGAAACTATTTATCCATTTTTAAATTTAATTAATGATTAATATGTGAGAGAGTGAACTAATAGTAGGAATTGAAAAAAGAGCATGATTTGTCTACATTGTTGTAACAATGCACATCCGGTTTGGCTAGTTTGGCAGAAAAACCGACGCCAACTTTTGTCATTGTTTTAACAGTTACATTGTTACAACAATGTAGACAAATCTAAGTTGGCATCAAAAACCATTAATTAATTTCGTTTAATTCAATTAATGAATCAATCAAAACTGCATTAACATGAAGTGTCATCCACTACTATGAATTTGGAATTGATGTATGTACTTAATTTGTTCGATGTCAAGTCTCGCGCCAATGTGGAACATGACATTAATGCGAAAGCCTGAATCAGTAGAAACGTGGAATGTGTGATGATGTCTCAATAGCCAATCCCTTGCTTTTGCGGGAAGAGCCGATCATCAGCACTTATTCTTCCTTTCAGTCAACGTGATGGAAAAAATTCATTTAAACGGCTGGAATCTCAGTGGTCGCTTTTTCCCCCTACAGCGTCAGTGAACGTGTTAAGCGCCATCGTGCGCTTCCAATGAAGGTCCATGTGTCATCTACATCATTGCTTTTCAAAATTTCAATACTTGCGACCCAATATTCAATCTTAATTTTCATCGCCCCCCCCTCCATACAACAAAAATGTATTTAATTCAATAATATTATACTTCGACGCTAAAGCTACAATGCGTCTAACCTCTTAAGTGCCACTGGCGTATATAAATGTCTCTCTCAACCAAAGCGTTCATTGTCCTGGACGTATATATACGTCTTTCCGATTTACGATCTTTTCTGTGGATTGCTATCCTTAATATTATTTTGGAAATGCAATAAAAGAATCTTGAGAGTGTTTATGAAAAATTTACTTATTTCAGAGAATTTGCGTATTTATTCCTTTTCTTCAAAACCCAATACATCACATACGTGCGCCTACCTGGAAAACTGTGACATTGGGGAGCGAATCGTCTGACTTTTAATCGGCAGTTAAGGGACTAATTATAAACCGTACAAAATGATCAATATTAGTGTTGATTTTTGCATATATTTTTACATATGACATAAGCCCATGGAGTCACTGGTAATTATTAATGTTGTTCTTAACTTAGTATTATTAAATTAATAATAAAATATATTATGCAGCACACTGATATATTTATAAGTGTATAACATCAGTGTAAATGTGTATTCTATTCTTTATTATGTCAGAATGTATTTTGTTTTTTTACTTTCAGTAAATTAATAATTTTTTAAAAGAATCTTTTGTTTTCGACTTTTCAATATGCTCGTGTCCCCCTCACAGAATTAAAACGTCCCTCTAAGGGGGTTCGCCCCACAGTTTGAGAAACGCTGATCTACATGTTTATGGAATAATTTTCGTAAGTAAACACAGTTACATGAATTGTAAAAAGCCAATTCTCCATTATAGTTGTCGTCTGCGGTCCGTAAATATGTTTCTTTTAGTATGCACGTCTCAGGTCGTTAGGTGGTTACCCCAAAATGTCTTGGAGGTTCACTGGTCTATCGCGATCGACTTAATGCCCATTTTTGGTTTATATCAGGGATACTCAACCTGCGGCCCACTGAGCCTTTTTCAGTGGCCCAGTCAGTGCTCATTGCTCTGAAAAATACACTTAGTTAAGAAAAATATATTAAAAATTTGGTGTCAAGGAATCAAATATATCAATTTTGCTTGTTGTCGATGACGTACGAGTGTGAATTGAAACTCTTTTTCTATTTGTAATGTTTACTGTTAGTGATAACAGACATCAGTGGAATAGTGACAGTTTTATGGGTGGAACTAATTTTTAACTATCTTTCATATCTTACAAGCGAAAAATATCCGAAGAAAATAGATCGTTTCAAGACAATTGGGAGGTAGACTGTTTTGTAGTGAAAAACAAACATGGATCAGTCATTGTTTGATTTGTCACAAAAGTGCAGAATTTAAAAAATACAAATAAACATGAATCATTCAATGACACTTTTCCTCGAAGATCTCTTTCAAGATGTAATAAATAGGCTTTCTTGAAATTTTTTTGCAACAGCAACAAAATGTTTTGTCAATGGTATTGTCACAGCGGTAACAGCATCTTATGTAATTTGTTATAATATTGGTATTCATATGAAAACGTTTACTGATGCAGAAATTGAGAAGGAGTGTTTCTTAAATGCTTCTAATTCATTGTTAGTGACAAAAGAAAAAAAATACATAAAAAAAAAATAATAATTAAAAAGAAAACAGGAGTTAAAATATTTTGACTAATTTCCACATTTTAAGCACCCTCCCCCCCTTTATCCTCATGATACGGCCCGCGTGAAATTGCTAACATATGTATGCAGCCCGCCGTGAAATAGCTGACATATGTATGCGGCCCAGCAGAAAAAAAGGTTGAGTACCCCTGGTTTATATGGTTTTCGTCAAGTTGGCTTGTGGTCACCAACTTAAGGTCACAACAGCATTTCATTCAAAATGAGAATATAACTTTTACATATTGTGACGTCTCTCGCGTCTTTCTGATTAACATGACTCCTATGTTCTTTGACGGCCACGATTAATGGCGAAACCCCCCCAATACCAAGAAGATAAACAATCATAATATGTAAATGAGATATACTATAAAAAGGATAGGGTGGCAAACCTAGAGATGCTAGGGGCTCAGAGATTGTATTGGGGGAATTATTCTGATCGATAGAGTGAAAAAAGCTTAGTGTGAAATCTTGAGGATCAAAATTAGCTGCCTTGCGGATCAGAATCTTCATATATAAAGTTTATAGATTATATTCTCTAGGTCAGGAACCAGAACTGAAAAAAGGGAATATTGGATTTAAGTAATTAGATAAACAGGATTATTTAGGATAGTAAGATAGAGGATCTAGTTGCGTGATCTGACTTAAATACGTGATTTAATTTGGGCTTGACTCTCACTCTAATTAAATTTGTCAAATTAGAACTTAAGTATTATAAGTTACTCTTAATAAAAGTTGTATTAAGAATTATTGTCTCTTCATTTTGATAATCCCACACCTCTAGCTTACCGGAACCGGCAAACATGGTCATACAGGATGGCTATGTCTCAATTGAACGTATTTAATTCTGGGTTAGGTAATGTGGGGGGAAATACGATTCTACCTGAAATGTACTTTTCAGGGTCGGAGAATGTTGCAGGGGTTTATCGAGTGTATCGACAATAATATACAGTTACTTGAAATCCCAAGTAATCTGTCATGTTACTTAAAAAAGTCATCTCAGGGAAGGGCTCAAGATTGGTATTCGATATTTGGTTGTTGTTGAGTACAAAATACAGCCACGGATTTTGCGCAGCTCAAAAGCTGAATTAGCGCTTTTCCCGCGATCAAAAATAAAAGAACTACAGTCGGGTTTTTTGCATCCCAGCAGGGAAGAAATCAGGAGGCGACTGATTTTGTATATAGATTTCTAAAAATAGAGAAGTTTAGAATTAGGAATGTCCCAAGCAGACTTGGTGGATCATATTTTAGTTCGACTCGAACCACAGGTACAGGACTATGTGGAGGTGCAGAAATCACAAAATACGATACAACTTTTAGAAGTCCTGGCTAAATTCGAAGAGATATTCTTGCAAATTACAAAGGGGTTATCAGAACCATAATATAGAAAGACGAGGTCAAAATGCGCATAGGATGCCTAATTTTGAAGCTAATGGTAGAAACTGGAGGAATTCGGAAATAAGGAGTAGACCAAATAACAGAAATGAGTTTTACAGAATAGCCGTAAAAATAATAAGGGTTCGAGAGGGAATAGGTTTAATAATAATGATCAAAGATTCAGCAACAGGGGTTACTCATTTCGAAATGAGCGAAATGATAATTTTAATAGAGGGACCGTAGAAATAAGGGTTCGAGTGATAATTTCAATCGAGGCGATAGGACGCAAAGGGGACGATTAAATATTGTAAAGGTTAATGATCAACCTCAAGAGGTGTCGACAAGAGAGACAATTAGACTTTCTCCAATATGTATAGCACCCGTAGAACTTCCCCACGTACCTATATTATTAAATAACACATTTTGAAAGCCTTATGGGACACCGGAGCAGATAAATCTTTTATATCGGAAGAAGTATACAGAAAATATTTTTCTATAAACAAATAAAAATCACGAGCCCAGGTAATAACAGCACAGGGTGCGAAATGCCAAAACATGGGATTGTAGAATTAAAAATTCACATCAGACAATTCGAAAGAAATTGGTCATTTCATGTGCTGAAAGATTTAGAATACCCATGTATTCTGGGTATCGATTTCATAAGTGGGTCAAAAATCGTATTAGATTTTGATCAAAAATCGTTAAAAATTCAAAATACACTGGTTGAAGATAATAAGGTAAATAAAGGGAAATTGCACGTTAATGGGTCAGAAATGAAGTTAAACATGGTGGCTACACTTTTACCGAAAAACCATGGGAATAGTATAATTGGTGATAAAATTAATTGTGCCATAATCAAAGATTTGGTACTTACTTCGCGGGAACAATTAATAAAGGAACAGAAAAATGACCCAGAATTAGGTCATATATATAGATATTTAGAAAACCCGGAAGATAACTCGGTTAATGCAACGATATGTGAGAATTGGTCCCACGATTTCCGTTTAATTGAAGGATTGTTATTTTATGCGAAACACGCAACGTCATTAGGTGAAATGCGTGTATACATTCCAAAATCTTTAAGGAATGAAATAATGAGAGAATTTCATGACAAGCCAATAAGTGGACACGTAGGCAGATTTAAAACGTATCATAAAATTCGGGACGTTTGTTATTTCCGTACATGAGAAAATTTATTGATCAATATGTCTCTACATGCCATATGTGCCAAGTTAATAACTATAAAAACGCGTTACCAGCTGGTCGGTTAAATCCAATTATATCAAATTATCCGAATGAGATAGTGACGTTAGATTTATTAGGCCCTATCCTATATCGAGAATAAGACAACCGCTATATTTTTAGTAATAACCGATCATTTCAGCAAATGGGCTGAAATTATACCTCTTAAAGGCCTCATCTCGAAAATAGCGGATTTTTTTTTTGATAATTTTTATATCGCGTTATGGAGCTTCAATAAAATTATAAGTGATAATGGTCCCCAATTTATATCCGAAAATTTTTTGAGCACTTAAGTGAAAGATTAGGCATAAGGCATGTGAAGACTGTTGCATATCGACCACAACAAATCGGACTGAAAAGTTAATCGAGATATAGTGCAAATGATTGCAAATTATGTTAATGATCAACACGATCGGGATCAATTCTTACGTGAGTTTGCTTACGCTATTCGTACAGCGGTGAATGAAACAACGGGAAAAACACCGGCTTGAATTTTTTTTAGGTCAAAAATTGATTACACCATTCCAAAACTAGTTATGATATCGGAAAGCTCTAAATTCAAAATTCAAGATATACAGAAAAGCTTTAAAGAAGCTAGACTAAGTACGAAAATTAAACAAGAAAGGTGGGAAAATATTATAATAGACGTAGAAAGGACATAAAAATAAGGTAAATGTTTGGGGTTTTATTGGAAACACACCCTGTAAGTTCAGCTGCTAACAAAGTATGTGCTAAATTTAACAAAATTTGGGGACCTTATAGAGTCTTAGAAGTTAGGAACTTTAATAATATTGTAATATGGAAATCGGGAAAAAGATTAACAGTTAACGTAGATCAAATAAGAATATATCGTCATAGGAAATGTGACGAGGTCGAATTAGGAACAGGTATCCCAAATAGTAAAAGATCAAGTCAGGAAACTCGTACTTCGGAAAAAGTACACCAAGGATTAAATGAGTCACAATATGGGAAAGAAAAATCTGCGGTGAAACGTAGGTTAGAGGCAAAAGGGATTGGTAACCAATCAAATCAATATAAAAATACAGAGAGGACCCATAAAAACAAATCACTGGTCAGATCACTACCTAGTTCAGTAGGGAATGAAAATAAAAACAAAAGGTTTAAATATAACCAAGGTATTAAAAGATCAGGTGTATCGGGGACAAGTGGACCACAAAGAAAGTGGCAAAGAAAGGGTAATAATAATTGTAATAATAAAAGACAAATGTCATCTAGTACTATTTCTAGAGATAGAAAAAGGAGAAGAAGAGAATCAACTGAAGTTCCATATGAAAGAGTTATAATTTAAGGCCACGACGGAGAACAAGAAGAACCCCGACCAGCCAAGAACACAGTTGGGAAGGCAAGGAAAGGACACAAAAGGGGGTTACAAGCCATACAACAAAAATTCCAGTACAACCAAGGGAAAGAAGAGTGATGAAAACCTCATCGTTGAACGTGAATGTGGGAGACCGAATATAAAAATCAGGTTGTATTGTTTCATTTTTTTTGATCTTCCCAAAAAGTGGTCGGAAGAATTTTTGCAAGAAAGGAAGTCTCGGGCGGTGCTTAAAAGTTATAAGCCAAGTCAAACACTACAATGAGTGTTCATTTAATTTTGGAACTTTTGACTTGTTAAAAATTTTTTTCTGAAGAAAAAACATTTGTATTCACACATTTGTTTACTTCGATGTATGACTTCGTGAGATGCGAAAATTCCTTTGGTTATTTGTTATAATGGTTTATTGAAAAATGTTTGTAATTGTATAATATGTGTATATATATATGTTGTTGTATTGTTCGATTATGAGGCATCTGGTTCAGGGAAACGCGGCGTAGTCAAGGCACTAACAATAATAATAACGCTGCGCGGGTCATTTGGGGAGTTTTTGTTGAAACCAGATGTGGGGATGGAGATAAAATTTATTGTGATATATAAATAATATATGTAAAATTGATTAATATTATGGAAATAGAGACTCAAATAGTTTCATTTCAGGAGACTGACCCGAAAATCTTGAAAAGTATAGCTTCAACGTGTTTCCAGGTTTTTAAGAAAGGGAGCAGAAGTACCAGCTCCATATGAAGTGTTAGATTGGGTCTGGCACCAGAATAATAGTTTTTAAGTGTATAAATATTTTAAGTAACGAAATGTAAAAGTGAGTAGGCACAAATTAAACAGTAATTATTAATGTTGGCCTAGTTATTGGAGTAAAATTTATTGTCACGAGTTTAAAATTAAATTGAATATTAAAATTCTAAGATGAGTAATGAAAATTAAAAGTCAAGATAAATTTTGGAAATTATAAAAGTTAAAATTTAAGATTAAAATTGCAATGAAAATTAAAGTCAAGATAAATTTTGGAAATTATAAAGTTAAAATTTAAGATTAAAATTGCAATGAAAAATTAAAAGTCAAGATAGATATTGGAAATTATAAAAGTTAAAAATGAAGATTTAAGATTAAAATTTAAATAAAACTCAGAAAGCGAAGAAATTTAGAAATAGAGATTTAGACACGTAATTTATTAAGGGCATTGAGAACCCTTAAGTAAATCACGTTTTTCTTCTTGGAGGGGGTTGTGACGTCTCTCGCGTCTTTCTGATTAACATGACTCCTATGTTCTTTGACGGCCACGATTAATGGCGAAACTTTTCCAACCCAATACCAAGAAGATAAACAATCATAATATGTAAATGAGATATACTATAAAAGGATAGGGTGGCAAACCTAGAGATAGCGTAGCAGGCTCAGAGATTGTATTGTGGAATTATTCTGATCGATAGAGTGACAAAGCTTAGTGTGAAATCTTGAGGATCAAGAATTAGCTGCCTTGCGGATCAAGAATCTTCATATATAAAGTTTATAGATTATATTCTCTAGGTCAAGGAACCAGAACTGAAAAAGGTAATATTGGATATAAGTAATTAGATAAACAGGATTATTTAGGATAATTAAGATAGAGGATCTAGTTGCGTGATCTGACTTAAATACGTGATTTAATTTGGGCTTGACTCTCACTCTAATTAAATTTGTCAAATTAGAACTTAAGTATTATAAGTTACTCTTAATAAAAGTTGTATTAAGAATTATGTCTCTTCATTTTGATAATCCCACACCTCTAGCTTACGCGGAACCGGCAAGACATGGTCATCACAGGATGGCTATGTCTCAATATAAATATCCGAAACAAAGCTCTCATAAGGAATAATTATCAATGACCAAAAACACGGAGCACTACTCTAAGTAATTACATTTAAATAGTTTTCATCGGAAAACTAGATTTAAAAATAATACAAATAATTAATAAAAGTCACGTCTCTAAATAAATCTGTTAATTTTTTTCTGACAAAAGAGATTTCAGTTCCTGCTGGAGGTCTTCATTTAATTGGAATAAATGTTCTCTTTTCCGCGATACAGACGAAGGAACAATTTTTTTTGTGTTACATTCTCTCCAGTTGGGAGTCATCGTATCTGCATACAAAGTATCTAAAAGTAGGAGGATTATCATCAACTAAATATACTTATTGTTCTCATCGTTAAAAATGATGCTTTGTATCGTTTTTTCCTAACTTTTAGAACTAGATTACAAACAACGATAAAGATTATATATATAGGTATTTAACGGCTTTATCTGATAAAATATATCGTCTGCTCTTTGTTCTCGTAATATATTACGTTGCCTCACAGTAACGACTAATTACTTTTTTGACATGAGATAAAGAAATATTTTAATCAGCGTGAAAAATGTGAGTTTTTCAGAAACTGATATGTATTCATAAAACATTTAATTGTTGGACGCGGCCGGAAGATCGTTTTAGTAATTTTGGGATTACTATTCGATTTAATTTCTTGTTTTTGTGTTTTAAACTGTAACGGCAATCGTAGAAAATACGTTTTTTGATGACATAATAATTGTTCTACAACGACGGACTTCGATTGGTCGAGAAAACGCTGGGCAAAATGTATAGTGAGTGCTGAAATAAAAACTAAAAAATAAGAAATAAAAAGTAGGCTTCTATCTCGATTCTTTTTAGTAATAATGAAAGATTTACGATATTTCCTCGTACAATCACAGCTTATCTGTCAAAAGATTGAAAGTTCGAGACTCTTAATCTTCCTGCTTTAAAAATTAAAAAAATCGGTATTTACTTATTACCGCAACAATGCCAACGTTCTAGATAACTCGCCAAATTGACAACCCCAATTTAGCATGTGTCGTATGCTCTGAAATGGCAATCATGTGCTTCGCTGCATATAATGTCGCCAATAGGTTGCGATAATACATAAGTACCAAAAAAAGTAACCTTTTGAAAATCTTCATATCATATGTTTTATATCTCATTATAAGTAGTTTAATTAATTTTATATAACTATCATATATACTAGTAAAATAATATAATTAAGTAGAATAGTATTACAATGTAAAATATTATTTAAGAGGTTTAAAAAATATTTCGCGTTTGTAAAAATCATAATAGGCAAATGCAGTCGAATCTCTATATAACGAAGTCGCTAAATCCCGAAAAAAAGTTCGTTGTACAGAAAATTCGTTATATAGAGGTTTATCTTTTAATTTTCTGTATAAACCACATAAAACAAATTTTAAGTTCATAAACATTATATATTAAAAAAAAGTAATTATTTCCACCTTTCTGTAAATTAATATATATTTATTTCATATATCTTACCTATTAAAAAAAAGGAAAAAAGAAAAACTACAAGAAAAGTTTCTTGACTCTTTTAACCACTTCCTGAAGAATTAATTTTTTTTTCTTCGATGCTCAAGCACTTACGTTTTGACATTTTCGAGCTACAAGAAACGAAGCTGCCAGTACGACTGATCAACACTACAAATGAACTGATGCTAGTTCAAGGACACGGGGACACAAGACAACTCCCCTGAGGTAAAAAGGGGATATCGAAGGTATTTCCAGTGAACTGGAAAAAGGGAGTTAAAGGTTGCACTTCTCGGATGAAACGCTCAGAATTCTATCGCTCTTGGTAAGCTAGGTACTTAATAAAACCAGTTCAAGATTTATAAACCCCCATAAAATGAGCTAAAAGAAAGAATAACTTGAAATGTCCAGAAATACTTAAAAAAAAAGGGAGGAAAAAGTTGAATCACAAGAGAAAAAGTTCTTTATATAGAAATTGCACTTCGTTATTGGGAAGTTATTTAACGAAGAAAATCGTGAAATGTTCTTGGTTCCAGGAAAAAGTTCGCTATATAGGAAAATTGGCCATATAGAGGTTCGTAATATGGCTGTTCGACTGTATTTAGATTTGTATACTAACAACTTTTTTTTTAACGGATGCAATTAATTTAAATAGTACAGTTACATATTACATATGTATTCACTTCTTTTCATAAATTTTAAACTGAAAATTATAGCATAACATTTAGAATTAGGTATCTGACTTCGGGTTTAAAAATCTGGCTTTAATTCGTAATTTTAATTAATTGGAGATAGAATTTCCTATTTAATAGGCTATTATAATTGCCTAAGAAATGTAGAATTCATATTTTGAAGTGAAATGAATGAGTTAACGAGGTCTAAAACGAGAATAAACTTGAAATATCGTCTTTTATTATCAGCATTTCTGAGCACGTTAATTTAAACGTATTTTAAAATCCCAACAACGTGCTTTTGCTTCGAGAATAATCTCCTACTTAAAATTTAATTAGAATTTGTCTTTCGTTTCCGAGAGCTCGCAATTTTCTTATTAACATGTTTTCAGCTCAGGATTATTTACGATCCCTTCCTTCCTTTTTAATCTTTGTACAGAGATAAGTAAATATTTTCTTTTCTTCGAAACTGTGTATGTTGATTTATATTGGTAAGTTTCATTCCGTATTGTCTCGTGTATCTTCTTTAATGCAAATTGCTTTTCAAAAGTGAATTGGGCTTAAATATCGATTCCAGGTATTCTTTTTCATTTCCTACTATTAGGTTTACATTTCCCTATATATATATATATATATATATATATATATATATATATATATATATATATATATGACATGATTCTTAGAGTCAGAAACAGACTTAGTTTTAAAAAAGGTCTTTATTTGATCAAAGTTAGACATCATCTGACGCAAAAAGCAGAGAGGAAAAAAGCACGCCACCGAATAATCTTAAGTGGGTAAAACACTTAAAACACCGATCGCGGCGTTCATGAGTGCTCTTAAAAGTTAATGCCGACATATAGGGCTATTAAATATAATGATCTGGAATTAGACATGTTTATTGGCTAGGCCATATGTTCTGGAAAAATAAATGGGTCATTAGTTTGATCCTTGATTTAGGTAATATTAAAAAGAATTACAAAGATAGTTTTAATTTCGAAACTTTAATTTATTTATATTGTATATATATATTATATTGTCATTGTATCTTATATAATGCAAATTTTTTAAATTTTATTGCTTTAATTTCGGTTCAGTTTACATTTCAGTCCTACTTTTGTTTTAAACATCTATATTAGGTATAGAATCTGGAAAAATATTAATGTTATATATATTAGATTTGCATTTTGAGTCAATTTTGGGACTTAGTTTTAAAATGATTTGATATATTTATCATTATCTGACGCAAAAAGGTTAGCTGGTTATTTACACAACCGAAAAGTTTAGGGTGGTAAACCAAAAACATGTTCAACCCGACTTTTATTATGTTTAATTATATAATAACTGTCCTAAAGGTATTAAATATCACTGATGCATCCATTTGATATTTTTATGTAGGCCATATTTCGAAATAATGGTCATATTTGATTTGAAGGTGAGTATGGTTTTAAGATGTTATTACTAGAGGGTGATCTCTTGTTAGTAATCTAATTGATATATATACTATATATATATATACTAGCGGTCCCGACAGACGTTGTCCTGTACACACGTCTTAAATCCGAAAATTAAAAACTTTTTTGAATAAGTTACAACAATCTGGACCGTTTTAATGAAATTTTTTTGTAAAGAAAGTTATTACAATACCCGACATCATCATCACATGTACAGTTACCACAATTCGATCTATCGATTGCGTGTATGTATCTACTACGAACTAAGTTGAATATAGAACCTATTCTGAATAGAAACTTAAATTTGTTTTGATTAAAGGGTAAAAAAGATAAAACCCGAGCTATTTTCATAACAGGTGCATTTTTTTAATGCACAAAAAATAAATTTATCGTAATGCCATTGAATGTACAATGTTTTTGGATAATCCTTGAGGGGTATAAACAAACAAATGCGATGGTTTGCCAAACCTCGGACATGCAACATATAATTGGCCGTGCGAAAAGCAAGGGTTTTCTAAATCTAAGACCACAAATTGTCATTGTTTGACGTGACTTATTAATGATCATAGCAAATACCAAGGGAATTGAAAATTGCAAGCATTTGAATGGGTAGGTGTGTCGAAAGAATCATTGGGATCTGCGGTAGAAGTACAACTTCACCTTGAAGTTTGCCACCAAAATAGTGAGAATATTGCCCACGATTTTTTTATGAACAATCTCACGCCCTACATAATTTTGGCGCATTTTAACTAATTACGATATCGGACCGAATTGTGAATCGAAATCATTCTCGAATCCACTTGAATCTACACAAAAAATATCATCCAAATCGGTACTGCCGTTTAGGAAGAGTTCAGTCACATACACATGCACAGAAGAATTATATATATAAAGATATATGCCGTATCGTGGCGAAATGAATAATTTTTCCGATACTGTAATTATTTTTTGTCTGATTTTGATAGAAAAATTAGACTGCAATTTTAAAAATGGCAAAAATATCGGAAAATTTTCTCCTCTTTCTTTTTTTCTTGACGTACATTAGCAGAATAAACAGCCTTCAGGGGGAAAACAATTATGTATTTTAAGGTTTTAATTAATATCTTTTTAACTAATTGCGATATTGGACCGAATTGTGAATCTAAATCATTCTCGAATCCACTTGAACCCAAACAAAAAATGTCATCGAAATTGGTCCAGCCGTTTAGGAGGAGTCAGTCACATACACACGCACAGAAGAATTACATATATAAAGATTATTTGAAAAGATATTAATTAAAAACGCTAAAAAGCATGATTCCTCTGCATTTTTGTAACAATGAAGATCCGGTTTGGCCAGTTTGGATGAAAATCGATTTTCGACGCCAACTTACGTCATTTTTATAACAATAACGTTTTTACAACAATGCAGGTGAATATTGAGCTGAATGTTTTTAATGTTTTTAATTAATATCTTTTTAACTAATTACGATATCGGACCGAATTGTGAATCTAAACCTTTCTCGAATCTATTTGAACCCACACAAAAAATTTCATCAAAATCGGTCCAGCCGTTTAGAAGGAGTTTAGTCACATACAAACGCACGTGACATATATGAAGATATATGTCACAGGGAAATGTTGAAATTAGGTATTTCATCAAATCCCTAAAGGAGATGATAAATTCACGCAAGATGTTAAAATAACGTCTCTTTGAGGTCTTTTTCCTGTTGTAAGTAAATTATTTTATCCAATCCCTGAACTGTTTCAGTTAATTAATGAAATGAACTAGTCAGGATTTGCATTGGTAAAATGCTATACAGGGCGGGGGAGATACCTGGGAGGTCGAGTCCTTGTACTTCCTAACCATACAGGTAGTACTATCGACCCCCTAAATATCAACCCTATGTCTTTAAAAAATTGGCACCATAGGATTAACATAGGGATTGATTACCAGCCTCATTTTCTAAATATTTGTTAATTAGTTTCGAATAAATAATTTGTATTTCACATTGGCTATTGTGTTGTATTACTTACTTTTACGTTTAATAATGCACACTATTTGTTAAATAAACACTTTTAAACTCTTGACAAAATTATTTTATCATTTCACTGAAACAGCTCAGGGATTCGTTCAAATCTCTTACTTTTATCAGGGAAATGACCTTGAAGAGACGTTATTTTAACATCTACCGTCAAGTTATTATCTCCCTCAGGGATTTGATGAGATTCCTAATTTCACCATTTTCCTGCGACATATATCTTGTTAGAATTTTCAACCGTTAATACAATGTTTTTTATTCATCCACTCAAGTTAAATACCTTTTTTAAAACTTGTAGTGGATGTTAATACAGTTTTTTCAAATATTAATTCATTAGTTAAATTTTATTAATGAACTAATAGTAACAAACAAAAATAATAGTCCAACACCCTTTATAAAAAGGAAAATATCTCGTTGTGACCCTGTACCGCAATGGATAGTGCGTTGGACTACTAATTCAAAGATCGTCGTTCTAGTCCTACCTGGGGTGGTCTAATTTCTGGGAATGTGATTTATGAATGAATAAATATAGTAGCAAACAAAAATAATAGTCCAGCACCATAAATAGAAAAGAAAATGGAAAAGCGCTTTCTATTTTGTCACTTAATATTGTGATTCTGTCCTATGTATATACATATTTATATTAATTGTAACTATTTAATAAAAAGTAACTAAAATAAAATTTTTCTTTGTTGAAGTGAGAGCTCACTTATTATTACTTTTAAATATTACTTGTTATTGGTAAGTTTCATTCTATATTGTCCCGTGTATTTTCTTTTAATACAAAATTAGTTTTCAAAAGTAAATTGTGCTTAAATATATATTTTAAGCTTCTTTTTTCAATTCCTACTATTAGCTCGCACTGTCTATATATTTATTTATTTATATATTTGTATATTTATTTATTTACCTTGGTGGAATTTTCAATCGTTCATAAAATACATTTTAAAGCGCTCAATTGAGCTGAAATTTTATATACAGGATCATTTTGGATGACAATACAATAATTTAATTATAATTAATAAAAATTAATTGATTAAAACTACTTATTTAAATAATTACAAATACAGCCACGTTGGCGACTTAGCGACCCTTTTGGCGACTTGTGTCAAAACTTGAAAAGGTTTTTTTCCACGTGTTAAAGCATTCAGTTGGACTGAAATTAAAAGAACAATACGATACTTTAATGATAATTTAAAAAACTAATTACCACTTAATGTTGTGATTCTGTCCTATGTATATACATATTAATATGAATTGTAACTATTTAATAAAAAGTAGCTAAAATAAAATTTTTCGTTGTTGCTCTTAGTAGGAATTGGCTTAAAAACTATTTTTTTATCTTACTTGTTTTCTTACACCGTTGGATAAATGTTAATATACAAATACATTTTTTACAATATTTTGTAATGTATAATGAATTTAGGTAATGAAACTTATTATACATTATAGTGAATCGGGGTCATAGGAGAAGAAAAATGCCTTTTAATCGAAACCTACCTATGCGGAATAGATACTTTATGGTATCGAGCAATTATTAAAAAAAGTAATAATTTTAAAGTATAATATTGCCACTAAGGCAATAAAAGGACTATTATTTTTTTAAAAAATGACTATCATTTTGCACTAAATTATTTTAACTCAAAATAAAATGATTTTCTACTATATAAATGATCAAAAACGATTATTATTGTGTACTCTGAAATGATTATTACGATCTGATTAGTAAATAATACAGTGTACATTGACACATTTTACAAGCCCAACTCTCTTGTCTCGCACCATCAAATCAATCGGATCGAAGCTTTTTTCGGTCTTCCACTTTGTCGTGCACTGTAATTTCGACAGTAGGTTTTTTAAAAATTCGTGATAAAAAAGCTGTTTAGAATGTACTTGATATTTTTTCTTGTAACACAAATAGTTACAAGAAACAACATCAAGTACATTCTAAACGGATTTTTTATCCGTCCCTGCTTTTCCCGAGCTGATCTCGGGCAGGCGAAACGTACCATCCTGGTTTATCCCGAGTGTAACTCGGGCACTGGAATAATTTACACTGTGCAATCGGTCTTCCGAATTATTTCACATGTGCTTTTTATGGTTTTGAATAATTGAAAAGTACCACTAGGTGGAATTTTCTGCAAAAAGAGGTCGTCCTTCTACTATCTGGTGAATGCACAAGTTATTGTACTCAATATCTTCTCCCTGTAGAGTCTAGGTGACTTCCATTGGCCCTTCTATGGAACCTATGAAAATATTGGACCTATGAAAATATAATCTAGAGCAGGGGTCAGAAATCTTTAAGCTGTGGTGCGCCAAACCAATCTAACAATAGTATTCGACGTGCCACACAGTAGAATATTTTTGAAACAATTCAATTCCCGTGATAATGCATGCAGAGTTAGAGGACAGAGGTCAATAATATAGATTGACAGTTTTGTTAAAAATTAATTTTGAATCATTTAAAGATATTTTTTAGCATAAAAATAAATAGCATAAAATATAACTATTTCTTCAACAAAAATAAAAAAAAAATAAAAAAATAAAATAAAATTATACGTATATTAGGTATATATATATATATATATATATCCACCTTCCCCGTACAGCAGAAACTTTTGACATAATAGAAAAAAAGCCAAGTTGAAAAGTTAAGCCTAATACAGAACGTGGAAGAAAAATTGCTAATATAATAAAATGAAACTCAGAAAAGAGAACAGTAATGAATGTCTCAAAGAGAGGAATAATAATAATAATAAAAAATAAATAAATAAACCCACTTACATATATATATATATATATATATATATATTTTAAGCACATTTATTAAAATAAGAATAGACAACATAAAAATAAAGTATTTCCCTTCAATATAGATTAATATATAGATAAACAAAATTTATTTTACTGCGAACTCTCTTAAAACTTGCACCGCTCTACTTCCGTATCGCAAAATCAGGGCTTTCAATCTGACACCATTCTGAGCATTCAGTTTGTTAAACAATTTCTTCGCGGAATCGAAATTCTTTCATATGAGGAAAGATTTTTACCAACCAAAAGCGGAAAGTAGAAACAGTGATATTTTCTCTCTTCAAACAATTAAATCTCTCCAGCAATGACATTCAATAACTTAGAAAATAGCTATAAAAAGTTACCTTTAGAATTATCTTTCACATTTTTTCATAATTCTGTAAAAATCCATAATTCTAAAGATGTTTGTCAAATAAGCTTCATTATAAATTTAACAACTTCCACATCCCTCAAAAATTGACAGATTTGTTAATTAGTGCTGACTGAAACTAAAAATTGTACCCGTACCACATGTGGCACGCATACCATAGGTTGCCGTCCCCTGGTCTAGAGCCATTTTTCCAAGAAAAAGATTAATGCAGTCTGGTAGAAATTTCTCTCCAAGAAAAGCCCAGTGGCTGAGTGGTTAGTGCATCGTGCTTCGACACCACAAGGTCCGAGGTTCAAACTTCGGGCTGGGCAAGGTTGACTCTGCCTTTCATCCCTTCAGTGGGTCGATAAATAAGTACCAAGCTTTCTTGGGAACTTAACACTGGAGGGTCTGGCTTCAGACTGATCACCTGACCGGAACATCTACTCATGTACCTCAGGGCCCAAGGTTACTTATACTGAGTTGGGCACAGTAGGCTTTGGCCTCATGGGGCTGTTGCGCCACTAAGTTAAGCAGAATCTCGGTGCATTATCACACAGATATAACGGTACCAGTATCAATGATGCTCAGTGCTGTTTTGCTATTATGTACAATGTCTATCTACACCATGTTATACATACAAAATTAATAAACCTCATCAACATTCTCGAAACGAGTCCCCCCTATCTCTACAGTAGTTGGTGTATAAAATCTCTCTTCGTGGTGATTTGGAGGATTATGACAGAGAAACAATCTCTAATTATATATTCTTTACACCAGAGTAACCCTTTCGAACGAGAGTGAGTGTGTAGTGGTGACGGCGGTAGCCTAGTGAGCGTGGTCCCGAATTCGTGGCCGGCGTTGTCGAGTCGTGGGTTCGAGTCCTGATACCGTTGAAGACCCTCTGATGTACGTTAAATCTGTCGCGGCTTAAAGTCCTCCCGTTGGTGTGGAAATAGGATAGTGTAGTTCTGGCCCGGGTGTCATCCTTGGCAGACCTCCAAGTATCCTTTTACTGAAACCACTGCCATAGATGATCAATTTATAGAAATTTTGCAGTGTATACTTAAAATACATACAGTAGAACGTCGTTTATCCAAACGTTTATTATACGGAGCGTCAAATATTCGGACAGTTTTTTTGTCAACTACATGTACTGTATATGAGTACGTTTTCAATCAGTACAATGCTCAACAGTTGTTTCGCGTGAGGCCAAAAGTGACGGGAAAACCCAAGTTCAGAGATATTTGGGGAATTTCAGTTGTGTGATTTGGCAAACATCTGCGCGGAATATTAGGTCAGTTTGTTTCCAAGGTCAGTTTATTTCAGAATCTGACTCTGTTGATGATGAAACGGGTGAAGACGAGGACAACAACAACAACTAAAGCAGCAAGGGTCCATCACTTGCTGACGCGTTTTCTGCGTTAGAGACAGCTATGGAGTGGCACGAGTAACAATCAGAGTGCTGTCCTACTCAACTACTGCTGCTCAAGAGAATCAGAGACCTTGCAGCGAAAAAATAAAGGTGTACAATGATACTGCAAAGAATAAGTGATTATTTTCCACAATGAAAGGTAAAATTGAGATATTTTGCACCTATTTTGCTTTTCTTCAAGCACGTTTCCCGCATGTGATGATTTTCAATATTCGTATAGTATCCTGTTTCATATACTGCATGTATTGCATTTGGTTTTCGGTTATCCGAACAATCACGTATCCGAACGGTGTCCGTTCCCAATCGATTCGGATAAACGACGTTCTACTGTAATACATTTTAGTAAAATAATTTAATTTTGTTTCAAATATAATGTTAATTAAGTTTTATATTTGTTTTTTAAGAAATACTGCAAGAAAAAACACCCTATATTATAAATATACAATATATATCTTTCAATATCTGCTATTTACATCAGGAATGTTTCACTTTTTTGTTACATAAAATCAACATTAGGGTATATAAATAACAAAGGAGTTTCAGAAATGGTATAAAGGACTCATTTATCTAATATATTATTTAGAACAAACTATTGTAGAACAGACAACAATAAATCACTCGAATTATTTAATACGAAAGAGAGTTCGAAAAGAGAGTTGAGATAAATGATTCTTGGGATGCGAGTGATTTTAAAAGATAGATATTTCATATTTATAAATTTGAAAAAGAAAACGCTTTTCACAAATGGAATAAGACTGTATATTTCTTTAGTCAAAATCTTTACAATAATAAATTTTTCAAAAATAGAACGCTTGAAAGTTATGAATAATGGAAAAAGGGAATAATAAATTTTTAGATTTCTACATTAAGTCTACCATAACCCTTTTTTATTCATTATTTGTTTCTCAGGGAAACTTGCTTTTTAATGCAAATTTATTCGTAGAATATTGCTTTTAAAGATAAATACCAAAATATTTGAGTTAGACGTGAAGCTTTTGATAAAATATACACAACTTGTTTCAAAATATCGTTTGAAAAGAGCCTTGAAATGAACAAATACAAAATTCGTCTAGTTTTTCCTTCATCGAATCACAAATATGCACATTTTAAGAACTCAACCCCAATAAATAGGAATATCGTGCGTTTGTATAAAATATTTTAATACAACGTGAACTATTTTTGAGAAATAATAATGGATAATTTTTTTTAAAAAGAATATTCTTTAAATTCACGTAAAGTAAATGAAATATTTTATGATTTTGATTTACTTTAATTTTGTTCCTTGTGTGATGAAACCTTTTTAAAAGTTTATTTCTTGTTGATAAAAACATCATTAAGCATTGAATCCGTTAATAAAAAATACTGTAAATCAATGGTCCCCGGACTGGTGCCTGTTCGTGGATCAAAAGGTATCGGTATATTTAAATTCAATTAAATTAAAATACAGTAAGACCCCGCCGTTTCGTTTAGCGCCGTTTCGCGTTTAGCGCTCTTTATTTTTCGCTAACCCGGGATTCCCCGAAATTGCTCGCTGCAGCGCTACGTGGAGACCGAAATTGTAGGTTTCAAATCATGTATATGACATATCCGAAACAGTGGGTTGTGTTTTGTTTGCGCGGTGCTGTACGGGACGGCATTTTTATCGTTTTCTGAAACACACTAAGCTGACATTATTGTGTTTTAAAAATTATAATACTATAACGATTAAATACAGTGAGAAATATTATGATCTTAGTTTTATCATGCGATAATGAAACGTCGAAAAGAAAAGGTCCAGAAAAAAGCATTTCACTGGAAAACTAAAATGCAAGTGATTAGAAGATTAGATTCTGTGAATGTCCATCTCAAATGAGTGCTGCATTGAATTTGGCAACTACAGATGGGTGACAAAATAATACGAACATCGCGAAATGGCATGGCCCATTTCAAAGACGCACAGCGCGCATGTCCTTTTGCGTTGCAGTCCGGCCGCCTGCGCTGATCTTCGGAAAGGTAATGTATCAGTCGCTCAACAGCTACAGCGTTGCACGCGTCTATTGTAATTTCCTGGAAACGCAATAATGACGGACCTGTCAGAGTTCGAAAAAAGGTATGATTGTTGAATGTGAGGTGCGCTGGGTTGCTCGGTGACGAAACAGCTAATTATTTGGGCGTGCAAGAAGTACTGGCCTGCCGTTATGACAGCATACAAGAAGTGCGGGAATGTATGCCTGGCAAGCACAACAGTGGACGGAAAAGAAAAGCTTACCGACAGGGATAAAAGAGTCTTTAACCCGCATAGTGGCCCTCGAAAGCGCAAGCCACCGCTATCCCAAATAACGTCTGAGGTGAAGAAGTTCATCTTCGTAACCCTATTTCAGCAAGAAGTCCCGTCCAAAGGAATTGCATGCTTCGGAACTCTGGCGTAAAAGAGCTGCAATTCAAACCTTTGGTAACAGCACGTCATGCTTTACAGCGACGCCAGTGGTGTAGAACACACAGACAGTGGACCCCACAACAGTGGCAACAAGTCATCTGGTTTTGGATAAATCAACGCTCTCCCTCATTCCAGACCACCGACGAGTTTATGTGAGAACACCCAAAGAAGTATTTGCCTGAATGCATCATGCCGTGATCGTGAAGCCATGGAGGGTCCCTTTAGTGGTATGGAAGCGATATCTGGCGTGGTCTTGGGCCACTTGTTACTCTGTACGGCAAGGTTCAAGCTGCCCACTGCGTCGATATCCTGGGGATCAGGTGCATCCATTTGTCCAGACTTTATTTCCCCGGAGAATGCCTTATTTTATCGAAGACGACAACGCTCCTATCCACAGAGCTACAAACCCGCAAGCAGCCTGCTCGAGTGCAGGTCTTCTTGGCCCCCAGCGTCACCTCACATTTAAATTATTACTGAATATTTGTGATATTTGGACAAAACTCCGTGCTCGATTCCCCCACCATTCACGATTTCGGCATTAGAGACCGTCTACCTAGCTGAATGGCCGTGTCTATTGGTGTTGTTCATGACCCTATGCGCCTATCCCAATGCCTTTCCATGGAAGTCTGTAATTCAGTCAGTAAATAGTCCAACCTCCCTACATTGTACATTTCTCCTCTTTCATAGGTGTGTTCTTCCGTATTATTCTTGTCACCCATGTGTACAACAGGATGTCTTCCAACAAAAAGCAGAAAAATTGGAAACAATAGAATAGACTGAATGATTCGACTGATTTAGAATTTTATTTGTTTCTATGTGTATATATTCATAGTTTATATTGTTTTATTTTGTAAGAAAATAAAATGTTTGGTTTTATTTTCTTATTAAAAAACATAATTATTAAATTTTAATACCTAACCAGTTCTATCCATTTTCTTAACCCCATTATTTACATGATAAGATATATCCTCGTTTAGCGCTGTTTTGCATTACGCCTACTTTACGGAATGTATCCCCCGCGTTAAGGGTCTTACCAAATGAAAAAATCCAAAATATAAACAATCAACGTTCCACCCACAGCGGGCTGCATTAAAAATATCAAACGTTGACCGGCCCGCGGTGATAAAACAGTTTGGTTATCACTGCTGTAAATCTTTAATATTTTTCATAACAAATTATTATTCCGGCATAAATTTATTAACACAGAAAATTTCCTTTACTATTAAAGTCTTGATGGAAATCTGGATGTTTAAAATTTTACGTTAGCAATCAAATATGCTTGATTCATCAATGGGCTAAATTCATGTGACGTCATAGTCACATGACTGGAATCATGTGTTTCCATCCAATCAGCTCATGCCCTTCGCGGTTGCCAATTTTTGTTTTTTTAGAGAAACTTTCGTTAAAAAAGTATATATTTGTTAACAATAACAATGCAATAGGTAAACAAGATACCTTTGATTTACAAATACAAACTTTATATATATATATATTTTTAATTTTGAAAATTATTTTGAAGAATCTTACTATTTGAACACTTTTACCGAATTATCATATCTAAAATTGTACCTAGATTTTACAAGTAGAACAACAAGTCTAATGTCAGTTATGGATTCCATGGGGAACACGTGATTATATTTATCATGTGACTGTCATGAATTAAGAATAGAAGCCTACTGTTTGATAATATACTCAAGCCGAAACCCTGTTCTACCATCATTTGTCTGCAAATAAAAATAAAGACGATTTGTATTTTTAATCTTTAACATAATAGACTTATTCAATGTAGCATTTTAAAAGCGAATTTTAATATCTGGAAAACAAACATCGAATACAAACAACGAGAATATTTATGGAACACAAAAGAAAATAAACGCATATTAATCATTAAAATTACTTTTTTAACTAAAAAAATATGTTTTTAATCCTACACAATGTAAATTTATTCAACAAAACGTTCTATTCCAAAAGCAACACAATTAGCGCCTCGAAAAATAAGCATCGACATCAGAATATGGAATATTTTTTTTTTATAAAGAACATAATTTATCAGACATATACTGATTGAACATCATCTAATTACGTTTCTAACTATAAATTGTATTTTTATCCTAAACGAAACAAAAATCTCCACGGATTTAACCTGTAAGCAAACTTTTGAATCTGGAAAACAAATATCGAATACGGAAGCTCTTATAGAACTTGAAATAAAATGGTTTCATTGATTCTGAATGGACCACATTATGTGAATATAAAAACTTCCTTTAGATTAAATCAGATTAAAATATTCAAATAGGCGGAGAATGATCAATCAAGTCCAAACAGCGCGATGTCATATGTGGATCCACCTCTGAAGAATCTAATCCTTTAATAATATACCTTCCAAAAACCAAAATGGCTGCTTGATCTATGGTTTTGACGTACTTAGACAGGAGGCACGAGCCATTCGCGAACAGGAAACAGCATGTGGTTATAAAAAGAGCAACCCATTGTACCATGCCAGCATTTCCGTAAACGAAAGAAGGTTTTGCATTTCCATCTGCTCCTTTTTGCTATTATTTTTATTAAATATTAAACATATTTGGGGGATTATCCCACCTGTTGCAGCAATCAGGAAGGTAGAAATTATCGGAAGCTACGTGACGAGTTTTCCTTATGTGACTATCCGTTTGGGTTTGGTAATCTTTTCTTTTTTTTCTTTCTCCCTCTATTTCGGTTTGTAAGAGCGTAAATCCTGGGTGGGCTACGGATTCTCCATTCAAAACAGCATCCTCCTTTTGTTATTTCCTTTTTCAGAACAATTGACTGTATTCTTTTCTTTTTGAAAAAGTTCTATGGGATTGAAATGATAGGCTTCTGTCGTAGGATCTGCTTAAGGCGTTGGTTAGCCTTCGAACTGAAACAGGATGGATGGCGAGCATTTCTGGATCGGAAGTTAGGGTTGTCTGAAGGCCAGATGAGATGTATCTAAGCAAAACCATAACTCTGATGAAATCTTTTTCAAGCAGAAGAATAACATTTAGGTAAGCGAAAAAATAAATACTATTGAATGGGCGATTGTAAATAACATTTTCTCCCCAATGTTCCATATTTAAGCTACAAAAGAAGCATACACGCAGGGTCATTTTAAGACTTCTTGAGGCCCAGGGACCGTACTGAAAAGCAGGCCCTGGGCTCCTACACAAATGTAGGTCCTATCTATGACAGTTAAAAGTAGACAGTACATAGCATGCGTTGTTAAATTCTCGTACAAACAATAACCTGAAACAAATAAATGTGCATGACTTACAATCGCACAAACCGGCTCAAGCAACTACCGCCTTTTAACTACATGAATAATGATAGTGTATGGTGGTAGACCTAGACCTATACATGGACAACGATCATCACATGTATCTAGTTGACTTATCGTTCGAATTTCCAGTTCTTCGGAAAATACAGCCGAAAATAGCATTTGACCGTTGAATTATGATCTTATTAAGGCTGAGTCGAGAAAGAGACGAGGCCCTGAACCCAGGCCCTGCATTATGTAAGATTTGTAATACATTCTTCTGACAATGATTATATTGTATAATTTTAAAACCTCGTTCAAAGGCTCTTTTATTTTAGAGAACTAAGAAAATATGGCATTCTATTTTGAAAAGTTCCTACCCTCAGACTGCAAGTCCTTTATATTTATAGATTCATTTATTCCTTAGGATTAATTCAATATGTGTACCAAAAATCCTAGATTAAATTATTTATTATAATAAACAAATACTCTCACTGTGCTAAAATAAAACCGACTACTTGAACTGTCTTTGAATTCGCTCATGGGGGTTCTCTACAAGCTTAACAAATGTAGGTCTTCTCTTGAAAAGTTTTTCTTGAAGGTAAACTTTATCCTTCATATTTAACTTAATATTAAGGTCTTCAGAATTATAGTAATATTATTAGATATAACCCAAACCCAGAAAAGCTCAAATGTGATATTAATTTTAATATACAAAGATGAAGATAAAAAAAAAAGAAAAATGTTATTTAATACTTTGAATGGCTTTAAAAATAGTTACAATAGTTGGTTTAGAATAATAAGATAAACACTGAATGAAAATATTTTTTTTTATTTGTATCTGCATTGCATATTTGGATTCTGTTTTCTTCTATCGAAGCAGTATTGTGGCAGAAAAGATCTTTTGTAGGCAAAAGGAGATAACTCTCGCATTATTAGCAAATAAAAAGGAGTGAGTTTGGCGACAGACTTGATGGCAAATTTACTCTCCAAATGTCGCCAAATTTGGTGACAAAAATAGACGGTTTTACAAAAGTCCAAAAAGTTCTAGGGTGATTATTTGATGAGAAAACTTCGAAGTGCCCTAGGTATTTTTACCCAGTAGAACGATGCAAGGAAGCAACATTGGTGTCAAACATTTGACAGTGACTGTGCGTTTCATTTATCTTACGTAAAACTGAATTACGTAAAACTGGGGTGAATTTCTGTGTTTAATATCTGTGTGATTTTTAAATTTGTGCTTGTTTCCTGTTAGAAAATCTATTGCATTTAGTCGTTGAGAATTCCAGAATAAAGTATGGTAGAGCATACTACTGAAGAAACTACCTGTTTATTGAGCGGACATTTCCTAGATTTGAAAGACTATCAACCATATAATAATGTTTTAAGTGTAAACTGACATTTCTTATAAAATAATGCATCTCTAAGTGCCGCAATTTGTTTCGGCAACACTTTCGTTTTTAGGTTTACTGACTGATTTCTGCTTAAAATTATCTGTAGAATAATAATTATAATAATATCAAATAGGATTCCTGGCCTACAAAATTAGAGAAAGTTATATTTTGTATTAAGTCAAAAGAGCTGCACACTGAATTACCTCGTTTAAAAAAAATCCATTTACACTGCTTGAGATAAAGTTCAAAGCATATCGCAATTTCATCGATACAGGTTGATCGAAAAACGTATTTTATGTACGGGTCGTAAAACATTCTGGTCTGTAATTGAATTTTTTTTAAATAAAGGTTTAGAAGGGAAATTTTTTTTATTTATTTTGCAGAAAAAAAGAGGATTTAATTAATATCTGTAACCAGTTTTCTCCGTTCACTGTGGATTAAGAATAACAGATAAATTCGCGATATGTGTTTATTTATCACAGTCATACATAAAAGGAATACCGTTGAGTGTGTGTGTTATGTCAGATTTCTCAATAAAGTTCAATAAATTAGTTTTCACTGACGTGATTCTTTGCTTTATTTAAGTAAAATTTCTATTTGTTTGGTCTGCAAAATTTTTTATAAAGAATCGATTACTTTGAAATAAACTGCATAAATGTAACAAAAAAATATTGTTGACTTCATATAAGACATAACCGCAAAAAGTGTATTGTTACCATGAGTACATTAAACACCATTGGATAGAATTTTAAACAGATGCTTAAGGTATTCGATTGTAAAGCTGGGAACCTATTTGCAGCGGGCATAAATGATAATATTTATGATGTTTCTAAAGTCACGGATTTGAAATGTATATAAATATTAAAAGAATAGTATTACAATAAGAAATTATTTAAGCAGTTAATATTTTGACAAAAAAAATGAACATAGAATGATTCATTTTCAAAATATTTTTGTGAAAAATGCTTCTATTATTCTTTTTGCTTGTATATAGCTCCAGACCCTCTGTGGCTGGAGGCTCAGGTAGAATTTTTTGTGCCATAAGTAACTTTGTGCGGGAATTTATCCACGTTTTACTATCAACAGAGTGAGAGAAATTTTAAGAAAAATGCTTCATACTATTTCAAATGGTTGCAACTTTGAAAATAATGTGAATTCTTCAAAAATCATAGTTGAAGTTTTTTTGGTACAGAGTGTCTGAGCTATATACAGGCAAAATAATATTATTATAAAAGCATACATTTTTCACAAAAGGAGAACATTTTGAATAAAGGTTATTCTAAGTTAATTTTTTGCCGAAATATTCTATTTAAATAAATTTTTTTTGTCAAAATGTCCATAAAACAATTTTATACATCTATTCTAATCTAAGTGACACTAAATATCATGAAAATTATCCATTTATGCGCCTTTTTAAAATCACGGTTCTGAACGTGGTCGGATACCTTAATTGTAATGATTAAGAAAGTTGATGCACTATTATCTTCCTAAGAAAATAATTCAAGATCTCACGAAAAATAGCATTTTATATATATATATATACTAAATACACTTATTGCCATGAAAATTTGCAAACCAAGAGATAAGAGTGGGATTGTTATGAAACTTGGTCTGAAGGTACGTGTCAAGCAAATAGTAAATGATTAGAACTGCACAGAGATTGCGCATTATGTAATTCCACCAGAGGGCACTGTACTTCGTTCTCCTTGGATTATAAAACAGGTAAGCAGATCCTGTTTGCGTGTATTTAATCTGTTTAAGATGGATTACTTTACGCCGCCATCGGAGACAATTTTGGCAGCTGTCAAAGTTCGACAGGGAAAGAATCATAGGGATGATGGAAACCGGCGAACAAATCGGCATCTAGGCCGTCCTAACTTTACTGTGAATAGGTGTTGGGACATGGGACAAGAGAGAGGTCTTATATACTGCGACCAGACTCAGAATGCCCACGGCAGACCAGTAGTCGAGATGATCGACAGCACGCATAGCCTCAACTGTCTCATTGTTCGTCATCCATACACAAGCAACACTTTCACTATGGGCCTCTGAGTCACCCCGTGCCATCGCTAGGCACCTGGCCGAAGAACAGTTTCTATCGGGGCACCCATTACGTGCATTGCCATCGAAGATACTGGACTGCAATTGAATGGAATCAGGTCGTCTTCAACGACGAATCCAGATTCAATTTGGGCGTGATGACTATCGTGCGTGTGGAGGCCCAGTGGTGAACTACTCAATCCTGCCTTCGCTATACAGAAGCACATTGCTCCCACAACTTGTATGATGAAATGAGGTGCTATCACAAAGACACACGGTCACCTTTAACAATGATCCCCGCAGTGGCTTAACGTACACGGAGGGTACCAGGACTCTAAGGGGCCGTCAAGTACGTACCCTTTGACAAATCTGGCTTGGAGCCCCAAACCTGATTTTGCGGGGGGCCCTAATATCCTCCGTTACTCCACTGGATCTATGGCATCATGACAGCCCAGGGATACTTTCGTGACATTCTTCAGCTATATGTGTTGTCACTGATGCTAGGGTTCCCCGGAGCCATTTTCAACAGGACAATGGTCGCCCCCATACAGCAAAGGTTTCATAGAATTGACTCCACCACATTTCAGCTCAATCCTCAGATTTGTCACCGATTGAGCATATCTTGGATCATTTGGGATGGCAAACCAACGAGTTTGGTCAAATTTGGGACGCGTTTACTGCAGGGGGGTTGCAGTGGAACATCGTACATGACTTGCATGCTACAATGCCCGACCGTTTCACATTCTGAATTCATGCTAGAGATAGCCCACACAACAGGGTATTAAAATCCCCATTCATTTGTAATCTTTTCTAAAATAAATGATCATTTTGCTTCGATTTTGTAATAACTTATTTATATCAATGTTGTACTTATGCATATAGAATTTCCTTTGATTCTGACAACTCTTCCTTGATAGGCAAATTTTTATGGCAGTGACTGTATATATAAACAGTCGGATCAATATTTAATGAATTTATCGGGACCATACATTTTATTCGTTAAATCAGGGCTATTCGTAATATCGGGGTATAAAAATAATTTTTTTGTACTTACCTTACGGAGGTCTTATAAAAAGCAACTACACGAAAAATATCCATAGTTAGAAGTTACACACAACTTTTTAGTCGGCCGTTAAAATACTATTAGCGAATTATTACGCAGTAGTTAATAGGAAATTTTAAAATATTAATTAATAGATATGTACGGAACACAAGCGTTCCGGATAAAAAGGATATGTCTTTTGAAAGGAAATCCAGTTTTTTCTAATCCCACCTAATAAAAAAAATTTTTTTTCGGCTGTTGAAATAATTCGTTAATTCGGAGTTTATATTATTCATTAAATAAGATCTTTCCCTTTATTTTAATCGAGAGAAAACCAAATTCGTTAAATCGCGAAATTCATTAAAAAATGGTGCGGTAAATCGGATTCCGACAGTATATATTACAGTCGAACCTCCATATAACGAACCTCTATATTGCGAATTTTTCTATATAGTAACTTTTCCTGGCCGGGAAATTTCACGACTTTCTTCGCAAAAAAACCTCCCAATAACGAAGTGCATTTTCTATATAACCAACTTTTTCTCTTGTGATTTAATTTTTTTCCCTCCCTATTTTTGAAGTATTTCTGGACATTTTGAGTTATGCTCTCTTTTAACTCATTTTATGGTGGTCATAAATCTTGAACTACTTTTATTAGGTGCCTAATACTGACGAGAGCAATAGAATTATAGGCATTTCATCCAAGAAGTGTAACCCTTAATCCCCATTGTCCGGTTCACTGGAAACCTCCTATGTATCCCCTTTCACCCTCAGTGAAGTCTCATGCCATTGAACCAGTCTCCACTCATTTGTAGTATTGATCAGTCGTACTGGCAACTTCGTTTCTTGTAGCTCGAAAACATAAGTGCTTGAGCATCAAAGAAAAAAAATTAATTCTTCAGGAAGTGGATAAAGGCGTCAAGAAACTTTTCTTACAGTTTTTCTTTATTTTTTTTATAGGTAAGATATATAAAAGAAATATACATTATTTTTACCAAAAGGTGAGAAAAATTACTTTTTTTTAATATATAGTGTTTATGAATTTAAAAATTGTTTTATGTGGTTTCTGAAGAAATTTGAAAGATGAACCTCTGTATAACGAATTTTCCATGTAATGAAAATTTTTTTCGGGATTTAGTGACTTCGTTATACAGAGGTCCACCTGTATTATTTATACCTCTTTTATTTCTCATATATAGGTAGACCATTTGTTCTAAAATAATAAAATTCAACATCGAACAAATTTTGTTGATTGATGCTACATGATCAATGTACAATTCAAAATTTTTTAATGATTAGAAACCTATTTCTATTTTCATATAACTTATAAATTCTAACCGATAAAATAATACAGTATATTTTCTACACGAAACTTTTTAATTACAATTTTTTTACTAATGAAAATTTTTTTTGCAATCTTTTTTGCCCTTTTGTAATTCCTACAAAAAAATTTCCCTCCTTTTAAACATTAAATAAACAGAAATTTTAAAGAAAATTCAAATTTTTAATTAAAAACGCCTTGGGGACAAAAAATCCCCCACTATTAATTTTTCAAACTACTGGGAATTGTGATGTATAAAATCCTTTTTATTTTGCACATCTTATCACGAAAATCCAAACAAATTTAATATTAATAGCAAATTAATTAATTTTAAATACATTTTACCTTAATTTTGTTATTTTTTTAAAAACGTTTTCACACTAACTTTTTATTACAAAAATTGTCAGATAATGAATCTAACAATTTCTAAAATAAAAATTGCTACAATAAATTGATGAAATAGAACAATTTCCATAAGATTATACTCAATTTTCGGAAGGATATATTTCTTTTGTAAAATAATCGTTTTGATTTTAAAAAAAAAACAAGTAATATAAAAAAAATTTTTTAATCAATTCCCACTTTAATCAACAACGAAAATTTTTTTTTTTTGCTACTTTTATTAAATAGTTAAAATTTTTAAATACTATTGTAGGAAGTATCACAACATTAAGTGGTATGTTTTTTTAAATTTTCTTTTAAAATATCGTATTGTCCTTTTAATTTCAGTCCCAAATGAATGCTTTAACACGTGAGAAAAAAAACCCAAATTTTAACCCCAAAAAAAGGGGGGGTTTAAATCGCCAACGTGGCTGTATTTGTAATTTTTAAATAATTTGTTTTTCAATGTTTTATTAATTATAAATTAAATTAGATTGTCACCAAAAAAGTCCTTTTATTTTCAGCTAATTCAGTGCTTTTTTAAAAAGTATTTATGAACGATTAAAATTTTTACCCCAAAATAAATAAATAAATATACAAATATATAAATAAATAAATAAAAATAGACAGTGCGAGCTAATAGTAAGAATTGAAAAAAAACTGATAAATTTGAGGACTAAAACCTTTTCGTGGCCATAAACAAAACTCAATAAATAAAGGGACACATTTTTTTTTTCTGTTCACTATTTCGTTTTTTTATCTTAGAACCTCGAATGGAACATTTTGATAAATTGCCTCGAATAAAATGAACAAATATCATTTAGAAAAAACACTCTTATTCAGTTTATCTAATTTCAAGAGATAGTACAACTGACTCTTTTTATTTTACAACCTAGATTTAGTAAAAAAAAATGTCCTTTTCCGACTTATGCTTTTTCTATCATAGGCGACAAAGAGTTGGTCATTTCAGACTCCACGTGGAGATGATAAAATTCTTAATTCTTTAGAGCCTCTTATCGCTTATCATGATTCTCACTTTATTCTCTTTGGATAAGAAAATGACCTTCTTATCCGACCTAAGACTTTAGACGTGAATTTTTTTGGGGATGGGGTTGGATTTCTTTTTCGAAAAAATTTTGAAGGCTTTGAAAAAGTTTAAAATTAATATCGCTTTTTTTAAAAGTTGGTTAAAATTTTATCAGTCAAATGAATTTTGTTTGGGTTTTTTCCCTAAAAACAATCTCATCTTTTTTAATTTTTTGGGAATAATTTTCCCTAATTGCTTTTGCCTTGTAAATTATTTTATTCTATTTTAGTATATATTTTCTTTATTTCGAACTGATTTTTTACTAAGCATTTAAATTACACTGCAGTTAAAAAAAAATATAGTTGAAAATTCTGTCTTAATTATTATCGTCGACCTTATAGTTCATAAAATTCTAATTTTTTCCCGATTTTCCCTTAAATTTCTGATACAAAAATCTTCTATTGTTATGTTGCTTTTTAAATTTATCTCTTTTTTAAATTTTTCTAAATATGTTAGTTTGGGTTTGGAAAATTGTGATCGGTAAATGATGTTGAACTTAATATGCATTTAATTTATTATACATATTTCGAGATATTTTCATTCATCAGGAGATTTTTTTGATAATTTGAGGGATTGTAATAAATAAAAAGCGTCCGTGGAGAATACATTTTTGCTGCTATTATTCACCTTAATAGTTTTGGAAGAGTTTGTATTTTATATCGAGCTCATTTAAATTCTTACATTTGTCCAGAGGTATAGTAGCCATTTAAATAATAGTTACTTTGAGAATTAGTTTTTTTATATATTATTGTTTAATATATTAATTTTATAGTTTAAAAAAATAATTTTAATAACACATTTTTAAGCTGTATTTATTTCCACCGGATTTTAACATTATAAAGAGTTTGAAGAATAGCTGCAACCTTACACTTTTGTTCAAAAAATTTTCCTTTTAAATCAGAATTTCTCTTAGAATTAAGGAATTGAAGCAAAACTGGAGAAAACGTAGTTGTTATTTAATCCATTGAGACCGATTTGCAAGCGCATGTTTCAATCTATTGGTTTGCTTTATATGGAAACAAAATTATTTGGTATTTACGTATCATATTGTCAACCCATTCCGCCAAACCAAAAGACGTAGCCAATTCAAAAAATGTCGCCAAATCCTGTCATTATTATTGTGTTCGAACATGTACTTGAACTATTGACTCCATATCGCACTATTTTCCACTACTGGCTCTATATCGCGGTATTTGGCGACGTCTTTTCATTTGACGAAATTGGAAGACGGTATAATTAGTATGTACTGATTATATATACTTCCGAAGATGTCTCAAATATTTTTAAGGTAATTATGACCTTTTTTTAATTGACTTGATTACTAATTAAAACATTTAAAATAAAAGTTTTCAAAAATTGACTTTTGAACCACCATGCTTAGGGAACTGAAAAATAAGCCTAATAGTTTCAACGTATTATTGCAACCTATTGGCAATATTATATTAAAAGAAGTCCCTGGCTGTGTGCCCATTCAGCGCGTACGAATAATAGGAAATTAGGGTTGCCAACTTGGCGAGTTATTAATAGAGTTGGCGATAATACGTAAGTACCCACCTATGAAACTGTGCTCAATGGTATTTCAAAGTCGTAGCAAATAAATTTAATCTCTTTGTGCATTCATATCAGTTTTAATATAATAATCTATAGGCTTGTTTTCCAACTTTCTTTAGTGAATTCTGTCAAAGAGATCCGTGATTTAAACATAAAAAAAATTCTTCTATATATTTCATTCCATTTTTCCGTTTTAATGCACTTAAAATCTTTATATTAAATCAAGCAGCCTTTTATATTCGAATAATAAGCGTAAGAAATAAAACAGAAAGAAATAAAATTCTAAAATTCGTTCTTTGATACTTCAATATATTTCTTATTTCGAAGGAATTGTATTAGATTCGAAAGGATATCTCTGAAGCATAATACTTTTTCTTTGGAATTCTAAATAAAAACCAAAGAAAAGAAATATATAAATAGAAACCAAGCCGATCTTAAAAGCTCAAGTTCTTACAATTTCTTTAAACATACATTTTGAGCCGTTTTTTCTTTTTTGGTATCAACTCAATGTTGTTTCTTGGAACTCGGAATACATTTATAGATAGAAATCATCGTCATGATGAAATTCTCAAATGCTATTTTCTTTGAGTTCACGGCTTTTAAAAAACATTATGGTATATTATATATTGGTGTTCAATATTAATAGAATTTGTGTGTTTTGTCGAATTTTATGAATACTGCTTCGAAACAAAGATACATATTTTGTGTGATGAATACATAAGTGGGTAGAACAACGAGTGTGTGGTAGAACTAACCGAGAAACAGGGTTTATTAGTGAGCGTGCCAAAATCCATATTCCGTTCACCAGAACACCTCGCCGAATTTTTTGGCACTTTTTTGCAGCAATCGGTTAAACTAAAATTTAAATAGTAAAATTGAGTAATCACCAATGTTTAGATGATGGAATGAGGTAATGAATTGTGGGTAGGCTAGAAGCACGTCAGTCTCAGATCCAGATTTGTAGAAATTTTAATGTAACGCCCATCGTCGTGCTCAACTTAGGGAAACAGTTTCAGAATATTGGATCTGTCTAGAGCAGCGATACTCAACCTGCGGCCCGCGGGCCACATGCGGCCCAACAGGCCTTTTTAAGTGGCCCGGTCATGACCCATTGCTTTGAGAAATTCATTTACTTGTGAAAATTTGATGGGAAATGCTTTGTTAAGAAATCAAATATATCAATTTTGCTTTTTGCTGTCGGTGTCCTACGGGTGCGAATTGATATTCTTTTTCTATTTGGAACGGTTACGGTTAGTGATAACAGACAGCAGTGGAGTAGCGACAATTTTACGGGTGGAACTTATTTTTAACTATCTTTCATATCTTACAAGCGAAAAGTATTCGAAGAAAATAGGTTGTTTCAAGACGACCGGGAAGTTGACTATTTTGTAGTGAAAAACAAGCATGGATCAGTAATTGTTTGATTTGTCAGTGAATTTTAAAAAAATACCAATAAACAGGAATCGTTCAATGACACTTTTCCTCGAACATCTCTTTCAAGAGGTGATAAATAAGCTTTCTTGAATAAGCTTTACGACAGCAAAAAAGTAATTTGTCAGTGGTAATGTCAGGCGGTAACAAAGGCACCCTATGAAATTTGTTATATTATTGGTAATCATATGAAATCGTTTACTGGTGCAGAAATTGTGAAGGAGTGATTCTTAAATGCTTCCAATTTAGAAAAATTCAGTGACAAAAATAAAGAATATAAAAAATAATAATTAGAAAAGCAAAATAGGAGTTTTAATATTTTGATTAATTTTCCACATTTTAAATCTTGGTCTTATAAAGCATTTCTCCTCCCCTTTTCAATCTTCATGTTGCGGCCCGCTGGAAATAGCTAACATATGTATGCGGCCCGGCAGAAAAAAAGGTTGAGCACCCCTGTCTAGGGCAAGGTAGTGCAAGAGGCGCGATGGCCGGAGAAGGTCGCCACTGTCCATTATAGTGAGGCCTAACAGGGACGGTAAAACTTCTCAGTTCTCTCGTGAGTTGTATGCGGCCACGGATACCCGAACTTCAAGGGTGACTATTTCCAGAAGACTTCACGAGAGAAGGCTGTTTGTAATAAGACCTGCTTGTTTCCCAATTTGTTCTGCAAACAGGAAAATCCTTTAAAAATGTTACAGACATCGTAGAGATTAAAACGTGGATCATGATATGAAAAGAATCCGGATCTTGTTATCTACCCTTCAATGTCCGAGAAAAAGGCTATTACGGCAGTGGAGTCTTGATAGTCTGGGCACGCAACAGGTTGGATGGCCGCCTACACTGTCATGTCTTTGAAAGAGGGACTAAGACTGATGTGAGCCTTAGGTACGAAGTCTTGGAGCCCTATGTTCTCCCTCTTTAGGGGTGCAGTTGATCCTGATTTTATTGTAATGAATAACAACGAGAGGCCACATAGAGTTCTTCTGGTTGACGAAGTTTTGGAAAATGACGATATTTCCCGGATGGATTGGTCAGCCAGATAGATCCTCAGACCTCAATCCTATAGAGCATGCTTGGGACGCTCGGGGAGGGCAACTGCATCCCGCAATTCCTCTCCAAGAACCATCCAAGACCTGAATACTGTGTTACTGAACGAGTGGAACCAATTGCCTCAGGAAATCCCTTATTCTCGGTACAAAATCACGGTGCGAGGCCTGTATATTTGTAAGATGGAACCATATCCTCTATTAACCATTTCTCCCCTTCTATTCTGCAACTACTGTTTTATACCTTCCGACTCCAATGAGTGTTACACATACAATCATACGTGTGTATTTTAAGTGCTGAATGGTTATATTTGTAGTATATCAACCAAATACCAATTGCATTATAAGTACCAAATTTCATTAAAATCTGTCCTGCAGTTCTAGAAGTGATCTTCTAAATGAAAATTCTCTTAATTTTGAGCACCAGAATATATACTTATAGCAAATTATTATAGCAATTCTTATACTCGGCGAACTTTATCAATCTTCAGTAAAACACGTTTTACTGGAATCAGTCGCAGTAGTAAGGAAAAAAGTTTGGAAATGAATTTCGCACACGATTTTTATAATGACTTTGAGCCGAAAACACTCACTAAAGATTATAAGACGTTTTACTAGAGACAGTATCATAGATCTATAAGAGCTAAAAGAATGTATATTTTATTTCAGGCTATATATATAAATATTAAAAAAAATTTTCAATTAAAAATCCTAGATGGTGAATATTACACTGTCGATCAATTTCGTTAAACGTTAAATGTAGCCAAATACCGTGAAAATACTTTCAGGTCCCCTACCACATACTTTCGAAAGTCTTTCGTTTGGCGAAATTGGTTGACGGAAAAAACCTAAGTACCCCCTAGATCTATAATTTTCTTAATATCATACTAAATTTGTAATTTTTTTTTTAAAAAATGACATACAGAGATTTTAACATATGCTTTGTTATTTTTAAAAAGATTTATTAAGGAATTTTGTCCCATTGACTAAAATTGAAGTAGTTATTTTAAAGATTTCTCAAAACTACAAAAAAGGAGTGTACATTTAATAGATTAATGTTTAAATGAAACACACACAAAACCAAAACATTTTATGAAATGTGTCTGATATAGGTTAGATATCTAAAATTAGGTTCTACGGCTGTTAAGCTTTTATTGTGTTGTTTTCCATTCAACAAACATTACATAGAATACTACTCAATAAAAATTAAGTTTATGAAGAAAATGCCTGCTGAATTTAAGAACCTGCATTTGACGTTTTAAAGATATTTATTGATATAAATAATAAAACGTTGGATCGTTAAGTTCAACGATCTTCTATTTTTCGTACATAGCAACGCGAAACAAGAAAATTCTCCCTAGCGATGCTGTTCTATTAATACTCTAAATGGTTTTTATATTACTTGCTGTTATAAAAAACTACTTTAGAGAAACTGAAAAGATAATTTAAAAATATTTTAATGTGTGCTGTAGTTTCATTCGTGTGTGTGTATATATATTTCTTGATATAAATTATTTCAACACTGTTTCTAAACATAATTAATTTTCTTATTCCCATGATAAATTGATATGAAATTTTCTCTTTCTTTTTTTAAATCTCTCTCTGATCAATTATTTGTCTCTCTTTTTGGAATTCATTATTTTTCTTAAACTTATTGGAAATATTTCTCTAGATTAAAAATTTGCTTCTGAAGGGCACTTTTAAGAAGTATTAACTTCCAACAAATGGTTTTCCTTCACAATTTTAACTTTTTGAAAAGGTTAATAAATTTTAATTATGCCTAACTAATTTGTTTTCTGTAAAAAATACAAAGAAAAATATTTTTTATACGATAATTGGGTATTTTTGTAGTATACCGTCGACAAATTTCGCCAAACGAAAAAAACATCGCCAATTCAAAAAATGTCGCCAAATGCTGTCATTGTTATTACTACTGTGTTTGAACTCAAATGTACAAGTAACAGTTTTCACTATTGGCTGTATATCGTGGCAGTATGCGACATTTTTTGATTTTAGGGTATTGGGCGATGGTGTAACACAGAGGTCGGTAGCCTTGTATAGTTGTGGCGTGCCAAATCAATCTATCAATATGATTCAGAGTGCCACATGTGGCGGTGTGATATCTATATGAACTAGTACCAACATCAAGCGAAGACGATCGTTTTGGCGTGATCGGTTACTTACTCGCGTTCGGAACGGAAGGTACCCAGAACGAATCTTTCCTCCTTCATTGGTGACCCTGGCAGTGCACGCTCCGCAGTCGTGGCGCCATCTATCCATCGCAAAAGCAACTAAGCCGTCAAACATTGACGCAAATAAGCCGTTATTTCTCAAAGTCGTCTCACACAAATGACGCAATCCAACCGTCACACACACTGACGCAATACTCAAAGCCGTCTCGCACGAATGACGCAACCCACCAAGTGACGCAACTACTTACATGCTCGCCACGAATATGGTATCGTTTGTTCGCCTATTAGCCGAAACACTGGCAGGGCAGTATGTGGCGGTGTGATATCTATATGAACTAGTACCAACATCACGCGAAGACGATCGTTTTGGCGTGATCGGTTACGTACTCCCGTTCGGAAGGAAGGTACCCAGAACGAACCTTTCCTCCTTCACCATACTGTTGGAAATATTTACAACAATTCGATCCCTCCGATTTTGCATGGAGAGTTGTGCTTTAATATATATTAATTTTGCATCATTTGTTGTGTTGTTGCTCATGCCACCTGATCAACAGTAACATCAGATCAAGGTCCACAAAATATCATTGCATCATTTGTATTATTGTATCATATATCATTGTATCATTTAAAAATATTTATGAACATTAAAAACAAACAATATAATGTGCAACTATTTCTTTAATACATAAATGGAAAACTATTACTGTACATAGATTATGTATCTTTTAAACATATTTATTTTAAACAAGTAATATAAAAATTTGTTTAAATCAATTTCTACGTAGATCAACAAAGAAATTTTTTTATTTTAGCTACTTTATATTAAATAGATACAATTAATATAAATATGTATACACATATGACAGAATCACAACATTAAGCGTCATTAATTTTTATTAATTATCATTAAAGTATCGTATTGTCATCCAAAACAATCGTTTTTTTTTAAATTTCAGTTCAACTGAATGCTTTTAAAACGTGAGAAAAAAAAATCTTTTAAAGTTTTGACCCAAGTCGCTAAAACTGAAACCAACGTGGCTGTATCTGTAATTCTTTAAATAATTAGTTTCAGTCAATTAATTGTAATTAATTATAATTAAATTATCGTATAGATCCAAAACAATAATGTATAGAAAATTTCAGCTCAATTGAGCGCTTTAAAATTTATTTTATTTACGATTAAAAATTCCATGAAGATAAATAAATAAATAAATATATAGAGAGTGTGAGCTAATAGTAGGAATTGAAAAAAGAAATAAATATAAAATAAAAGCATTCCTTCAATATAGTTAAATAAAAAGTAACTGAAATAGATAAGAATCAAAATAGATCGTTTCTCAAACTGTGGGGAGCGCTCCCTATAGGGGCGTGATATCCTTATGAGAGAGGGGGGCGTGCTTATTGAAAAGTCAAAAGTAAAAGATTTAAAATAAGTATTAATTACTGAAAGAAAGTAAAGCATAGTATATTCTGACATAATGAAAACTAAATACAAATTTACACTGTGGTTACACATTCACACAATTATTAAAATGCACATTTACTTCACAATATTTTTGATAGTTAATTTATCAATACTAAATTAAAACAAGTCTAATAATTACTATAGTGCCTCCCATAGACTTATTATACACAAAATTTAATACATATCTTGATAGTTTGTAATTAAAATCGTACTGTAGCTTTAGCGTCAAAGTACATTTCTATTACATTCAATACATTGTTATCGTATGGGGGGGCGATGAAAATTGTGATCAAAAATTGGGTCGCAAATATTGAAAGTTTGAGAAACAGTGAAAAGATCATTTAATAATTACTAGTTGGATAAAATTGAACTCTGCAATAGCTACCTCAAATCAAACGATACTTTGAAATCATTTCAATTTTGAAAGAACTGTGTAGAAACGGAATAATAAATTCTATCAGTTGAAATATATTTATTTTTTATATATTTATTATATTATTAAAAAATTAATAGAATAAAATCTTTATTTTATCTCTTTTGGTTGAATATAAATCGATGATGTCGAGAAGAACCCTGGCCCTATACCTCTTCGATAAACCAGTTCATTTTATTACAGGAACAAATGAAAAAAAAACAAGTAATATAAAAAAATAGTTTTTAAGTCAATTCTTACTTGGATCAAAAACGAAAAATTTTATTTTAGCTACTTTTTATTAAATAGTTACAATTAATATAAATATGTATATACGTAGGACAGAATCACAACATTAAGTGGTCATTAGTTTTTTTTAATTATCATTAAAGTATCGTATTGTCCTTTTAATTTCAGTCCAACTGAATGCTTTAACACGTGAGAAAAAAACCTTTTCAAGTTTTGACACAAGTCGCCAAAAGGGTCGCTAAGTCGCCAACGTGGCTGTATTTATAATTCTTTAAATAATTAGTTTTAATCAATTAATTTTTATTAATTATAATTAAATTATTGTATTGTCATCCAAAATGATTCTGTATATAAAATTTCAGCTCAATGGGCTTGATTCATGAAGTCACATGATAAAAACAAACACGTGTTTTGCATTGAATTCAAAACAAACATTAAACTAATTGTACTTGTTCTATTTGTAAAACTCTGATAAAATTTCAAATTTCATATTTGGGTAAAGATGTTTAGATGTTGTAGGGAAAAAAATTTCTTCAAAAACATTTTTTTTAATTAAAAAAAAAGTCGTATTTTATGCTCATACTTTTAAATAAATTGAATTTTGTAACATATGTACTTTTTAAGAGAAAGTTTCTGCAAAGAGCAAAACTTGGCAACACCGGAGCGCGTGAACTGATTAGTTGGAAACACAAGATAGTTTTTTTTTAGATAGTTTTTATGTGACTATGACGTCACATGAATTAACCTCATTCAGCGCTTTAAAATGTATTTAATTAACGATTGAAAATTCCACCAAGATAAATAAATAAATATACAAATATATAAATAAATAAATATATAGACAGTGCGAGTTAATAGTAGGAATTGAAAAAGCTTTATTAGGGTCTCAACAGCAGAACCTGCATTCCCACCATTTGTCAGGGATTTTTTAGAAGTTTCGTAGAGAAGATGGATAGGGGTGGCATCAGTGGTCTTCAAACTTTTTCAGCTCCTGGAACCCTTAGAAATCTAAGGTGTTTGGGGTAACCCCATTCCCCACTCAGAAGCAGTGGCGTAACGGAGAATATTAAGGCCATCCTGCAAAATTAGGTTTTGGGCCTCAAGCCCAAATACGTACTTGGTGTCAGTCAAGATTTGGGCCTCCTAGAATTCAGCCCCCTCCCCAGCAATGTGGGTGTGTACGTTACGCCACTGCTCAGAAGAATATATCTCAATAGAACATTCAAAGTAGATCAACATTTTATAGATATTTTAAAGACAATTATATAAAAAAACTAATGTAATTTTTTAATATAATTTATATTCACACATTAATAATACTAATTTTTGATCCAAGCGTCCTATACCTATGCATTACATTTTGACTGGGATATGAGCTTTCATTTTTTTACACAAACTGTCAAGTTCTAGGTCTAATGAAATTATCTGCAGTCGTAGTTCATATTCTATGTTTAATTTAGGTTTTTATATTTTGTTTTTGTATTACTCACTTCGAGGAATATTTTACACTCAAATGCATTTTCTGAATGGCATTAAAATGTTTATAATTGTGTGAGAAAACCTGTGCATTTTCATGAATTTGCAGCCTAAAATTTAGCAGCTGTTTTTGCTTAAATTTAGATTTTAATATCGAATCTGTTGATATGTCAATAAGTTGCTTCCTCTTTTTTCAATTCCTACTATTAACTCACACTCTCTATATATTTATTTATTTTGGTGGAATTTTCAATCGTTAATAAAATACATTTTTAAAACGCTCAATTGAGCTGAAATTTTACACACACGATCATTTTGGATGACAATACAATAATTTAATTATAATTAATAAAAATTAATTGATTAAAACGAATTATTTAAGGAATTACAAATACAGCCACGTTGACGACTTGTGTCAAAACTTGAAAAGGTTTTTTTCTCACGTTTTAAAGCATTCAGTTGAACTGAAATTTTTATATACATGATTGTTTCGGATTACAATACGATACTTTAATGATAAATAATAAAAATTAATTACCACTTAATGTTGTGATTGTGTTATATGCATATACATATTTATATTAATTGTAACTATTTAATAAAAAGTAGCTAAAATAAAATTTTTCATTGTTGATCTAAGTAGAAATTGACTTAATTTTTTTTTTATATTACTTGTTTACTGTAGATGTTTTGATCCACAAATGAAAAATGGTGTACAATTTCCAAGAGAAAATTATTTAGTTCCGCAAAATGTTGTTCTAACGAGTATAAAATCATCAATCGAAAAAAAAAATCGAGAGTTATTAGGGGGAAGGGGTTGGTTCTGGACCCGTGAGCCCCACCAACCTTGTGGCGCCACTGTTTCGCTTCTTTATCACTTATCCTTCTTTACCTCCCTCCTTTCGCAAAATGAATTAGTCTATTCCTAGATGAGGTGCATTTCTTGTACATGCTTGAAGACATTTCTGTTTCAATTTTGTCCTCAAACATCGTACATAAACGATGACGTTTTTTATAACTAACGTAAGACAAGAAGGATTTGACGTTAATAGCAAAAAGAAGAAAAACCTTAAATGAAGCGATCGCTGTAATTCAAAAATAAAATAAATACAAAAAATAACCTGAAGAAAAATGGTTCTTTCAACAGGTATCGAAACGAGACCTAAGCCAGAAATATATTCATTAAAAATAAATTGAGCAAAGCCTAGAGCATGCATCGGAACAACGAATGGCTCTTAGCAAGATAAGTTGATACACGCATTTGCTACCTTTATAAACTGGGAATCGATTCGGAAAACTCCATTATTCATCACGAACTAATGTTCGCCAATACTTTTCTAGCGTGACAAACGGCTATCGCTAACACAAAGTCGAGCAAATCGTGAAAATTAAATCACGCAATGTCGATTCTTGAAATATTTGCTTCTGCGAATTAAAATTTGTATTGGAAACTCGAAGGAATAAAGACAAATAAAAGGAAATTGTTGTTTTTTATTAGGCTTAAGGCATAGATACGTATCTACTATCACGCAGGAGATGGCTTAACTAAATTGAAAACAGTTAAATCGATTTGAAGATTTTTATCGATCTGTAAAGTTCGTCAACCTCGAATACGTGCAACTTGAAATAAAATAAATAATTTGTTTATTTCTTATCAAACAAATGGGAAATATTTTCCCTGAAATGCATTGCTGATGTAAACATCCTTAGAATATTTTTAGTTTGGGTGTTTGTTCTCCCGTTATAGAGTATTCGAAAGTTATATCAGATAAGATCTTAGAATAAGGTTTTGTGTTCGATATTTATTAAGCTTTGCGAATTCGATAATGACATATCCATCCAAACACGGCTTTGGGCTCTCTGAAAAGAATTACGTGGTTTTTTTTTTAATGAAACTTTTGAAATTGCAAAAGAATAAAGAAGTTCTGTTTTAAAAATTTAAAGTGTTCTCCTTTAAACCTTTACCGAGCTATTTTTTTCCAGCAATGGTGTATTAAAATATTTTTGGGGACGATATTGATTTAAGAAAAGAACTAATTCAGCGTATTAGGTAAAATTATTTTGATTTTTAAAACCCTTAATTTAATGAGAATATATTTACCACAACCCACTGTGTGCTATTGAAGGGCATTCATATACTTTTTATTTCCTTTTATCTCTCCCAATGTGAAATTCTTAAAAAAATTTTTTGTATAAATACTACACCCTTCAAAAAGAATAGTGAATTAGAAACTTATTAAATTTTTAGATGATGATGACAAAATTCAGAATGTTTACATATTGTTACTAATTTTGTATAATGAGTTCTTAAAATGGTGTATAAATAATTTAAATCTGGATGCGTAGTATGTTAATATTACTTTCTGTTGTATTTATTTTATGATAAAAATTGTGTCGTTGTTGTGTACTTATGACACTTGATCGACAGTAACAACAGATCAAGGTCCACGAAACTTATTGCGGCTAAGGGCTCTATTTTTACGTCTGTCGTTAGCCTTAGCTTTGAGCACCATGCTGGAGACAGTACGATTTTGTTCGGTTCAACCCCAATTTTGAGAGAGAACACCCTGGAGGTGTTCAGGGGCTTCCCCCCTTTTTTCCTCTTCCACCAACCTCACAAGAGGACTTGCTGCTCGACGGCTATTTAGAGCACCCCCATGCCGCGAAGGCACTATACATTTACAAACATCCGTGCCTTCTCCGGGATTCGAACTCAGGACCTACGACACCACAGTCAGTGTCACTGACCACTATACCGGATAAAAATTATAATATTTGCAAGCAACGCTGTTCCTTACAATATAATAGTCACTGAATGGAAACACAGCGAAATGTTGGCGATAGAACCACGTTGATGTCATTTTTGGTGACCATGTTGGCGATCGCTTTTGGCGAGTTGGTGACTATGCATGCTTCTGGAAATGACTGGAGAAATCTACTAATATCACGATCTATGACGTAAGCGGATTTTTCTAGAAAAATCATTGCAGACTATAAATAGCGAGTTGCTCCCCGAAACTGAGTTAGTATTGTTTTGACCATTGAAAGTCAGCATTGTCTTGAGCTGTTGAAGAGTTGCTTAGTTTGAGTGATTTTGCTTGCGAATACATTACGTATTTGTATTTTTAGACACAGAGATATATGTGATATATGTCTGTATGTTGTAAAATGTGTGAAGACTTGCTGGTGTTTATTAAATGAATTTTAGTGTTGTATTCCGTGTTTCAAGGAGACTGATAACATAAAATCCTCGAACCCCGATCTACGTATGTATAAATATCCGAGGAAACAACGCACATCAAGCAACGCCGAAGCCAAGATCAAGATGACTTCTAAATCCTTTATATATCGTTTTTTGGTGCGTTTGATATGACGGGGCAAGGCACCAAGCGCTGCTTGGCACGAAAAAGGAATCGCGCCAAGCAGCGCTTATTGTCGCTGGAATGGAATCCAAGATGGTGGCCTAGCGGTACCAAATCGTCAGGATGATAATTTTAAAGAATTGTTTAGAAATACAATAAAATATATTTCAAAAGAAGAATATAGAAAGGGATTGAGAATAACCAAGATCAACCAAGAGAAAACCAATAATAATGAATAACAATATAATATAAAAAGTAACATGTATTAATAATATCATGCAATATATAATTTAATAGTATTACATATAATATTCATATAGTATGATTTAATAATAATTATTATATATAATAATAATAATTATATATTATAATTTAATAGTAGTTATAAAAAAGAATAATTATCGTATTGTAATATTATAAAAGTATACAGATTACATAATATATATTAAAATTTATAATGAATATCAATTAAAAAGTACTGAAAACTTACAATATTCCAAAAACTGCAAAAATTTCAAGTTAACCATATTGTAATGTTATCGCCCATCTTGGCGAACATAAACAACAACTTGGCGCGTGCCCCGTGATATCAAACTAGTTCCCGTTTTTTAATTCAGATCGACCACGTGGTATCTTCATGAGTGATAGCTTCTCTTCACCCACTCAGACCACTTGATCCATATGATTCACAACATCCTGCCCTCGGATGAACCAGAGGGCTTATAAAATTTTCATGTATTTCAAGCAATTAAAATTTAAAATCAAACATTTCTTGGCTTTTGGCACAGTTTAAATTTACAAAATACCATACAAATTAAGAATTAAAATATTCTAACATAAATTTCAATACACTTAATACGAAATAACTCTTAAACAAGAAAATAACATGAAATTTGAGGGAAAAAAAAGAGGGGTTTCATAACATTTCATACATTTTGAACATAGGTAAGGAAAATTTTAAGCATTATATTAAAACATTTTCTAATTTATTAATATGTAACTTGAAGTAAGGAAGAATTAAATGTGTAACACATGTCCAATAATAAAATAGGTCAAGAACTTGAGAAATTTTCCGAAAAAATGTGCACATTGAAAAAATACAAAAGAGTTAAATACACAATTTTTAAGAATTATTCTAGCTAAAAGCAACATTTAAGAATAAAATATTGAACTGCATTTGAATTTAAACAAATGCACATTATAAAACAAATATCTTCAAATAAAATTATTTACATTTTAACCAGCATTCAAAATAACATTATTAGCAATTAGGTTATTCAAGAATAAGAGAATTTTGATATTTACAATGACAACACAATTTTAATTATCAATTCAGGATTTCTAAATTATAACGGAATGGACTAAATTCATGATGGTCACATGATAACGGCAATCACGTGTTGCCCATTGATTAAAAATTGACATACTAGTTGTTCAACTTGTAAAGTTTAGATAACATTTAAAATTTGATATGATTGGGTAAAGAGTTCACGTGTTAAAATCAAACAGTTTTCAAAATTAAAAAAAAATACTTACATTATACGAATACTTTTAAATTAAGTGCATTTTGTTTAACAATGTGCATTGTTATATCGTTGACAAATATGTACTTTCTAAAAGAAAGTTTCTTCAAAAAGCAAAGGTTGGCAACAGAGAAGCACATGAACTAATTGGCTGGAAACGTGTGAATATATTTATGATATAATTATGGCGTCGCATTAATTTATGAAGTGATTGGCCGCAAACACTCAGTTATCATGTGACTATGACGTCACATTAATTTAGTCCATTGTGCGAGTACAGGATGCTTAATCATTGATGAATCTGTCTTGATTATGAAAGCCCTCAATTTGCCATCTGTACCATGAAATAATTCAAGAAATTTTCCCAACTCAAGTTAATCTACCCAAATTCAAAATCCTCGCATTTGGCGTTGTGTGAAAATTTGGACAGCGAGATGAAAGCTCGATGTCGTTCTCGACAGTAGCTCAAAATTACGAAGTCCGTCGTCAATAACCCTTATACAAAAAGTGATGTTCATAAGCAATCAACAACTCATCAACCAAAACAAAACTCGAATTGTGAATTTTTCTCATAAATTCTATTTTACGAAACAGTTACGGAAACCGTTGTTTAGACAGTAATATAGCAAGCGTTTATTTCTTTTTCTATTGACACAACAGCCGTGGGTGGGTCACGGCCTTCTCAAGAACGATCTTCCATTCTATCCGCTTAGCGATAGTTCTTCAATTAATTACTCTTAAAACTTTAAAAATCTTCCTCTATACAATCAGTCCATCTCAATTAGGGTCTACCTCTAGTTCTAGTTCCAATAGGTTTGTAATTGAAAATTCTGAATGTCAATGATGAGGGGTCCATACGGCAGATGTGACCCGCAAACCTCAAACGACCCTTCTTGATGGATTTAATGACATCTGCTTCCCTTATTAGTTTATATATACCAAAGTTATGTCATTGTCTTCTCAATCCATTTTCATTCACAGCACCAAAGACATATCTAAGAACTTTTCACTCAAAATTGGCTAGCTGTTCAGTATGTGATTTAGCCAAAGTCCAAGTTTCAAATCCATAGGTAAGTATGGGTCTGATGATTGTGTTTTATGTAGCGTAATTTTTCTATGCCTTTTAATTAATTTTTGACTTTAAGAAAGCTCTAAGACCTTGAAGACAGTGATTAGAAGTAATAATACGTCTTATAATTTTCTCATGGCTGTTTGAGAGCTCATTGGCTGTGGGAAAGAGCGCCACCAACTACGATGGCAAGGTCTTGGCTGTCTGTGAAGTTTCAATTCAATTACTATCTGCTGGCCTAGCTCCTGCAAAAGTTGTTTTCTTCATAGACTCCCAAGCTGCAATTTTAGCTTTAAGTAGTAATTCGCCAACTGACTGCCTTAACACAATTCAGTGCCGAACTAAAATTGCGGAGCTCATCTCATATGGCTGAACTGCGGCCTTACAGTGGGTTCCAAAGTCATATTGGGGTCCTCGACAATGAAAGAGCCGACCAAAAAGCCAAGCAGGAAGCCGAGTCGACTCAACCAGAAGTCCCCTTGACCCCCAGAAGAGCAAAGAACATTATCTCCACATACGAAGACAAATTTACTGCCATGACCCAAAAAACGAAGAGTTTTGGAAAGCCATGGGAAACTCTGGCCACTGTTGGCCCAATCCCAAGGCACCTGGAGAACCGAGGCTGTTGCCCGCTTTCGCCTAACTACCGGACATGACTTTTTGGGAGTATACCTCCATTGGCTTGGCGTAGTTGCTAACGAGACCTGCCCAATTTGCAGCCATGCCAGAATGGATGGCGACCACTTGCTCCAATGCATTGGACTCGATGAATACCGGCTGACGACGTCGTCGGTCGGTACTGGGAGGCTCGGCATCAAATGGTCAAGAAGCCAAGCACGGGCGTAGTCACTAATGTCGTTTAATAAAATGTTAATGTTTGAGGCCAAATACGCAAAATTATCAACTATTTCAAAACTGCAGTTTTCAGTCTGCAGATAATTAAAATCTACCGGAGCTTTTGTAAGTATCATGTATTTGTGGGCTTTGTCTTCATTAATAATTAAATGCAACTTTTCAGCCGACTTCTTAAGTGGTAGACATGCCTCTGGCGAAGCATTTTTAGTACGAGCAATAATTACTATATCATGGGCATAAGAAAGGAGTTGTGCAGTCTTGGTGAAAATGGTACCACTAGTGTTAATGCCCCTAGGGTTTATTAAAATAGGTATATTACTTATGAAAATATTTTACATGTTTTATACTTATAAGTATGTAATTATATATATCTGTCAAACGATTTTACGAAAAAACATGAAATTAATTCACCAAATGTTATTATAATAAGTTCTTTATTCCAAAATATTATTATAATGAGTTCATGCATAACTCAAAATAATAGCCTTCTCAAGAGGGTAAAAAACATATTTTTCATTCTAATAGGTTAGAGTGCAATGAACTCTTGACATATTATAATCTAAATGGGAGATAAGAAAGCTTTTATAAAACTTTATATGGTTAAACTGCTTTCGGAGGAAATGAAAAAAATATTATCTTGATTAGAATTAGAATATTTAACGATAAAAATGAAGATATTTGTTGTTTACGTCTCTTTTTTGAGATGTGTAAATTTAGACAGTCACAATTAAATAGTCATTTGATCCTTATAGGCATTAAAGCAAATTGTCAGAACTAATTAGTTTTTTTTTTGCGTATATTCCTTCTTTTCTTTTTTTTTTTTAGAATTATAATAGTTTAATTTCTTCTCTTTTTCTTTTCTCAGTTATTTGTCTTGGAAAGATTGATGTTTTAGAATAATGTGCATTTTTTAAAAAATTTGAACAACCATATAAAACATCCGGATTACTTTTTTTTTCTCATTTCATGAATTATAGTGTATTCAATAGAGTTTTAGTAAAAATGCAACGAAGGTGTTACTTAAAAAGTTGTTCAAGTTTTAATTTTTGAATTTTAAGAGATAATCAGAAAGACGTCTGTTTTTTCACAAAGAGAATAGTGATATTGTTTCCTCTAAATGTCTTTTTACATAAAAATTTTGCTATTGGATAAAACATATTGTTACGTTGATCGGGATTCGAGGATTTTATGCAGATTAGTCGTAAAAAACGTGACAGTTCTTTAAGAGCGATGAAAATTTATTGTGGAAAATCCAATCCTTTAAATACAGGATTCAACAGTAATATTCACAAAATAAATCTCAGAAGGTCTTCACACCTTCAACAACACTCAGACACAATTATGAGTGTCTAAAATACACGTATATAAAAGATTATTCACAAGCAATCACTCGTTCAACAGCCGAAGTAATCACTATTCGCTTCAACAGGCAAAGCAATACTAACTAATCGCTAGTCAAAACCAGACTGATTGACTTTCGGCGAGCATCTCTCTATTTACATCCCTCGCGGATAATTAGAGAAAGAACAGCTTGCGTCGTAGGTCTTGAAATTAGTGGGTTTCTCTATTAATTTCTAAAAGTATCCAGAGGGTCCCAAACTCACTAAGAATGGTCACCAACACGATCGCCAAGTCACCAAAATGGTCGCCAAAAATGACGCCAATTAGGCTCTATCGCCAAGATTTCGCCAAGTTTTCATTGAATCACCATTTTAACATAAGGGACGGCGTTGCTTGTTAATATTACAATTTTAACGTAAATTAAATCTAATTTAGAGCAAGATATATAAAAGCATTACACATCCAAAAATACAAATTATTTACTCTATTTTACACAAAATTGGTAACAATATATATTTTTTATTTTAATAATATAGTGTGTTATTCAACTTTCTTATAACCCTTACTTAATTGTGCTATCACTTACTTTTAATGAAAATAACACTCGAAACGGTTCTATTATTTTTCAATGAGAATTAAATCCTATTTAACCCCTTGCGTACCAGACTGCGCTTTTTAGTATCCCCTGAAATCCCAGATTTTTGGGGTTATATACTAACCTTGCTGTTACGACACTCATTTCATTTTTCTTTTTGACGCTGACTAAGGTGCATGTTCGCTTTCTAAAGTTTTTTAACTATTTTTGTTGTTTATTTTTACTTTTTCTTGCCGATATGGCATTGTCGTTGGTTTTCAACGAAAGTGATACCAAATGAGAATATTTGCTGGAAACCGATGAATACGACAGTCACTCTGATACGGATTTAACTATTTGGGATGAAGAAATGGAACAAAAGTGACAATACACTTATATAACGCTGTAAGAGGCCCGCGCCTTTTCCCCGGAACCAATATGGGGGGAGGAAGAAACACTCGCCTGATTCAATTAATATATTTATACCCCAAACAGAACAATTTCAACTAATAATATTAAGAAAATGTCTCAATAAAAACCCGGGAAAGTGGAACAACGACATTTAAAAGGGAGGATTGGCGATAACAAACTTGATCCTTTTTTTTAAAGGGGTTAATTTTTAACCCGATTTAATCTAATTTTAACTCAATCTTAGTGAAAAAGTCAAAAATTTGGTTTTCCTTCTAACAATAATAAAAGCTCTACAATTCTAATTTATCCCTTTTAAAAATTACCCTAGTATATCTTCCTCCTTCTTCTTTTAGCTAGAAAACCTCGTCTATTTATAGTAAGTTAATTTACATATCACGATTCTCTTCTTCCTAAGGGTTGGTTGTGAATAATTTGAATTGATAGCCCAAAGATTTCCCAAGAGGATTAATTAAAAGATCGCGTTTAGATTCGTCACAACGCATGTGAAAAAGCTTTTTGTTCTAAAAAACATTTCGAGCAATCTCGCTAAGATTTGTAATTTTGATTTTAATTTTCCTATTTTTTTCAAATTTTGAACCCCAAAATTTTTAATTAACGAATTTTATACCATCCAACAATGAAAAAACTACCTTCCCTTTCGGTTTACACTGGTTGTACACCAAATAAACCATGCATCCCCCTAGGTTACATGGGGTTTGGCCCTCCCATAACGTATCCCTCGGGAACATGGTACGCAAGAGGTTAATTTTTTAAAATTCTAACTGACGTTATACTTATATTTCTTGTTTGAATCCACAACGACTTACAGAGTAACAGACTCGTAATTGATGATTCGTTGGGTTTTCAAAATAATAAACAATAAAAATAGCCTATAAGTACAAAATTATTTTAAATCAATAAATTTTTTTCCCTTCATGGCTTAATCATTCTTTCGAAAATCAGCCTGTTTTTAATCTTATTTACAAGGATAACAGCAAAAGATTCTTTTCATCTCTGGCCCTACAACACAACACACCCGGGGGTCTTCTCACGGTAAGTGATCTGATTTATCGCAACCTAATCCTCTTTGTATTACACGTTATAAAAAACGGATTAGAATAAGCGTTTCAGTTTCTACTTTTTTTCTGTCTGCACGTGTTTTGCACTAACCTCAAGACATGCTTAGATCTAATCACTTCGAAGAAACCTTCTGTTTGGTGTAAACAAAATGTTTGACGGTGTCTAGCTTTGGGTAATAACTGAAAAAAAAGAAAAATCGTCAATTAAAACACAAAACGATGGAAGTAACAAAATTTACACTTTATACCTCTGATTATAGAGTGGGTTTTAATGAGTTCGGGTTATAAACAAAAAAACCCCCCCCGGGGTTTAAAAAAATTTTTAAAAAATTTTAAATTTTCCCAAAAAAAAATTTTTTAAAAAAAAATTTTTTCCCCAAAAAAAAAAAAATTTTTTTTTTGGGGTTTTTCCCCCCAACAAAAAAAAAGGGTTTTTCCCCCAAAAAATTTTCCCGGTTTTTTTTTTTTTTCCCCCCCCCTTCAAAAAAAAAAAAGGGGGGGGGGGGTTTTTTTTTGGGGAAATTATTTTTTTTTTAAAAATTTTAAAAAAAAATTTTTTTTTTTTTAAAAAAAAAAAAAAAAAAAAATTTTTTAAAAAAAAAAAATTTTTCCCCAAAACCCAAAAAACCCTTTTAAAAACCTTTTTTTAAAAAGGAAACCCCCCTCCCCCCCCCCCCCAAAAAAGGGGGGGAAAAAATTTTAAAAACCCTTTTTCCCCCCCGGGGGGAAAAAAAGGTTTTTTTTGGGGCCTTTTTTTTTAAAAAACGGGGGTTTCCCCCCCCCAAAAAACCCCTTTTTGGGGAAAAAAAAAACCCTTTCCCCCCCCAAAAAAAAAAAAAGGGGGGGGGTTTTTTTCCAAAACGGGGGGGGTTTTTTCCCCCTTTTAAAGGGGAAAAGGGGGGGAAAAAGGTTTTTAAAAAAAACCCTTTTTCCCCCAAAAAAAAAAACCCTTTTTTTTAAAAAAAAAAAAAAAAAAAGGGGGGCAAAAAAAATTAAAAAAAATTTTTTTTTTTTAAAAAAAAATTTTTAAAAAAAAAAATTTTTTTTTAAACCCAATTTTAAAAAAATTTCCCACCCCAAAACCCCCCTTTAAAAAAAAACCCTTTTTTCCTTTAAATTTTCTTAAAAAAACCCCAAAAAAAAAAAATTTTTTTTTTCCCCCCCCCCCCTTTTTTTTTTTTTGGGGGGTTTTTTTTTTCCCGGGGGGGGCCCCCAAAAATTTTTTAAAAAAAAACCCCCCAAAACCCCCAAAAAAAAGGAACCAAAAAAAAAATTTTTAAAATTTTTTTTTTTTAAAATTTCCAACCTTTTTAAAAAGGTTAAAAAAAAATTTTTTTTTTTTTTTAAAAAAAAAAAAATTTTTTTTAAAAAATTTTTAAAAAAAAAAAAAAAAAATTTTTTTTTTTTAAAAAAAAAATTTAAAAAAAAAAAATTTTTTTTTTAAAAAAATTTTTTTAAAAATTTTTTTTTTTTTAAACCCTGTACAGAGGCTAAACTAAATTTTTTGAAATATAAAACTTAGAAGTGGGTTTATCCATGTTTTTGACAACAGAGGGGGGAAATTTTAAAAAAAAAAAGCCTGATAATTATTTCAATGGGTTTTTAACCTGAAAATAATGTGAATTTTTTTAAAAAAACATGGTTGAGCCTCTGTACAGAGGTCTTTAAAATTTTATAAGGGAAAAAATTTCCAAAAAATAGAAGCGGGTTTTTACAAAAGAACATTTTTAAAAATGTTAATTTTAAGTTCATTTTTTTCCAAAAATTTTTATTTAAATAAATTTTTTTTCAAAAAAGTCCTTAAAAAAATTTTATACATGTTTTCCCCAATTTTAAATAAATATCATGAAAATTTTCCCTTTATGCCTTTTTTAAAAAAACGGTTCCGAAAATATTAAAACCAACCCCGTTGAGTACGAAAACGGGTCCCCATTGCGGCCCAGGGCCCAAAGGGCCCAGTTGGTCCATGCCTTAAGACGTCCCTACAGAGAAAAAGAATTTTTGAAAAAATGGAAAGACTTAATTTGGTTAGATGATTTTTGACTCGAAATAACATTATTTTTTTTGCGATATGCTTAAAATTAAAATCGATGATTATTAAAAATGAGTACCCCAGTAATTTTGTAAAAATGGAAATTGCAACCAAAAGTCCCCCAACCCCCGTTGAACCCAAACCGATCCCAAACATTTTTCCCGTCTTTCCCCCTTATCGTACGCTGTTATTTCAACAGTAGGTTTTTAGTTTTGAAAAAATTTAATGCTAAAGAAGCTGTTAAAAATGCACCTGATGTGTTTTTCTTGTAACTATTTAGTAGGTGTCAGATCATCACAATAAATGTTAAAAATAACTAAAATGCCTGTTTTCCTTTCACAAAAATTACTGTGACTATGTGCCATTAAAAAAGCTTAAATTCCTAAACTTCATTCTTTTGTGGCAGTATTTGAGATACAAATTAATTTTTTTGTTTATTTACCCCTTCATTTCTGTACCATTTTAGGTTTTATAATAACCGCATAGTCGTTTGAGGTGGCAGCCCTGCTGCGTGGCAGTGGTAAAGTTCGCTTCTAGTACAGCATTATTTTCTAAAAAATAAAATAAAATAAAAACTAATACCTATTAATAGTTTAATAATTCAGTTTTGTGCGGTATTACAGGAACACTTCTCCAAGTACAGATCAACTGCACCAGAATCGTGTTTCCTTTCTAATCTGTTTTTGACGGGGGACGCGTCTTTTTTTTTTTAACATGACCTCGGGGCTTTGGGGGGCCCCGATTAATGGCAACTCTTTTTCCCCAAACCAAAAAACCCAAAAAAGGCAAACTGAAGATGAAATGCAAAAGGGGAAAAGGGTTTTTAAAAAACAGAAGTTTCCCGTAAGCCCTATGGCAATTTGGGGAATGTTATGGCGAAAAACCCCAAACGTGAAATTGACAGCCAGTTGAAGTTACCTTTTAAGATTAAGCCATTAGGTCAAGGTGCATACCATTGCACCCCCCCAGACGTCCCTTCATAGTTTTAAGTTACGATTGGGTTAAGGTAGGGGTTGAAGATTTGATATTAGGACTTGTAAATTTTTAGAAGGGGGGATTAGCCCGGTTAAATTTTTGATAGTGGTCCAAGTTACGCGATTCTTTAACTATTATTGTGTGTTTGTTCGTCGTGTAATTTTTCCTTAACTATAATTATCTAAATTGTTAGAAGCTTAAGTCACATTCTTAATAAAGTCATGTTAAAAATTTAAAAAAAGTCTATTCCTTTTTTAAACCCTACACCTCTAGCTCACGCGGATAAAAAAAAACGGTCACCTTAAAGGGGGGGGGTTTCACAGTTTTCAATTTTTCTTTTTTTTTTTGAACAACAAATTTGCCCCGGGCTTATGGGCTCACGTTTCACAGGAGTAAGATAAATATGGGATATATAAAATGTCATTCGGTAAGACGCGGGCAGGGGGCCTCTACCGGGGTTGGGTTCAAAAAATTTTGTGACCAATTTTAAAGGGTTTTAACTATTAACGGGAAGTTTGTATTGTTTTACTGCAAGTTTAATATTTTAAAATGAAACAAATTACCAATCTAACTAATTTTTTTGGGTTTAATTTAAAAAATGGTCTGAAATTAGATCCCCTTCAAAAACCCGAAACGAAATTTTAAAACTTTTGAAGGATTTTGCTCAAATTCTGATATAAATAAAAACATTTAAAAATCGGGAAAAAAAATTTTTTCTTTAAAGGATTACTATCTAAACTTTGAAAAAAATAAAATTTGGCTTGTAAAAAACTCCCGGAAAAAATGGGACGAAAAGGAAGTCCCTCCAAATTCCAGGATTCTTTTTCCAGAAAATTTCATTTTTAATTTTTTTGTTTTTGGGAAAAAAAACTCTTTACCTATTTTTATTTTTGAAATTTTTTGTAAAATTAACCTTTTCTTTTTTTTTTATAGGGAAAAAATGTTTCCAGAAGGTAAACCTTTTGGTTCAAAAATTAAAAATATCTTTTTATTAAAAATTTTCCCGGATTAAATTTAAAAATATTTCCCCACAAAACGAATTTTTACCATTTTTCCCAAAAAGTAAAAAAAACCCAAATATTTTTCCTTTTCGGGGTGGGGATTTTGAAGCATCCTAAAATTTAAAAAACCCCAAAAAATTCCAAAACTTGAGGATTGAATTTTTAAATATTCCCTCGAATGTTCGGGGTACAAAACTTTTTTAAAAACCCCGGGAAAAATTTTGAAACCATCCAACCATGGCACCCCGGCCAATTTTGGGGAAACAAGTTAAAATGTTTGAAAATTTTTTTTTCAAATGAAAAGAAAATTTAAAGTTCAACCGGGGCAGCTCCCTGGGGCTTTTTTGGGACGGAACAAAATTTTGCAATTTCAATAAGAATATGAAAAACTGGGACCCCCTTTTTAACTAAACCCCCGGGGGGGCTTTTTTGGGGCCCGGGCCCCGTTTTAATTTTGCCCCCCTGGGGCAAATGAAAGGGCGAACCTGACGCCCCCCACCTCCCTAACCTTACCACCCCAAAAACAAAAACTTTATGAAGAAATTTAAAAAATTTCCGTCGTCCCCCCAATAATCAAAAGTCAAATTATTGGAGGCGCCTTACACTTAAACACTTCTTTAAAAAAAAAAAAATTGTTTAAAAGGTTCGCCATCCCTAATCTAGAAAAACTGTTGATAAGTTAATACAAATGGTTAGTTTTTTTTTTTTGGAACTGATAAAATTGGATCAATAGGTGATGAATTTTCCAATTATTACTGGAAATATTTCCGGTCTTAATTCCAAAAAGTGCTACTCAGTAAACTGCTTTAAGTTTTATTTTATTTTTTAAAATTTTTTAAAAAGAAATTTTATTTAGGAAATTTTTTTTTATTCTAAGAATATCTACAGCAAAATTTTCAGTTTGACACACAATAAGTCAACTGAAAAAAAACCGGAAGTACATTCCACTAAAAACGGTCATATAATAAAGCTGGCTGTGACATAAACCCACATACATGATGAAATATGGGGTACCCACTTTAAATTTATTTTCGTCTTACAATAACTCAAAGCATACTTTGAATTACTTCTAATAGCCCTTTACTGAGTCTTTAATAATAGTTTAATCTAAGTGATCCTACTAACGAGGCATTCAATAGCCAATCAGACACTCTATCAAAATTTCCTGTTCTTATAATACTCCTAATGATTTCCAATCCATTTAATTTCCTTTTTATTCTACAATTTCAAAAATCTATCTAATCTTCTTCTTGTAAGTATTACTTTAAAGGGAACTTTATTATTAGATTCGAAAAAGTTAAAGGGACTATTTAAAGTGATAAAATAAGGTAATTCTACTTTATTCTTAAAGAAGTTGATAAATAAGAAAACGAATGATGTGATGATTTAAAGGGAAAATTTTGGTAAAAATCCATACATTTATTATTTATTTAAATAAACATGTAACGGACAAAAGCCCGATAGGAAAGGAAAAAAAAGAATTAACCCCCTTATCTATTGCAAAATTTACTGCAATTTTTTTGGTGCAATATTTTTTTTTTAATGACTGGCTCGTCACTATACGCCAGTCACTATGGCTAATGATCTGTGACATCGTGTTGAAACTGCATTTGCATCTTCACCTGTACATGCCATGCAATCTCTGTCTGACTCAATGCCCAGGCGTATAAGTACTGTTATTACTGCCAGAGTAGTTTTTATGAGTACTGATTTCTCAGGATCTATGCACCCAAATTTCTTGAAAATTTAATCCCATTATTTCCCAAAATAATATTTTGTCCCAAAAAACATATTTTTACCCGCATTTCTTCCTGGTGTACAATTTTAATGGCTAGCAGTATTTTACAAAAATCGTCACTAAAGAATATTGTAGATGGGGGGAGCATGGTGATCGCGATCGACCGGTGGGCCCCAAGATATTTTGGGGGACCCCTGAAGATTGGAGTTAATATATTTTTCCCAAATACCAAGATTGGTTGACGTTGGAATAAAGTTTCCACTGACTTTAACTAAAGAATATTCAAAGAAAAAGTTTTTGTTTTTAATGATTTTTTGGGTATAAAAAAATGACATTTTATTTTTTAACATTTTATTATGTTTTATCTTCTTTTTTTTAAAGGGTTTTTTAAAAATTATGTTTTTTTTTAGTTATGCTAATACATATTTTTTTTTTATTAATTATAAAAATATTTAACTTTTTTTACCCCTCCTTCTGGTGGACCCCTACACCTTTGAAAAATTAGAAAATTCTTCCCCGGAAAAATTCCCCCCTTTTTGAGATAAAATAATTTTTCTTTCCGGAAAAAAATTTTAAGTGTTCCGGAAATAACTAAGATACTTGTCATTCCCAACCTTTCCTTTTAAAAGTAATATTTCAATTCGCCCATATGACACTCGAATAGGGTTCCCAACGGTGAGTTATCTTGAACGTTGGCATTGTTGCGATAGTACGTAAGTACCTAATTTAATATGAAACGCAGAAAAGAGGTATATTTATAAAATTACGCACCTCTATGAGGTTATTTGGTACTTACGTACTATCGCAACAATCGACTACTTTTATAATAACTCGCCAAGTTGGCAACCCCGATTTCACATGTGTCGAACGCGCTGAATCGGCAACCATGTATGCCGTCTCATATAATGTCGCCAGTAGGTTGCGATAATACATAAGTACATATTATTTTTTAAAGAAAACTAATTTTGAAGATAATTGTTGCATCGATTGTTTATTAGTTTATGATAGTGTGGGGTATGTTTTAGCTATGCGAAGGTTGCTAATTATGAAAGTTAAGTTTACACCCACATATCAAGAATGAGCGCCGACTTTTTGCTTTAGAAATAAACATATTTTATTTTTAACATTAACAAAACGATAGTCAACAAATTCGTGGAACACCGAAAACTGATTTTTTAATTCACACAGCTTGCGCGCTTGATCGTAGTTAACTGCTTCATTTCCGGTGCGGAGTTATTTTAATGGCTTTGCGTATAAAGTCGTAAAAGCAGGATCGCCATAATAGTATTTTCCCATTTTTTTCCTGTACAGATTAACAATATCAGAGAAATGTTTAATATTATTTTTTAATTATTTTAAATAATTGTGCGACAACAGATGAACCCGTTTTATCCCAGTTAATCTAGTAGGAAGTATTTATTTGTGTATTGAATTTGATTGACCTAAACTGCATACTGCTATTAGCTAACATAAAAATATTTTTAAAAGATATAAAATAATGGTACTAAATATAATGCATTTGGGTAAAATTCTCCTATAGTTTTTACAGTTATAAAATCAATATTGAATATCTGAAGTAACGTAAATAAATTTTGGGCACTTGCGTATTATTGAAACCCTTAGGCGACATTTAAAAACAACCTGGTTGCTAATTCAGCTGGCGAAGAGGGGGAAAACTTTTCCTTGGGAGTTGTTTGAATTTTAATTGTTGACACTGTCGGTACCAATTTTGATATTGCATATAAAAGACGTATTAATTTATTTTTAAGAATTTTTTATAGGTGTTGATTAATTTCAAAAACTCATTAAGATTACATTAGTTAAATGCAGTGGCGTAACGGAGAATATTAGGGCCCCTCTTCAAAGTCAGGTTTTGGGCTCCAAATCCTAATTTTTACTTAACTTCAGTCAGACTTTGCCCCCAGAATTTGGTCCCTCCCCGCGATGGGTGGTTGCGGGGGATGGTTGCCACTGGTTAAATATATTAACAATTTCATAACTTAATACATAGAATTAAATTTTAGATATACTATGTGTTATACCTTCCACTAATTTCTTCAAATCAAAAGACGTAGCCAAATGCCGTTATATGCAACCAATAGTGGAAACCATTCCCGCGCACATTCAATGAATGAATGAGTGAATATTAACGTCGCACTCGTCAGCTACACGAGGGCTTTTGGCGATGGACCTCGTAATTTTGAACCATGGTAAAGTGACGAGGACGACACCATGAGTTGGCACTCCCCTCTTCTAACTACCACACCAACGGTAGGATGTTTGAGCTTTCGACAAATTTAACGTGCATCGCTGCCCTACACGGCGGGACTTTAGTGGTGCTGGGCTCGAACTCATGACATGCCTACCATGATCCGATACCTTGACCACTGGGCTACCGCAGCCCCTGCGCACATTCAAATACAGCAATAATAGCGATGATAGCATTGGCAATATTTTCTGAATTGGCGAAGTCTTTTTGTGTAGCCAAATTGGACGACGATATATTGCGTAAGTGCTTAAATTATTTCATTAATTGTTAACACAAATTAAAATGGACTTAAATTATTTTCCTACGATGCACTTAACGCACACACACAAACGATCGTTATATAACCATCTTCATCAAATGAGCATTAATACAAAATGTACATAGGTTTAAAGATTGTATAGTAGAAGTTAACATTTTTTTCTTGGGGTTTTTTTTTTCTAATATTTCATCCTAATCTTAATTTAAAATGAATTTTATTTTCTATTCTAACTTTAAAATAAAAGAAATTCTTTTTTGCTGAGTTCACTTCTAAAGTTTTTTTTTTTTTTCAGATTAAGGCTTTCTTCAAAAACAAAAACAAAAAAAAATTATTTTTTTAATTAATAATACTGAAAAACATGTTTTTCTGTCAGTTCAATTTATCAACGACAAACTTCTTCATGAACGAGGTTTTCCTACAATGTTCTTTTTTTATACATCCCAAATATTTCAACTCCCCATTGTTGTCCGAAATAAAAAAAAACTTCTGCCGTTATTCTTCTCATTTCTTTTTAAAATTTGGTGACAATACTTATTTTTTTACATCGGAGGGGGAAAAAATCAGCAATTATCAAAACGCCGTTTTAAACGAATATTAAAGGAGAAAAATTCTCTAGAAATCTACACAAAATAAAAAAGAAAATGGCAAAGAAAATAATTTTTTCCCTGTAATATATATCCAGTGTTATTTATAATACACTTAAGCAACAAATACAAAAACGATCAAATATGTCCCTGTAATAATGAACTATTGTAATGTATTTTAAGATCACATTGTGCAGTCCTGTTTTTCAACATCGGAACCCATTAAACCGTGAAAAAACTGTTTTATTATCCATCTTTATAAATCACGATCATTAAATGATTTTTTTTTTCTCCATGGAATAATATCCCACGGTGTAATAAACTTTTTTTTGGGGATACAGCACGTGTCGAACGTGAAGTGTCTTAGAAGAAGGGCATGTGGCTTGGCACTAGTTCAAAATAAACCCTCTTCAAGATAAAAAAAAACAGCAGGCATTTCCGATCATGTTCGAGCGAACGAAAATATCTAGACAGGCGAAGGCCTAGCAACCTTGTTTTACAAATAAACTTCGGATTTTTCCATCGCTTATTAAGTTCTTTACTTAAGGATAGTAACTGTTTACTCGTGTAGCGTTATCGGGAAAAAAGCGCGCGTGTGGAAGGTTGAAACAATGAGAAGTTCCCGTGATGCATTGCGAGTACATAAAAGAACACTCATAAGTTAAATAAAGCATTTCCATTATTTTATTCTATAATGTTCCAGAAATCAATAAAATTCCTTTGGGTATTTTCTCGTATTTTTTTTTTTTCTTTTATTATTCTTTAAGGATTTTTTTGCAAAAAATAGTTTAAATATTTTACTAAAGAACAAAATGTGATACAGAATTAAAGGAAACAAGAAGAATAATTTTGATAAAGATTCGAGATTTCTTGTTTTAATTTACACATTTCGAGTTTCTATAATTTAGCGCAATGGGATTAACATAATAAATCACTAGTGTAGAACGTTATTTTTAATTATAAAGAGTCTTAATTAGTTACTTTTAAAGCAGATAAATGTAGGCATTACTTCTCTTCATGGATAAGATCTCACCCGGTATTCCCCTCAGGGGGCTCACCTTCTTTAGATGAGTACGGGTGTCACAATCCCGAGGTACCCTAGTGATTTTTTCCTTTTCCCAAGGGGTTTACTATCTTTGGTAAACACGGGTATCACGACCCCGGGGTACTCTAGTGATCCTTCTCTATTTTCGACCCTCTTTCTTGTCATCCCATTTCTTCTTTTCACGTCCAGACCACAGACCTATGTTAATAAATGAACTTTGTTCAAAATTTGTTTTTTTCTATTGAAAAAACTTACTATTTATTATTAACATATTTTGGTTTACATTTCCTATTACGTTAATTTAGTTTCTTTTTCGTAGATTTCTTTAAATATTTGGATTTTGTTGCGTTATTTTTTTTCGACTAACACCGTTGGTTAGTCAACCCGCATGTTTGCCGCGTGCGGCGTCCCGTAAGGAGGAAAATGATGTCCTGGGAATACCTTTGGCCCACGCTTCGCTGCAGACGGAAGGCAGGAGTGAGCCCGCTCCTGTTAATCGGCTGGTAGTACCTCTCTTCGGTGTCCCCGAAGAGACACTGCTGTAGGGTTAGTGCTGCAGATAAGGGGTGTCGGGTTTACCCGTTGGATCCTCACATTGGACTGTTGCATGCAGGCATGCACATATATAAAAATATTTGAATATAAAATATATTTCATGTGTATTTTAATAACTATTTTAAAATTTTAGCAAACGTGTGGCGCAGTATAGCCAAAATTGGCTCTTGTGCCATAAAACCCTACATTCACTCACTCACTCACTCACGCGGTATTACACGTAATAAAACACAATAAATTCACATCAAATAGCGTTTAAAATCAACGCGTCCATTGTTTTACCATGATTGAATCATTATTTTGCATAAAAAAGGAGAAAAAAATAGACATAAAAATCTCCCTTTTAAATTTTGAAAAACTTAGGTGTGGAAAGTCACTATAGCTGTTCATTTCAATATACCAGGACATTTTTCACAATTCCTACAATTAGTTCATTCTCCCCTTATACATATATATAGTTCAAATTTTCAACCATTAATAAAATACTTTCTATTCATCCGTTCAAGTTCAAATACATTTTTTTAAACTTGTACTGGAGAATGACACTTGATCTTAATACAGTTTTTTCAAATATTAATTCATTCAACAAATTAAAAAAAATCAATAAATAGTAACCAACAAAAACAATAGTCTAACAGCATATATAGAAAGGAAAATCGTTCATTGTGTCCCTGTAGCGCAATAGATAGAGCGTTGGACTTCTAATCCAAAGGCAGTGGGTTCGAATCCCACCTGGGACGACCTAATTTCTGAGAATGCGATTTCTTTTTTATTATACTATTTTATTAGAATAATTAAATTTAATTAATGAATAAATAAGTAAAACAAACAAAAAGTAGTCCAACACCCTATATAGAAAGGAAAATAGCTTTCTATTTTGTCACTTAATAGTGTGATTCTGTCATGTGTATATGCATATTTATATTAATTGTAATTATTTAATAAAAAGGAACTAAAATATATAAAATTTTTCTCTGTTGACCTAAGTAGGAGTTGATTTAATTTTTTTATGTTACTTGTTAAATATAGAAGAGCTTTAGTTGGTTACTTTTAAAGTGGGAACAAGTATAATGACAGGTAAATGTAAGCATATACTTTGATTTATTGTTAAAATATCGAAGGCTTTCGATATATATATATTGCAGGTAACAAAACACAATAAAATTGCATTAATTAGTGTTTAAAATAGATGTGTTCATTGTTTTACCACGTTTGAATCATTATTTTGCATAAAAAAAGGAGAAAAGTACACCAATAGAATTTTTTTAAAATTTTTTTTTTAAATTTTAAAAAACGTAGGTGAAGAAAGTCACTATAGCTATTCATTTCAATATACCAGGACATTTTTAATAGCATTTTTTCACATTTCTATAAGTATTACATTACAAAATGACTTCAACATTGCAATTCACATAATTGATAGCTTTCTTTTGATTTTATTTGACACCAAAGATAAAAAAAATAATATTTGTTATAGAAATGTACCAAATAGACGGATAATTATTAAATTCTTTTCTGTCTTTTTTTTAGCACATTGAAGATAAAATTTCTTTGATGCCTTTTATGTTAGAAACATGCCTTCAGAATGAAAAATTGTCAAAATTCTTAATGTTTTTTTTAAAAAGTTTAAAATTCTTAAATTTACACAAATGACAAAATGATCAATTTTGAACATGGTGCTTTACAGGTTTTGTTAATCGAACTCGCCATTTTTCACAAAACAAAATTAGTCAACGTTGAAATTGTTAAGCAATATGTAAAATAGTTAGCCATTGAGAAATAATACAATATCAGTAAAGTAAAATGTACTTTTTTTCTCAGTTAAATAAATTAAAAGGGGTAACATCAAATTCTAGATTGTTATGACATCTCAGCTATTTCATTTTTGCAAAATAAATATATAATTAGTATATAATTACAAGATTCAATTATTTAATCTTTTTGGAACAAAATTCTAATAAAAATTAGGTTTGAGTAAGAGAAAAATTCCACAAACGGTTTCTCTGCTCTTTACGTTTGAAAATCGGGACGCCTATTTCTCAACAATTTTTCGATCTTCTTTGTTAGTAATTTTAATAAACTTCATTTAGTTTTGATTGTCTTTTTGTTAGTTTATTAGGGATATTTATTTCCAAAATTTCCGGTGACAGTTTTAAAACTTGTTATCAGCAAAAACTACATTTGAAAAAAAAATCGAATTCTAATACTAAAACTTCCACCCATCAATCGGTTAAATGAAAATTAAGTGGAACACAGTGAAATATAAAATGGCACCATGAATGCCATATTAACTCTCCAATTTGACGTCGGATTAAAAGATAAGCGATTTATTATGAATATAAACAAGCATATTGTGTTAAAATAAAATAAACAAATAGTTATTTTAAATACCGTAAAATCTGGCGTATACGCTCACTTCTATTCTTTTTAAGCTGGGGGTACTATTTTTTATTTTTGAGGTATATTCAGCCGCTATTACGCGCACCTTTTTATGAAGGAAACCTTTAGAAATGCACTGTTAATTATCCTGAGTGTGTAAATCTTTTATTTTAGGTATTTTTCCCAAGTTTTTGAAAAAAATTGTGTACTTCTATAACTACAGACTTTTAAGTTCATAACGAATGTCATTTCTTTCGAGTAAACGCTATTTCGAAAAATGTACAAATCTATTTTTTTTATATTCATCTCTTTTTTTTATTTTTAAAGCTCTTACTTTTATGTTGTTGTTGTTGTTTCTTATCCCCCAGATGTGTGTAGCCTCCATAAAACCAAAAAATCCAGAAATAAAATGGGATTTCTTGAAACTTCGTCAAAAGTAAAACTCAAACAGTTAAGAATATGACTCAGGGGAGTGTCAGCCACGCATCTATGACACTCTGGAAAGACTTTCCGGCCCTATTCAAAGTAAGAGACTTAATGTGGCCACTAAAAAAGCGCGATAGAGCCGTCTGCCGATCCCTAGGAATATTAAGTTGGTGACACCAACGAGGTTTTTCCCAAAATACCAAGGGTAAGCAGGGGGCACTCTCCAAAGTGCATTCAATTCCATCCTTTTAATAGAGGAGATTTCAGCAAAAGTTAGACATGTGTCACCTCGCAAGGCGTAAGCAGTGGCAGACTTGGCTAAACTAACGGCTATCTCGTTACCATTCAATCCAAGATGGAAGGGGATCCATTGAAAGTAAATATAGTGTCTAGAATAAAGGCAAACTACAACATCCAGAATATTCAGGCTTGTCATATCCCCAACAGTTGTCCAATGAGAAAGGTGTTGTATAGAAGCATGGCTGTCAGTTAAAATCCAAATATCCCTGAAGACAAGGACAGAAGCATTGTCAATAAATTTCAATCCCTTATATATTGCAATAAGTTCATACCTAAATACAGAACAGTAGTTAATATTTCTAATCTTGATCTCAAATGTACCATCAGATGTCTTCAATGTGCACGCTGCCTCTAGAAATACTACCGGTCGCCCATCCTGCCATCATGTAGAAACTTTTATACTCGGTGAAAAAGCGCACCCGTTAATTTCGATCTTATTTTTTGTGTTAAAAGTACGCGTTATACGCCGGATTTTACGGTATATGAAAATTTGAAAACAGGTTTGAAACTGTACACTTTACTCTTATAATGAACTATTTTAACCCAATTGAAGAAGTGATTCTATGACCTCTGAGTTTTCTTGAAATGATGTTATCACACTAAAAAAAAACTCTTATCAATTCTTTATCACAAAAAACCGCAACTTTCTGTGTTTCCGCATATTTCAAGACTACAAAAACCACCAAATGGTTGGGTGAAAGTTAGATATGACTTCATTTTAAGAAAAATGGCAAAATGTAATCAACTTTAAACGTCTCTGATTAAGGTATCCGACTACCCAAAAATCATGATTTTTTTAAAAAAATTGACAGTTTTTTATTTTATGATTTTATTTTATAGGCCATCTTATTAGCTTTATAAAAATACTATGGCTTTTTATTTTCCATTCACTAGATCAAAACTACCAGTGTTTTAGTAAAAGCAGATGCTATAACTTTACATAATAGGTCAAACTTTAAAAGCGTTTTACTCAAAATGTGTTTTTTTTCGAAAAGCACAAACGGGTAAAGCGATTGCTCAAAAAGATTTTTAAATAATATACTGAAATTTTTTGTGTATATTCTGTATAACAGTAGAAGTGTTTTAACCTTCACATTAATCAATCACTGTTTTATTACAAAATTTACAGTTCTTTACGTGAATATATATCACTGTTTTTTTAAGCAATTTCATATAATGGCTAAGATAAAGTGCTCTAGTTTTTGTAAAAATTAAAATATCTCTTTATCCTGAAGGGTATTTCAAAAAGGAATAGCAAAGTAATACTTAAAAATTTAAAAATTGAGAATTCGTTCATTTACTGTTTGTACAGAGCGGGCCCGTTTATGTAATCTTTTGTCAATTTTTACTCATTTTTTCCCATTTTAGTAGTAATAATTTATTTTCTCTTCTTAATTTTAGCCTTTTTTTCTTAAAATGTGCTAAATAAATCTAAAAACAACAACAACAAAAAAATCTTCATATCTTCATTTTTTTTTAAAAAAAAAATGTCGCAAGTAGTTGGATACCTTAAAAGAAAAACGACAAAAATAAGCACTTTACTATGAAATAACTTGGTATTAAGTCCTTCAAACTGTAATTAACCAAAAAGGAATATCGTTATTAAAACTTAACACAACAAGGCCGAATTTTATTTCAAAAGTGAAAATTATAGAAGTTGATAAGACAAAAACTCTGAAATAGCTTCGAAATCTAAATGATTTGTCCGAACGGACACATATTTAAAGTGGATTACATATGACGAAAGTGGGGTTACCTAAAAAAATGCATGTGGCTTTTTCCTAAAGGTTAACTTCTACTTTTATGCTTGTAAATTACTTTGGATTTAATTACTAATTACATCAATTTAAGAACGGATAAATGATTCAAATATTTCAGTGTGGCAACAGTAATTAAGCCGAGAGAAATGTTTTTGATTACGATTTATACTGTTGCGTAGTTAAATAACCCTGGTTTTTCAATGAACAGGTGTGACACAGATTAACCATGCGGCTAAGAAATCGGAATCTGAAGAATTTCTATTAGTTTGGAATATGAAAGAAGAGACATTTGTTCTGTTTTATAAGTATTCATTAAAAAGCAATTTCGGAGAATTGAACTAGTTTGTTATTTAACTGCAATTACTGGTATTAAAAGAAATTTGCTTTTTAAAAAAAATTATTTAACTAGCTGAAATATCTAATGTTGATGAGTTGGATATGCAATATACACAGTTCTACCGTGCTTTGAAAGTTACAGAAAATTTAGAATATTTGATGAGAATACAAAGAAATGACTATTCTCAACAATAATTAAAATAGTTTGTGACTCAAAACGTACCAAGAAGGAAAATAAGTTTAGAAGAAATAGTTTGAAGACACAGATTGAAGTCTCACAACACTCTTAAAATTCTGAAATATTTCTTCCTATTTTTAGTCACTTCTTAGATTTCGGATCATATATAAAGTCATCAATGGATTAAAAAACAACTTACTTTTTTACGAGATTTCAATTAAGTTCAATAAAGATTCAGAAGAAATTCTTTAATATTACAAAATATTTTTGAAAATTACCAAGTACACCATACTCTTTACGTGGTCTTTTTTCACAGTTCCTACTATTAGTTCACACTCTCCCTATATACGTATATCTTGTTCAAATTTTCAATCGTTCATAAAATACTTTTTATTCATCCACTCAAGTTTAAACACATCTTTTAAACTTGCAATGGATGACACTTGATGTTAATACAGTTTTTTCAAATATTAATTCATTAATTAAATTTGATTAATGAATAAATAGTAACAAACACAAAATATTAGTAAAACACAATGTATAAAAAGGAAATCGCTCGTTGTGTCTCTGTAGCGCAATGGATAGTGCATTGGCAGTAGCGCACACTGGAATTTTTCAAGGGGTTGAAAGTTGACCATTCTTGTATCATGCTATTTTTGATTTTGCCGATTTTCAGGAACAAAACACAGTAAAAAACTAATTATTGAATAAATAATTACCATTAATAAAATCAATCATTAATAACAAATATTTAATTAAATTTTACATATTATATACTTAAAATTATAACCAATTAGAAAAAAATCAAGGGCTTTAGGGGCGGACTCCCAGGACCCCCTTGTGTGCGCCACTGTGCATTGGACATCTAATCCAAAGGTCGTGGGATCGAATCCTACCTGGGATGGCCTAATTCCTGAGAATGTGATTTATGAATGAATACATAGTAATAAACAAAAATAATAGACCAGCACCATATATAGAAAGGAAAATCGCTTTCTATTTCGCTTAATATTGTGATTCTGTCATATGTATATATATCTTTATATTAATTGTAATTATTTAATAAAAAGTAACTAAAATAAATTTTTTCTTTGTCGACCTAAGTAGGAATTAAAAAGGTTTTATATTACTTGTTTACACAATTTTGAAATAACACGGTACACAAATTTAACAATTTTTTTCACACGAATTTTTTGTTCTAGCACGAATTTAAAAAAAAAATTGGAGACTCGCGCCCTTTGGATAAAGACGATTTGAACGAGTTTATGACAGTTTATGATAATAAAGAAGTGGATAAGATAGTGAGACGAAGTCGACGGTGAAGTTCAGCGATTGACAGCTGATTTAATTCGCGGGGGCTTGAAATTTGCTACAAGAATGGAACAACATTTTACTACTCATCTCATCCTGACATAGAGCGCACATTAAAATTTATAAATATAATAATCTTGTGTAGCAGGATATCAAGAATTATATAATGAACTTGAGGAACCAAAAAGACAACATCTAATAAGAGACTTGTACGTCCAGATCACCAATGTAGTGGTTAGAACCCGCGGGTTCGTAGCCTAGTAACATATCGACTAAACAAAAGTGATCACCTCTGTCCAGAGGCTATTACTGGCTTATTTAGATACCGCTACAGACTTTTTTAAAAGAAAATTTTTTATTCAAAACAATTATAAAATCCCGTGTACCACAAAGTATCACACGGGGCTCAAAGAAGTAAGTATTAATCACACATTACAAAGGAATAAAGGGTAAAAGAATACTTTGAGTCTATGAAGGATTACAAATATTCACAACAAATTCACAGAACTTTTTAAAAGCACTTCTGGTGGAAAGAAGTTGATGGAGATTCGGAGGCCAATTTATATTAAGTCCCTTGAAAGCCAGTGTTAGGATGTATCGTTCTCTTTCAAACTTGGAACACAGAAGGAGCACATGTTCTATATTTTCCTCGCCACCAATATCACAGTCAAAAGAAAATTACGGAATTAAATTAAATTTGTTCAAGTAGCTTTTAAAGTTGTCATGACCAGTTAGAAATTGGGTTATTTTGTAATTTGTATAAAAATGATGGCAGGCCAGTCTCTCATTATGGTTGGAAAAATTTCTTTGTTATATAAGCTACCTTTATTTATAATGAGATATTCTTGGTTCCAAGACTTCATCTCTCATTCTTTCTTTCATAATCTTCTTGTAAAATGATGTAGGAATATTAACGGTAATGTCAATTTTGCGCTTGGTTGCAGCCTTTGCAAGCCAATCGGCCCGTTCATTCCCAAGCAAGCCCGTGTGTCCGAGAAGAAATGAAAATCTATTGAGATGTTTTTATCTTTTAGGCTTTTAAGTTGCTTTTGGATCTCGACGATTGTGTTGTTAGATGAACAAATACACTTAAGAGAATCTAAGGAGGAAAGAGAGTCTGCACAGAGATGAGAGATAGTCTGAGATGACACTATTTTGTTCAGTGATCCATTTAATGGCGAAGTTTAAATAAAGAAGTTCAGCTACAAAAACTGTGCATTCATCACGAATTCTAAATTGAAAGTGCTCATAAGACTTTGTAACAACAAAAAACCAACAGTTGTGCTAAACAGATATACTGATGATAGCATTTTTTATCCAGTTCGAAATAAACGTGCACGCTTGTTATCAAGTAGCGATGAATAGTTGTTAGTAAGTAGTTTTATTCCTAATTCTCAATTTGAATTTTTATATGTTGTCTGTACTAACCTAAATTTTCACTGTACACTAATTTTAAATTTTTTTGTAACAAAAATGAATTACTTTGTTTTATAAATATGTACCATGGATTTTATTACTACTTTTTTGCACGATTTCTTGGGCAAATATTTAGAGATTTCTCGTCTTATACGATTTTTTGAAATTGTGGAGCATATCCCCAAATTCACCAAATGACCCATGTATTTTTTTTACACGATTTTTTTTGCTCGGTTTTCTAAGGAACGTATCTACCGTGTAAAAAAAAGAGTTGGGTGTACTTTATTGGTAAAAGCAGAAAAAACATACCCTCAATGACGCAGACTCTCTCACTTTTCACTTTATAATTGGACGAGTCGTTACCCGCCGGTGCCACTGAGTATTTGATGACATTGTAAGACTATACGTTCTGTTTTAGGTCACCGTTGTCTACAAGTCCCAAGATTAAGCTTTTGATTGTATTGAAAAATATTGTCTTCTTTTCCTGGTTTAAAAAGAACAGGGCTTGAGTTTCTAAAACAGATGCCTATTTATAAATTACGTCCTTTAGCAACCCCCTCTCGGAGTTGATTTCATCAAACCTCATTATTTATAGTGGATCATTTCTCAACAAACGGTCATATAAAACAGTGAAGTTATTGAGTATTAGCAATAGGCTAAATTCAGGTGAGGTCATTGTCACATGACGAATATAACCTTCACGCTTTTAACTGTTGCCGTTTGCTTTTTACAGAAATTTTCTTTTAAATAGTGACGTCTCTCGCGTTCTTCTTCTAACATAACTCCTAAGTTCTTTGACGGCCACGATTAATGGCAAAACTTTTCCAACCCAATACCAAGAAGAAAAACGGAACGAATATGCAAATGAGATATACTTTAAAAGGATAGAAGGTTTGGTGAGATAAGACGGCAAACCTAGAGATAACTTAGTGTGGAATCGTTCGGAACAAGTGTTGACGATCCTACAGCTCTGAAGAAGGATACGCTCATCGCAATTGAATATAATAAGGATTAAGAAAGCCTGAGTCTTCTCACCTACTATTAACATATTAGGAATTTCTTCAACCTAGGAAGGAAGGTGACTCTATAAAAGGTAATATTTTGTATAGGAGTTAGATTAGACAGTTAAATTATTATAATTAAGATAAGTGATCTAGTTGTGCGATCTGACTTGAACATTAAGTTTAATTGTTGGCTTATTCTCACTTTAAGAAAGTTGTTATTTAGAATTAAGTAAATTAAGTTATTCTTAATAAAAGTTGTGTTAAGAATTACATAATGTCTCATCATTTAGATAATCCCACACCTCTAGCTTACGCGAATCACCCCAGACATAGTCATCACAGGATGGTTATGTCTCAATAGTACATATTTGTTAGCGATAAAAACACCCAAAGGTAAACAGATTGCACTTGGTTTAAGATGGCATGTATAATACAGAAGTTTCTGTTTATTTTGCAAAACTTTTTAATGAGTTTTAATATATTTGATCATCTCTCTCTCTCTCTCTCTCTTTTTACCCAATTATCCAATCTGAAACTGTATTTAGATTTTACGAGTTCGATTTCAAGTACAAGTGTAAAGTCAGTTCTGTATTCAAAGAAAAACGCGTGATTGCATTTATCATATGACCGTCATAAATTTAGCCCATTGTAATAAACTATATGGTACATAATTGGTTAAATTCATGGGACGTCATAGTCACATGATAACTGCAATTACGTGTTTCCATTCAATCAGTTCATATGCTTTACAATTGGTAACTTTTGCTTTTTACAAAAAATTTTTTTAAAAAAATACATATTTGTCAACAATAATAACGGACATAGGTAAGCGACGCACACATGGTTTAAAAGTAAGCGTATATTACTTATAAAAGTTCTTTTTTAATTTTGAAAAGCTTTTAGAAGAACCTTAATATTTGAGCATCTTTACCCAATTATCAAATTTATCTAAATTTTGCTAGTAGAATAACAAATCTAATTAAAATTTTGAATTTAATGGAGAATATGTGATTGTATTTATCATGTGACTGTCATGAATTTAGCCCATTGTAGATCACATAAAGAATTTTGTATTGCGGATTGCAGTAATACGATTCGTTTCCCAAGATTCCAGGAGTATGATTCGTTTGCTTGGATTACAGGAATATGATTCGTTTCCCTGGATTCCAGGAGACTGATTCGTTTTCTTGGACTCCAGGAGTATGATTCGTCTACCTGAATTTCAGGTATGATTCGCATACTTGGATTTCAGGAGTGTCATTCGTTTACTTGGACCCTAAGAATATGATTCATTTTCCTGAATTCCAGAAGTACGATTCGTTTACTTGGACTCCAGGAGTATGATTCGTTTACTTAAACTCCAGGAGTATGATTCGTTTACTTGGATTGCAGGAGTATGGTTTGAACTGGACTCGAAATCAATCAGAGTTGCATTTCAAATTTTTCAATTTACAACCAATCCAATAAGGACAAGTTCAGTTTATTAAATGAAGTCACATCATGTGACCGTGGTAGCCTAGTAGTCAAGGTTACGGACTCGAGGCAGCGTTTCATGATTTCGAGCCCAGTACCACTGTCAGTGGCGCACACAAGGGGGTCCGGAGCCCCCCCTCCCAAAACCCTTGATTTTTCATACAAAGCCATTCTTCGCCCCATCATGTTGTACGCTTCTCCCATCTGGGTAGGGGCGGCAGTTACTCACCGAAAAGATTGCACACTTTTCAAAACATTCAACTGCGTAGAGCAGCAAACGCACCTTGGTTTGTCAGGAACGAAGTCTTGCATAAAGATCTTAATGTTCCGCCGCTGCTTGATTTCATCAAAAAACAATCAGAAAATTTCTTCAACCGGTTACCCCAGATTTCAAATGAATCTATCAGGGAAATCCCGGCTTACGACAATTCTATTCCTAGCTCTTCTAAGAGACCTAGAGCAGTTCTTAATCACTCGTATCAACACTTCCCAGCTCTGAAAAGGATGAGAATGTCTTGATACGAGTTAAAAAATTGTGAGCTTTATTGTTACACTAGTTATCTTCTTTTGCAAGACTTCACTCACTCTTATTATTCCCCCCCCGCGCCATGCAAGTTTTTGATCGCCTTTAGTGTGGCAACTTCACCCCCATGATCTTATTTCAAACTCCTCTACCTTTCCTTACTTTCTTCCAAGCGGTTATTTAAAACTTCCTTTCAATAATCTCACGCAGTTATCTTAGAGGTAACGTGTAACGGACTTAAAAATATTATTCTCTTAATCCTTGTTATTAAAGAAATATATCCCTTCTCTCCTCGTTCCGTCAAGATGCGGCAGACGGTTGAAAGACGGGCTTTGCTGTCATGGAGATGTGACGTCATTTTCTCTTCGTTTTCATATGAAAGCGAAACAGAAACTAAATCAGCTGGGAGAGTGGTTTCCACCCACCCCTCCACCAGCGTTATTGCGCTGCATTTAATGTGGACTGCTTTTTATTTTTATATGTAACTTCAACAAATTGTTCTCTGTTCAATTTATTATGATGAGTGGATAATAGAGCTATCTCTAAGGTTCCACGTAAATGTATAACCGTTACCGTTACCTGAAGTCACATCAGGGTACATAAAAGACTTGAGCGTTTCCGAGAATTCTTTGAACTTAGAAAATCTTGCTGAAAACTGCGAGCAATCTCCCGCGTTTGTTGGTAATACTTCATATTGAGCTTTGTTACTTTGAACTAAAATGCAAACCGTTTTGATCGGAGGAGTGCCCAAAATATTTGTCGCGTGCCATCAATGGCACGTTTACCATTGATTCACCATTTCTGGTTTAAACCGATAATTGATATTATTTTAAGGCATTGGAATTATTTTTTTACAGATTGAGATTTTTTTTCGAAGAAAATTCCTTTAAAATTGAAGAAAAGGTGTATTTTGCGAGAGAAAATCTTTTTCAGCTGATACAAAGGGAAATATCTCACGCAAAGTGCTGATTAAATGCACCACAGTATTAAGAAAGCTTATCTAGTGAATAAACTTCTCAAGAAATTGAAAAATATATTAGCTAAGAACTACATAACTATGAGAAAGCAATTTCGAAGCACTTGTCAAAACTTTCCAGTTTTGTGGAAAGGGAAAAAATGACTTGTTTTGACAGTGAAAAGAAAAATGCAATAAGAAAGCTAGAATAGGTCAAGGAGCATGGTAAATGGCATTCTAAAGTGAATTAAAAATGGAATATCCGTATGAACAGGAAATACCATCTCTTTGATCAGCCAGAGGGCTTGCTGTCGGAGAAATTTTTAAAGTACTTTCTGAAAAATAAGATAAGTTCTGAAGCACTGTTATATAAGTAGAATTATTACTTCAAAGAAAATATACGAATGGTTTTAAATATTCGGGTTTTTTTTCGAAAAAAATGCTAGAAATTTGTGTGAGATTCCACATAGTTTAACCATTTTAGTTGAAATATTATTGAATTTTTCCGCCATTTACTATTTTTTGTACAAAAATAAAAGTGATAAGTAATGTGGTTTTCGAACGTCGTTTGTGATTTCGACTCTTTCAAGATATTCTTGTTGTGAATAATAATAGCCAAAAAGTTTATTCCACGGACGCCATTTATTTTTTTAATCACTGAAATGATCAAAAAGATTCCTATCAAAAAGACTTATGTCTCGAAAATAAATAAAAATTAATTACTTACTGCGTTCAAACAGCCAGCGTTGATTTTGTATAACAATTCTTTTCTCCAACTGCAAAAACACATTTAGAAGAATTACAAATGGTGCCAACTCAAACAACATAACTTTAACCACAGACGATAAAATATCGGCAAATAAATTAAATGAGATAAATTAGAGTTACACGAATTATTTAATAAAAGCAGTCGATAATACTACAGAAAAGGATTTTTAACCTAAAAAATATCTATAACTAACGTATAATTTAAGTGGCCAATTAAAAATTATAGTTCAAAATAATGAAAAGAAATTTAAATAGAACTAACTATTTTTTATAATATGAAACATTTGTGAAATCGACAGTATATCTTCCCTAAATAAATATATGAAAACGTAAATTCTATAGTAAAAATCAAGCTTCGCCAAATCTTATCATTCACGAAATCAAAGTAAACGTGTTAATTGAATGCATTAATTCATTCACACAATAATAAATACTTTCGCAAAAAACTTAATGTTAAATATCAGCACTTTTTTTGTTTGTTTTTGTTGGATCTTTATTCGTAAGCTACATTGTTAAAAAAGCTTGTTTCAGGTAATTCAGGTTTTGGGTATGATTTTCAGGAATCAAAAATTTCACGCGCCACTCACATTCTGATATTAAATATAAATTTATAAAATTTTATCGAATTAAGTTCATCACGTGCAAATTACCCCTTTTCCACCTTGCATTATTATCACCTTGTATTGTACATTCTGTAACCTTCAGATGTTGCAGAAAGTAAAGTTTCAAAATATAAAAAAGAATATAATGTTAATAAAAACGTTGACATTAATTTACTATGTTGATATTCTATTTTCGTTGCTGCTATCATAATTATTGATGAGGGAGTGATTCATATGTATAAATATCGCATTCTAAAACAAATAATTCTTTTCAAATATTGCACAAGGTACTTGACCTTGAAAAGTCAATCCGACTCGACAATCATTAGCACATTTATCTCTCGACGGTAGGTTTTCAAAAAATACACTCAATTTAAAATAATTCAAACCACCTTCAGCCCTTATCATATACGCTAATTCGAATTCTATTTTGAAAAATTTGAAGGTTAAGCCATCATGGCTGACTGTTTTTCTAGCCCCGTCTACAACAGCTGCTACCTCACACTCGAGTGAATAAAATCAACAATAACAAAAAAATAAAGTTGTCAAAATCATGTCATATCGTTTTCTTTCCTCGCTTCTAGCTCACTCGTTCTTTTTACACAAGAGGTGGAGGAGGTGGAATCCTTGTTAGCGATTTGTTTTTTCGTTCACCGCGCTTCAAGGCCTGTGTTCAGCGGGAGTTGAGTTGAGTTGTTTTTACGTTGAAGGCCAGATATTCGTGTTTACTGCCAGCATTTCCGCATTTGCTTCGAGGGAGGGCCTAGGTTTCCCGGCAGCCCCCTTCCGAGAGAATCAAGGAAAAAGGACCCAGCACCTGATTCCAATTAGATGTGTGTTCTAAATGAATTATTTATCCAATCAAACCACTCACAGAATGAGTTCTAACTGTAGGTGACTTGTTGGTCATGCAGAGCAGTTTTTTTGTGGATTTGTTTTAATGAGGAAAAGTATTATCGAGAGCTCTGTTTTTTAAAACTAATGAAGTAAATAGGTTTCAAGGGGGTGCAGCTATCGTTTTTTATAATGAGAGCTCACAGGGAAACATATACACTGAAATTAATGATAATCGCTTTTAATGTACAATTTAAATTTTTGTTCTTGTTATAAATATTTTGATTTATATATGTTTATGTTGGCTGAAATATTCAATATTTTGAGAGTGTTAAATGGTTTTTAGTAAATTTGCTTCTTAAAATTTTTATTAAATTTGTATATAAATGAAAAGAAAAGAAAAATAGGGCATTGAGGAAAATTCATAAAACATGCAAGATGATTAGTATTTCTGCAATCTTATTCGAAAAAGAGTTACATAAATTTTGTACAATATGGAGAAATTGATTGATTGTTTGTTTGATAAAGTCAAGCCTCACTTCGAATAAAAAATTAATTAGGGATAATAATATTTCAGAAAAAAATTACAAAAATTAATGGTAATTCAATGCAGTAGAAAAATCGTTTGGCCTCAAAAACATTTTAAAAAGGAAATCAAATCAGTATTTCGATGAAATCGAGAGAAAAAAAAATGGCCAATTCTTAATTGTATCAAAATCTGGAAAAAATTATCCTTAATTTCAGTGATTTCTAGAATTATTAAGAATATTTCTGAGTCATTTCTTAAACCGAAATAATGCATCAATTGATTGAAAAGAAAATATAAATGCTTAATTTTTTTATTTGAGTTTGACTTACCATTTCAAAAAGCTTTTTCCAATTTTTCGAAAGTGAATCAATATTAATAATAAAATAATTAGAACCAAAGACATCTGATTGAATATCACATTTAAGTAAATATATATATAAAATTCCGCTTCATATAATCAGAGTGCTATAATTTTTTTTTATCAAAAACCTCTCACCTAGTAAATAATCGAAATATTATTAATTATTTATCGAATTGTTAGAATTAATTTAGAACTTTTTAGATTCTTTTTAAAGCCTTTTGTTCTATTTACTAAGTACTATTATAATTCTTACAAAGACATGTTTGCAAGGAAAACGTATCTAAAAATAAAAATAATTAACTATTTAATAAGTAACGGATAAAAGAAAAACTCTACTATCAAAATATTTGGTAGCTAAATATAATATTTAGTAATTTCTATCAACTTGAAGCAATAAATTGATTTATGTGATTGTGACTCTCATACAATTGTTCAAATTTCTTTATGGATATTTGATTTTTAAACATTTATTCAATATCAAATAAATGAAGTATTGCGCATTGTTGCAATCATTTTGGCAATCTTTGGCGATTTTTTTTGTACATAAAAGTAGAAATGGCAATTTATAAAGTAAAAATAAGAATTTTCTGCCAGAATTTGGCGTGCTGTGTGACTGTGGTGGTTTCCATCAACATAATTGTGATAATACGTGTCTTGAAGATCTTTTAGATCAAATTAATTAAATTTATCAAAAATATTTTAAAGTAATGTTTTCATAATAATTTTTTTCTATTATTTTGGGAATTTTCAATCTGTTATATTGAAAGATCTGTTATATTGAAAGATCAAAATTTATTTTAAATTTCAAGGAAAAAGAAAAGTTTTTAGTAAAATAAAAATATTTAATGGTTTAAATACTGATTATCCTTGCCTATTTAAAAGTTTTATTGAATAAAAATAAGCAAAATTTTTCTTATATTTTCTGAAACATATAAATCGTGCGGAATGTAAGTAAAATGTAGAAAAATTCAATTATTTCCTCAAACAAGGTACTAAATATAAATACATTCTCAATAGCCCAGAATCTGCTTTGTTGAAAATAAATTAAAGGAAAAAATGAGAGTAGTTCAGTATCAATTCATAAAAACTTTCCTTTAAATTCTACAATGAAATAACAAACATTCGAACAATTACTTACGTCTTCTAATTTTAAACAATTAACCTCTAAGAACACGGCTAATTAGAATTCTAAGAATATCGCACGCATTTTCCATCATCAGATAGATCATAGGTTAATTTGGAACATTCTTTTTTTATTTTTCATTTTCCCAAACGATTTTCTCCGTAACTCACTCACTGCGGTTAATGACATCTAAAATAAAGGAAGAACCACTAATGCCAATTCTAAATGAATTCTAGCGAAATCAATGGCGGGTTCGAAATTAGGGTTAGCAGCAAGCCACTCATTCAGCACAAGTCAAGCTGCAAGTTCCGTCGTGGACAAAGGCACTTTTGAAAGGGGAAAGGAAATTAGATGTAATTGTCACAGTAAAAATTAGCTTTATCTTGTGCGAGTCGGAGTTCTTGTGTTGATTCTTTTGTTCGAACAAAAAGATTCGATAGGCTTGTTCGATGCGTTGTTTGGAAGTTCCATTGTTTGTGGATAAACCGTCATTAAAAAGTCATGTTTGAAAACTCGTTGGAATGAATGATAAATACAAGCAGATGGTGGAATTGTTATCGGTTTTTAAACTCTCGAAAGAAATTGATGTGTAGCCCGCTGAGGGCAACGTATTCTGGACTTGATGACACCGGGATATTAGTATCTTGATGGTCTGGGATTGACAAAGAGTTATTAGTACAATGTCTCCGATGAATTAATTAACAAGAAAAAACCTTTTAATAAGTTACAGAGGAAATATAATGGATATAGAGAAAGTGTTCCAATTTCAAATCTTAAAAGAATAATGATGTCAAGCTTTTATAAATTGTATTTTATATTTCGAAAGGAAGATTACTTTAAGAAGAATTTAAAGCAGTGCTTCTCAAACTTTCAGTATTCGCGACCCAATTTTCAGTCATAATTTTCATCGCGCCCCCCTTATACAATAATAATGTATTGAAAGCAGTAATAATGTACTTTGACTCTAAAGCTGCAATATACGGCTTTAATTATAAACCGTATAAATTATAAAGATAAGTATTAAATTTTATATATAATTTTATGGTAAGCCCGTAGGGCCACTGGGGGGGAATTATTAAACTTGTTCTTAACTTAGTACTATTAAATTAATAATGAAACACAATGTGTAATACTGATACATTTTTAAGTGTATTATAGCAATGTAAGTGTGTATTTTATTTTTTTACTATGTCAATGTATTTTGTTACTCTTACTTTCAGTAAATTTATAATTTTTTAAAGGTATTTTTTTGTTTTCGACTTTTCGATATACTCGCGCCCCCCTTGTAGGGTTATCACGCCCCCTTAGGGGGGCGCGCCCCACAGTTTGAGAAACACTGATTTAAAGGAAAGGTTCACTGCATATAAGTAAGAAAAGGAGAAGAGAAATAATATATTGTTAAGAATATTATTCTTTGTCGAATTAAAATTTCATATGGTAGTGCAATATATACAAACATATATTTTGTATCATTCATATAAGTTTCTAATTATACTTGAACACACACACACTCTGAATTATGTGACAAAAATGTATCAGGAATCATGTAAAATATAAGATGCACTTATAATTTGGTACTTGCAATTATTTGCTTCTTAAGATATATTGTTTAAAATGGATACTATTTTTCTTATTATATATATTTTTTTGTGAAAAATTACATTATTTTGCAATTATTTATTTCTTTTGGTTTATTTTATTTTTATTTTTTTTTTTTGGTAATATATTACAATATTTTGTAATTTTTTGTTTCTTAAGATATATAATTGGTTTTAAAATTGATAGTTTTTTTCATATATATTTCTTTGTAATATATTACATTCTTTGCAATTATTTGCTTCTTAAGATATATGTTTGGTTATAAAATAGATAGTATTTTTCTTTTTTATTTCTTGTAATCCAAAGGATTATCTTGGGATTTATTGAGTGTAAAAAATAGATGGCATCTTTTCATTGTCAGGATGACCAAGTCCATGGCGCTGCGATCAGGGGGCGTGGGTTTTTGGTGGGCGTGGGTTGGAATCCTACTTCTGACACGCATTCTTTTTCAACAATATTCTACTACACAGATACTACAAAACCCTGCACAACCATAAAAATAAATTAAATATCGTCGGTCTAATTATCAGACTGCGTAACTCCATCTAGGATGCTAATTTGATACAGTAGGGCTAGGCGCCAAATTGTTGTTTATGTTCGCCAAGATAGGCGATAATATTACAATATGGTTTACTTTGATAATTTATCGTGCTATAATGTGGTTGCTATGGGGATAACGTACATTAGTGTTAGTTTTTTGTTTTGGTTTTTTTCCCCGTAGGATCTCTGCTCAACAAAAGTTACACATTGTTACAAATTTTGTGAAATTAACGTTTAAAATAGTGTAAATAATTTATATATCTGGAAGTGTAATACATTAATATTACTTGCGGTTGTATTTATTTTATGTTAAAATCTTGCCACCACTTCTCCCTTCGAAATCTAGTTTTATTATAAAATAATTAAAAAAAAAAAGTAGTGATTACACTGATCGAGGAATAAATTAAAAGTGGAGCGCGCACTGAGGCATAGCGTAGACAAAACAAAAGGATTAAGGAATCCCGCCAAAAAGCGCTTGGCGCGTTGCATTCCTATATCAAATCAGTAACACCAGTGGAGTTAGCAGTCTGATAATTAGGCCGACGATATGTAGTTCATGGGTAGTAGTGTAATTTGATTGAATGGGCAGAAATCATGTGGCATCGTAGTCATATGATAACTGTAATAACGTGTTTTCAGCCAATCAGTTCATAAATTCATATGACGTCATTGTCACATGATAAATGCAAACACGTGTTTCCAGCCAATCAGTTCATGCACTTCGCTGTTGCCGATTTTTGCTTTTATACGGAAACTTTCCTTAAAATGTACATATTTGTAAACAATAATAATGCACAAAGGTAAACAAAATATACTTTTTTTTTACTTTTTAGTTCAACCTACAATAGAAGCCTGTTTTTTTTTTAGTTTTTTAAACTATCATTTATTCATTAATAAATTAATCTTAAATGTGTCATTTTTTTAAGAATCTGGAATACCCATAGGCATTCTATTAGTGCGTCAATACGGTCTGGTTTGCAAAATGTAGGATCATCTAACAGAAGGAATCCTGAAGAGCTAACTTTGAAATATTTAATGAGTTGAGTTGGTTGAGTTTGGTGTTTTATGGTGCAAGAGCCAGTTATGGCTATACTGCGCCAAACATTCATAGGTCTGTGGTCTGGACGGGAAAAGAAGAAAAGAAGAAATTGGATGACAAGATAGAGGGTCGAAAATAGAGAAGGATCACTTGGGTACCCCGGGGTCGTGACACCCGTGTTTACCAAAGATAGTAAACCCCTTGGGAAAAGGAAAAAAATCACTAGGGTACCTCGGGATTATGACACCCGTACCCACCTAAAGAAGGTGAGCCCCCTGAGGGAGAAATATTTAATGCAGAAGAAGGTGTAAAGTCAATGATATTTTTCACTAAAAAGAGCTCAATATTCTTTCTAAAACTTGCATCAGCATTAGACATAAAAGTATCCGTTTTGAATCGAAGAGTTTGAGAGAAACTAATTAATCCGGTGACCTCTGAATCAATTCTCAGCTGTTTGGGTAGTCGCCAAATCTGGAAACATGATCTGGAATTAGTCGCCAAATTTGAAAATGGGAAATCGTTAATCCTGATGATCGTGATCAGGACAATGGAATAATATTAAATTACTATATTGTCATCGTTCCTTGATAAGTGTGTAAAATTTCGAATTAATCTGACCTTTTAAAGCGGGTAAAAATCAAGTTCAAAATTCCATTACATACAAGCGAAGCTTATAAAAGCGTGTTAAAAAAAATCCGGTTTTTTCTAATAGAACCCAGTAGCGCACACAAGAATTTTTCCAAGGGGGGCGGGGTCCGGGGTCGAAAGTTTTTTTCGGGAACTAAACACAGTAAAAAACTAATTATTGAATAAATAATTAGCTTTAATTGATACAATTAATCATTAAAAACAAATAATTAAATTTTACGTACTATATACTTAGAATTATAATCAATCGGAAAAAAATCAAGGGCCTTGGGGGGGGGCTGGAACCCCCTTGTGCGCCACTGATAGTACCTAAAAAAAAATTCCAGCTGTTGAAAATAATTCGTTAATTCGGGGTTTATTATTCGTTAAATAGGGGTTTTTACATTCCTTTTACTAGTGGACAGAGAAAAAAATCGTTGAATCACGAAACTCGTTAAATCGGGGTCCGAATGTCAAAAATCCACCCAAAGAATGGTACTTTATTCATCCCAACTCAATTTGAATACGGACCAACTATAGATCAGCATTTGTGATCAGGACAGTATCTTTCAAAGACGAAATATATCTACTCATTCTTTGTTCATAAACCCCACTTTCATATTTGTTTGTATTTATGCAACTAGGTCACCTAAGAAAGGCTAAATTGTTCTTCCCTGTCTGTTGCACAAACAGCGGAACTTTCACAAACTTATATGTGCTTAACACAGTTTTATTATTTGTTATTAGATTTGTGTGTGTGTGGCATTTTCCCTGACTCAATTCTATTTGATCTTTTCTTATTTGATATTTCTGGTATACAGGTATCGTCTAAGACACAGCAGAAGTGGTTTTTATGTCTTATTTTTAGAGTGAAAGTGTATCCTGATTTCGTCGGAGTTTTAATTTTAAAATGTATTACAACGAAATAACACGTTTGTTGAGGCTTTAATTTAATTTTACAGATTATTTCAAGAATTCGAAAGAGATAAGTGAATTTCAGGTATCTTTGCAAAAAAGGGAGTGCGGGTTATGCAGGGAATATACCTAAAACTCTGAAACAAGTAACATAAAAAAAAGGTTTTTAAGTCAATTCCTACTTAGGTCAACAAAGAAACATTTTATTTTAGTTACTTTTTATTAAATACTTACAATTAATATAAATATGTATATACATATGAAACAGAATCACAATATTAAGTGACAAAATAGAAAGCGTTTTTTTTTTTGCAATATTCCATTTTCTTTTCTATGTAGTGTGTTGGACTATTTTTTGTTTTTGTTTGTTACTATTTATTCATTAATCAAATTTAATTATTCTAATAAAATAGTATAGTAAAAAAAATAACATTCTCAGAAATTTGGCCAGGTGGATTCGGACCTACGACCTTTGGATTAGAAGTTCATTGCGCTACAGGAACACACCGAATGACTTTCTTTTCTATATATGCTCTTGGACTATTTTTTTTTTTTGTGTGTTTGTTACTCTTTATTTATTAATTAAATAGAATAAATGAATTATTATTTAAAAAAACTGTAATAACATCAAGTGTTATTCACTAGAAGTTTAAAAAAAATTGTATTTGAATTTGAAAGTATTTTATTACGATTGAAAATATGAACTAGATATATATATAAATAAATAAATATAGGGAGAGGAGAAATAAACTAATAGTAGGAATTGAAAAAAATTGAACATGGTTTGTATTTGAGGTGGTGATGGTGGGGGGGGTAAATTAATATATTTTCTGTATGGTAAAAATAGTAAATATTACAATACTATTTTAATAAAATTTTATGTTTTACAAATTAAGGAAAAAAAATCCAATTTTTAAGGCAATAAACATTTTTGTTGACGACTTAATTTTCTTGTCCAGTCCTATTAAAAATGAAAGAAATGAAAAGGTTTCAAATGTTTCGATGAATACATGGATCATACGACGTACTTACGTAATTACAGTAGTTTCAAAATACTATTTAATTCTGTTCAATTTTTTGTCATTTGTTCTTTTTTTTATTTTCTTAATTCTACGCTTTATATATCTATTAAGAGAATTCATCAGTTGATGATTTAAAACTACTTATATTTTTAAAAAAATGAATTTATATTAAATCGTTAAAATCATAGCTCTTAAATATTCAGTCTCAACATCAAAAGAAATTATTCATAAAAAAAAAGTAGGTCTTATAAGTATATCCTGATTTTACTAAATTAACTTCTATTTGGCTTAAAAGATACTGTCATTTTTACTTCATACCGCGGTCAAACAAATATTTACATTTATTTTAATACGCGTAATGAAGAAAGTGTTTATTTTGAATAAACATTAATTTTCCCAAGATTAAAACATTCATTTCAAATATAATTATCGTCTGAAAATAAATCGATAATTTTTCGTTCTATTTAGTTTATTTAAATAATGTTTCGTAACGTCTCTTTTGCTTCATTTAAAAGCTCGTGCATGCTTTGCAATGTTCAGTTTACACAATTTTTTTAATTATTGAAGGCCACAACATATTCAAATTGAATATATGGTGAAGTACAAAAGTTATTGAAAATTTAAGACCTGACCTCTTTTTTTATTTTTACTATACGTGTAAATAAATGTTTTTCTCTAACTTTTTTAAAGATTTATTTAGAAGACATAATGTAAATAGTTAGTAGTATTTAAAATATTTTATTCAAAAATAGTAAAATAAATTATCAAAAAATTGCTAAGCCTTTTGGAAGATATTTAATGCTCTATTTAAAGCAATTAAAAAGGGAAATCGTTGTAAGCAGATCTCTTAACAGTTTTTAATAGAGTATTACATCGAAAACAAGATTGCAAAAAATTAGTTATTCTTTAATTTTTATATAAATTATTATTAATTAGTTAATGACAAAATAAAAAAAAGAGAAAATTTAAATAATTTTTATGGATCAAACTAGAAAAATGGTGTGTTGTAGCATTCGATCAAATATCTATTTTTTATATTTGCAGTAGAAGGTTAGTTTATAAAAGCATAACTGACAGACCTTGTATTAATTGTCCTATTTTTTAATAATATATATATTCTCTATGATTATACAAATAAAAATATCGTCCCCGTACTTGTCATAGATTTATGATTCAGAACATTGATGTCCTAAAGAAGTTAGAATTTAAAAAATGCATATTGTTAGTAATTATTAAAAAAACAATTTTGTTGAATATAGCTGATGCTGAGTAATTTTTTTTAAAATATAAAACAATGATTTCACGACTTTTTTAAACAATGAAAAGATTTAATTGATACAAAATTGTAAACTTTTAACTTAAAAACAAATTTTACCTTTTTTTAAAAAAATAATAAATTTAAATATTCTATGAATTTTTACAGATATTTTCAAATTTTAAAATCATTTTTTACAAACCTAAGAAATTTTAGTGCTTGAAACGTAGTAATGAAAAAATAAAGATTATGAATGCAGCCCAAAAGAACAAATAAGAAATTTAAATAAATATAAATACAAATGCATGAACATAATGAAAAAAATTATTCTAAAAATAAATATGATGTAGATGAATAATATTGATAATAAATAAGAACTATAAATATAAATACTATTTATAAACCAGAAGATGTATTTAACTTTAAAAAGGGATGTGTAAATTTGGTGTGATTTTCAAGAAACACATAAATCTTTTAAATAATTCAAAACCATAATGCTTGCTGAAAGCATTTTTTCCAAAATAAATAACAATTTTTATTTCTCAAAATTTTTTAAAATAATTTTATATTTGAATAATAATATTTATTATAATTAACTTGGGTTTAAAATTTCACTTTTATAAAAATAAAAATATTTCAAAACCATTCATACTCGAAAACTCATATTTTTTACGTTAAAAAAAAAA